>VZTJ01003848.1:1589675-1671690 GCA_013397795.1 Orthonyx spaldingii
GCTTCATACCAGGAGTACAATCTGGTGGGAAAGGTATGTTGGAGGACAGGAGAAAGAACAGGCTTTTTTGATTTCTGGAGAGTAGCTGAAGTAAATTCCTATTCTCTGACTTTTATCCCTTGTATAAGCTGTCTTGTGAGCTACTCATCCATTAAATGTGATCTACAGCAACTACATCTTTACTAAATCTCAAGTCCAATCTCATAAGTTCATAGAGACACCACAGCACCATAAAACTTGAACATGTTTTTACCTGCGAGACTCCTTGAAAAGATGCTTTTGGGTTTGAATTCAGCTATAGACAGAGTCACGGTGTTTGAGTCACTGTTGTTTAATGAGCAGCCACTTCTCAGCAAAGGAATTTAGGCTGTCATGGGACAGGAAGAAAACTCTCGCTTGAGCCAGTCATAGCAGTCCCTCAGTCACATCAAGCCTTCCAAACCACGTGGCTTTCCAAGAAGCTTTGGGGTAAGGCTCTCAGCTACTCCTATTAATGCAAGAATTGAAGGAGTTTCAAGCAGGGGCCAAACCCCATGGTCGTCAAATTGCTGTACACATGAAAAGAAAGGACTGTCTCCCACTCCAAACACAACAATAGATGGACACAGATGGGTGAGTGGAGGGAAACAATAGGAAATTCATATCTTGAAGCAGCAGCAGAGGAGAAGTTAGCCATTGAGTCTCAGCTAGTTCTCCAGGCACAACAGTTTGCTTGGCTCTATATTGTGACCTGGAACAGGGAAGTAATCCAGTTTCTTCAAGCCTGGTCCTCTGCAAGCTGCAGCAGTTCCCAGAGCCACTGCACAACACAGCTGCATGGGCTGCTGCATTATCCCAGCTGGAAAGATGGTGCTAATGTATGGGGCAGGAGCACATGGCAGGAAAATAAAAATACTTCAAGCTGATCCTGTTGGTGAAAATTGTGTACTGAAACAAGTGCTGCAGAGTGTTTGGTCTGATAAGGAGTCTCCTGGCTCACCACTTGACATGGGCAATGGTGCAGCACTCCATGTCCATCCAGGGCTACTTGTGGGTTTTTTCCGTGGGAATTTCAGCTCTTGAGCCAGCAATTTTTCTGTCTTTGAGATATCTTATGCATCATTAACGACACATGCACCTGAACCCAGAAACTCTTGCCAGAGATGAATAAGTGGGGTTATGATAAAATTTATTTTCATACAGATAACAAGAATATCCAGAGCTATAAATATTGCTAACCAATACATCTTTGTTGTTTAACCTCATTCTTCAAAGTTTAAGCCAAAATCTAAACATTACAGATATAAAACAGACCTACTGGAATAGGAAAGGGAAGAAAAGGAGAAATATTACCCCTTGCCTCCTAACTAAGAGAATCTTGAACCTTTCTCTAGACAGCCAAACCCACACCTTGGTGGAAATTTGGAACCAGAGGCCAGATGGGCCTTTGCTCAGCTCCAGGAGCTCTTGTCCTCTTGCTTGCTGTTGACTGTATGGATTTCTGCTGGAATGCAGATCACATAATTAGTGTCATACTAATGGAGAAGGGATTCATCATGATCATTCCTGAACCCGACAGGGTCTTCAAAAAGTTTCTGAAAGAAAACAGGAAGCTGCCAAAAAGAAGTGGACATCTCTGGCCCAACAGTTGGCTCTTTTGTTTGAAACCAAGAAAAGCACTATTCAGGACTCTAATTGATTAAAACTGAGTGCAATTGCCAGAGCACCAATAATTGCTGGAAGAGGGCAACGGTCACCCTAACGCGTTGTCACTTCAGAGGAAGCTGAACACTAACAACCGATCAAGCAGCATTAGTTAAAAGTAACCTTTTAATGACCCCTGATTTCTCCTTGAGGAAATATTTCCTACAGAATTTGTATTACAGTTTGCAATGCTAGTGCATTTGTCTTTGAATACCTTATTTATTTTAAATTTTAAAATATGCAGAACTCTTCACTGCTCCATTCTGGCTGCACACTCTGAATGCCTTCTGTTGTGATTTTCAGATGAACCCCAGGAATTTTGCAGCTCATCTAAATTTGTCCCATCCTTCCTGCTTGTTCACAATAAAACCTCTTCTTTTGATAACTTTTCTGCAGCTGCCATTTCTCCTACTTGTCTTGTTTTGCTTGATTACTTACTCACAATTAACTCTCAATAACTTAGTTTTACTTTTTCATTCACTCACATATGTGTAACATATACATCTTCCTTTTCCACAATGTTACGTTCAGCATTGCACTGATAGTTCCATAAACTTTATGTTTTTCTTCCAGCCTGCAGGCTGGATTAGCATGTAAACCCTGGAATCACCACTCTGATTTACACAGGGGAAAAAAACCCATATTGCACTTCAGGCTTTTTCAGTAAAGATATAAAATTTAACACTACTTCAGAAAACCTGGTGCAAGTAAGATGCACTCAAAATATTTTGTTGAAAAAATTTACGATTTTAAAAAGGATTTTAACTTCTGTGAAAACCTATCTACCCTTCAGGTCATCTGGCTTTTTGTTTTTAAAGGAATTACTTTCTCGATTGTGCTAGAACCATTGAAAGTTTGATACTAGCTTTATTTTTCTTTGGTGACACATTTCTTACATCCCATTATTCTGCTAAGTGATGTACACATATTAAAATACCTCTTTCAAAACCTCCAATCTTTATTACAAAGAAGAATCAAACCAAGAAGACATATACCAGCACCTTGGTATACCAACATCTTGAATACTAGCATCTCTGTATTATCGTATTTTTCTACTTCAGATTGTGCCTTGGCCTTTTTTTATTGCTTACAGTGTTGTCTAAAAACATACTGCAAGCATTTAAACCCCTTTTATATGCTGCCAAATCACCAGACACCTCTAGAAGACTGTGTAAATATCAAAGCATTAATAACTAAATATTAATTAAAATATCAATTAATAAACGTCTCTTTACAAGTGCAAAGTGGTATTATGAGAAGTAATCTCACTCTGTAAAGACAGAATAAAACCTCATTGATGAAGAGGCCTGTAATTAAGGAGAAATATCTGGAAACCCAGGGAAACCTTGTGAGGAAGGAAAGTATTTTAGGTGCAGAGAAACAGAATGATCAAATTAGGGAGGCTTCAACCATGAGTAGGACAATACTTCACCTCTGTCCTTCCCTATATCAAGATCAGCTCACACAGCAGGGGTGATCCCAGAGTAATAATGGGACACAGAGGCTTCCCCTACAAACAGGAAGGAGAAGAAACATGAATTACTAAATAGGTTGGAGGCAGGTGACACCAGAAGAGATTGGATGACACATCTCTCAGAGCTGTGGGAGAGAAGACCAATAACCTCCAAGTGGGTGACATAATTCAATGAAGAACAGTGGACAAAAGCATCTATATTTGGGGGACTGTATCCTTGTCCTGGGTTGGCAAACTTGTCCAGATCATCATTTTGCCCTGAACATCCTCCATGGTGGACAACATGGTTGTGTCCCAGCCTGACCAGGTAAGTTATTTCAACACAACTAAACTGAAGAAGAAACAAAGGTCCCTGAGAAGTATGAAGGATAAGGAGATTTTTGCTGGGTCTACATTCAAGCATCTCTGCACCTAGAACTAGGAGAGGGAATATAATTTTTGATCCTAAAAACAGACTTTCATTTTGGGCACTGTTGCCACCAATGCATGTGTGTGGGAGTGCTTGTCTACACTAAATCTTTGTCTTCTGCCTGCATCCAGGTGCGTTGCTTTTTTGCTGGAAAGATTTTTTAAAGTGCAAAAATACTACTTTTGTCCTAAGAAACCTTGTTTCTTTGTTCCAAGTTGACCAGAAAACCTTGCAAGTTCTCTCCTTTCCTCTCTGATCTTATAATAACATTGGACACTTGTCCCTGTCTTTTGTCAGTACCAGAGTGGTACGTTCCCCTTCTTCAGGACTCTATGTTTCAGCTCCTTTTTTAAGTTGAGGTAGATGATGTATTTGGGATTAATTTGTAATGTTCAAAAGCTTTTAGATAACACATCTGTTTTGTAAGAGTAGCACACACTATCCTAAGTGTTGGGGAAGGAAGGGAACATTGGGCTGTTGCAGACTCTATAAAGGGGAAGCAGTCATTCCTCTGGGGTCAAAGTCCAGAGGGTCTGCACTTTGTTCATTCTCTCCTGCCTGCAAACAGAGAATCAGGAAACATAAACACCTACAAGATAAAAGCAAAACCTAGAGAAACAAGCAGTGTTGATCTAACTCTGGGTTAGACCCTTGCAGCACACACCAGAGTCTGCCATCAGCTACTGCAGTCACACTACAGTGGGAGGAAGGGACCTTTCATGTTGAGGATTACCTTTGCAGCAGAGACACTAAAAATCAGACATAAAATCAGGCACAAGGAAGGGTATGGGATAACAAAACAATGTTATTTTACTGTGAGAAGAGCAAGAATCTTTATATGAGGGGGTGTAGTGGAGAACGCCAGGTATGTACATAAAATAAAAGGTTGTTGCAACAAACCTGGAATATTTTGCTAATCTTCACTGAGAAATCAGCTTGAAAAATTCATCGTTGCAAAGTCAGTTGGCCCTGTCCTGTCTGTTGCCCAATCTATTTGACTCACACCACGATAAAGAGAAAGGTAAAAAAGATACTGATTTCTGATGGACTTCCCTTGAGAACTCGTTGCCCAAGGGGAAAGGTCTGGCTCAGCAGAGGGTTTTCAGAGCTCTGCAGCTGTGTGTCTGTGGGGTGCACACAGGGAATGCAGACATCTACAGTTCTCCCTCTGCAGGTTTCTTTTAGCCTTTACTCTCTTCCTCATCCATTGCTTTATAGGCCTGGTCTGTTGGGCTTTGGTCCCATTTGGCCAAAGCTCTTGTATTGATCTGGCTTATCATAAACCTGGTCATTCTAAATTTGTCTGGTCCATCTCCTACCAACACCACATTGGTGTCACTGAGTCTAGATATTTACTAGCTCTGTAAGCCTTAATGTTTATCTCCACTTTTTGGAGTGTTTAAAGGAAAAACTCATCCAGGCTGGAATAGGGAAGAAAAAATCTGACAAGTCAGGAACAAAAAAAGAAAATCAAAAATGAACCAAATGATGAGTCTTGAGAACTCGAAAATGAAATTTGAGCAATGAACTCCCTCTACTTGCCCTTCAGATTGGACTTCACGCAATTATATGACACCACACTTCAGCCTCTCTTCTGCTCTGTGACTCATTTGTCAGATCCTGATTTGCCTGGGAACAAGTGGGAGAGATGCTGCAGCACTGGGCTGCAGTCGGGCTACCTGTCCCTGTTCCTGGGGCGCTCAAAGCCACAGTCCTCTGCTGCACCCAGTGCCAGCTCTCCACCCAGGCATACACCAGATGTGCAGTGTACTTTGGGACTTCAATCACGTTCTAGAACTGGATCAATTTGAGAAGTCAGAGGGCAGAATGAGCATGAAGGACAATAGGTGGATCCTTACATAAACATCATCTGACAGAGAGGAGAATGGTGTCTTCTGCTTTCAAAGAAAGCAGCTGGAATCAAGCCCAGAAATTTTCTGCAGCTATCATAACTCAGCCAGCCTGCACAGAAACCTGAGGATGCAAAAATGGTACAGTATGAAAGTGATAGAAGTGCTGCAGTTTGGCTTAAAATTGCACTGGGAATTGGAATTTCACACTTCTGAGGTATGTGTGTGCTTCAGCTTACAGTCACTATGTATTAACAGTGACTTCCCACAGATAAGGTTGTTAGAAAAAGTTCAGCAAAGTGGTAACATGCATGAGCCCTCTCTCCAAGAATTAGATCTTGCAAAAGTTTATACTTCCCACTGGCTTTATGGAGAATTTTTCTTTTGGATCCTCGGACAACCTGCAGCTCCCAGCCCTTTCAGTTGGTTGCCCTGACAGCAGTTTGTATTTTCACATGTGATGCAGAATCACCGCATCTTAAGTCCTTATGTTGCCTGCTGTCTTAAAGACCTGCTGATTGTCTTCCCTGAGTGGATGCATTTCCGTGTCAAGAGAACAGATCCCAGTACAAAGCAGGCAGAACTCTCCACAGCTCTGTGCTTTTCTCTAAGCAGCTGCATTCCTGCAAGGTGGGTGTGGAAGGCTGCCAATTCCTAGTGGCAGTCTTTCACTCCCTTATTATATGGGTTATTACAGCAGTTACAAGGCAATGAAGCTATCAGAGGTATATATCAGCTTAGGGCTGTGTGCATACTTCAGGAACCAGTTTAACAATAGCTTGTGCTTATGCATTTGATTAAGAGTTCAAACACGTGTTGAAAGAAAAGGAAACACAGGACAGTCGCGAGCAGTTGCTGTTGCAAGTGGCTGTGATTCCGTTCACCACGGCAGTGCTGGGACAATTTACTGGGACAATTTACACAGGTGATCTGGCTCTGGGAGCTGCTGGCTTGAGCAATTGTATGAAATAGTTATATCGATGTTATCTCTCCAACAATATTTTAGAGAGAAAAGACAAAAGGGCAGAAAGTCTTTAAGAAGCTGCTTTATCAGCATGGTATCAGCCTATTGCAATCTACAACTGGGGTACCAGAATATGCTTGGTAAGCATATTTTTGCCTTTTTAGGGTGGTCAAAGATCATTTGCTCCTTGCAGTAACTTACTGAAAAGAATGTAGAAGCACAGAATACTGAATTATCAGTATAGCACAAAGTTATGTATTATTTACAAGCACAGTGTGAGCTGTCAGGTCAGTTAAATCAATTATTCACCATTTGTTCAATTTAGCTTTGTGTAAATCTTCATTTTCTCACTCAGCAAATTCCAAATTTACTACAAAGCCTCATGCCATGTCTGTAACGAGAACAGACTGAAAAGTAGAAAAAGGCAGACAGCTTACTAAATTTATAAGCAATTGCTTGAAAAAAAGAATGATCAATGTCTACACTTTGCTTTATTTTATCTAGAGTGTGATTTCTGTGTGCAAATCATATATGATAGATATATAAATTTACATTTTGAGATAGAAGTATTAAATTCCATCCATTTCTTGTCTGTTACATACAGCCAGAGATTAAGACATTCCTGTAAGTACTTGAAGGACTGATTAGAAGAGGGATTCATGGACTGTTAAGGCTAGAAAGGACCATTATGGACTGTGACATCTTGGATCACATAGACCATAAATTTCACATAGGAATTACTATAATTAGCCTGTGTCTTCTGATTGAACTAGACTACATCAGAAGAACTTTTTGTACTTAATTTCACCATAACATGCTGCTTCACATCGGTGGCAATATTTATATAGACCAAGGTATAAAAGAAAATTTGCTTATTTGTGTAACCAGAGAACCAGCAGTCAGGCTAGATCTACAGTCTGATCTGCTGCATGATGTACAACTGGAATGCATTGCTAGGAGAAGATATTTGCTTTAGAGATTTGAGTGCAGTATTGTTCAAGGAGTGTGGAAACAGTGAGATTATCTAGTTTAGTTATAGACCTCAGATTTTTCCAAGAAAAAACCCTCAGCTGAGAAAATAATTTAATCCCTTTCTTTTCCTTGCCTGACTTTTCTTGAGAGGACCCTGGCTATGTCAATATGTTGGGAGTAGGGAAAATAATAATGCATGAAAACAACTGATTTTTTAAATCACTGATTAAAGTTTACCATTCATTCACAAAGCAATAGGAGCTGGCCATATATATATTTAGTGTGGCTCACTTGTGTACCAAAATGAGTTTGAGTCAAACCACAGAAAAGTTCATATCTAAGGCCAGTCTGCTTTCCTACAGTGGTCATTACTCATTGATTTCTGTAGTGGTCACCATTGTATTCACTGAAATTATGTATAATGAGGTCTCTGGTGTACTAAATGAGATTTTTTTTTTCTCTCTGTACTCCTCATTTGAACAAAAAATTCTTTAATGAGGAAATATTAAATCATGCCTTTCTTTTTCCTGTCTATATCCAAAATTTGAGTTGAACAGAATTCCTCAAAGGAGTGCTCATAAGAAGGTCCAGGCTCTGCATTTGTTTACCATGTTGTAGGATGTAGTTCTACCCCCAGCTCCTTCAGACAAAAGGTTTCCAGTTCTATGCACACTGAATTAGGCCTATGTAGCTGAGTTGTCTTCATGGAACACGGCCCTCCTCATGAACTGTCCTTATCGCCAAGTGCTTTGAAGGTGAGTTGAGTAGAAAATAGAAGGGGACCTAGCATTGAGCAGAAGAATTGCAACACTAGGAAGACATCCCCAGAATGCCAGGGAGAAACAGATGAAATCTGCAGGGTCAAAATTCTTGTATTGCATTCATAATGTCATTCTATTAACTACAAGTGTTTAGAGAGAACTAAACAAGTAAACTATGCAATCTTCTTGGTCATCTGGGTTTAAATTTGGATTAAAAAGTACATAAAACTTGCCAAAAAAAGGTGATATGAGTTTAGTTGAAAGATGGATATATATATATTCAGAGTGTTTCCATTTCTGACTGCCATAATTTCTATGGATAGTGAGATTGTCTTTCTGGATAATGAGGTGGGGATTGCTGGGGACCACTTGACTAGAAGCAACACAGTTCAGTCTGTCTATACTGCTATAGCAGGTAAATACTGCAAAGGTGAGAGATAGGCTGTTTGCTTTTGAGAGACCAGAATACAGGAGAGTTTTTCAGTGCTTCACAGTGAAAGAATACTGGGAGGTGAGCTGTACATTTGTTTTTCTATTGCAGGTGTTTTTCTGAATGGTCAGTCTACCCTTGTGGCTGACTGGACCAAAAAGCCCCAAATGGGACAAGTCATTCACTGCTACAGAACAGGCTGCTCTCTGTGTCACAGTTACCACCTCAATGTGTGCCAGAGTGAAACCTGGGTAAGCAGCATACCTTACAGATGGGCACTTGGAAAATATAAATCATATTGTCTCAAATCTGTCCTTGGACAGAAGGACTTGGAGAGGTCTTTTAGAAGAGGTGTTGTATATCGAAAATTGAGAAGCTCCACATTTTGTAAAGGAGTTTGATACCAAGAAAGGTGTTCAACTTACAGCATGGCAGATGTCCTGTATTATATTGTAATTGACTTCCCATTCCTGAGTAACCATTTACATTGTTGTGCCTTTTGTTTCCTCATCAACAATAACAAAGGGTCTCTTAAAGGTAAGGAGATAATATGTGCAATTCTGAAATAGCATTTTAAAAGTGTACATTTCGTTGTTTCTAAATTTGGTGTATTTGGAAGGAAAAAAGAAACCATTAGACATTCCAATACCCAAAATATCAAAAGCCCCCCTCAGAAAAATATGATCATGAAATCATTAATTATTTAGAAGTCCATCATCTTAGTTAGTGAAGAGACTTGCTCCTGAGAGTGTCCTGCAAGATGTTTTAGCCCGTGGAAATTAGCATGTCAAAATATGTTGCAAGTCTGACATTTTTTTCTTGTCTATCCATGCAAGGATGTAATCGAAGAAAAAACTAAATTAAACATTCATGACAGAAACTGTTTGAAAGCTGACATAAGAACTAACACTAATGTGTCAGCTTTCCAGTCTGGTACCTTGTAGACAAGCTTTGTCCCTGACTAGTCTGTCTATGTTTCTTGGCTATGTAAAAAGTATTGTTATTGAGAGAATACTCTTGTTACTTAGCTAGGAATTGATTTCTTCCCTGCCATTTCTAAAAATGAAGGGGAGTTTTTAATGGCAAAATCTGCCCATGTTGAAGCATGTACACAGTGTTGTGTAGCCAAAGCAGACACAGGTCTATAGCCTCAAAGAGACTACCAGTCCCTCAAAGACCTCTTAAAAATAAGAGCATCATAAAATCACAGAATGGGCTGGTTGGGAGGAACCTTTAAAACTCATCTAGTCCAACCACCCTACCAGGGGCAGGGACACCTTCCACTAGACCAGGTTGCTCAGAGCCTCATCCAACCCAGCCTGGAACCCCTCTGGAGATGGGGCTCAGAGCCACATTCAACCCAGCCTGGAAACCCTCTGGAGATGGGGCTCAGAGCCACATTCAACCTGACCTTGGGGGTGGGGCATCTACCTTCTCTTTGGGCAACCTGTGCCAGTCTTTCAATACTCTCAGAGTAAAAAATTTCTTTATCATACCTAAACTAAATCAAACCTTTTTCAGTTTAAAACCGTTATCTCCTGCTCTCGCAATAGGCCCTGCTAAAAAGTCCACTTCTATCTTTCTTACAAGCTGCCTTTAAGTATTAAGAGGCCACAATAAGGTCTTCTTGAAGCCTTCTCTTCCCCAAGCTGAACAACCCTAACTCTCAGCCTTTTCACACAGGGCAGGTGTTACAGTCCTCTCACCATTTTTGTGGCCCTCTAGACTCCCTCAACTTCTTTCTTGTACTGAGGACTCAAGAGTCACATTCAGTACTCCAGGTGGGTCTCACCAGAGAAGAGTACAGGGGAGAATTACCTCCCTTGACCTGCTGCCCACACTCCTTTTGATGCAGCCCAGGGCATGTTGGCTTTCTGGGCCACAAGCACACCTGCTGGCTCATGTCCAGCTTTTCTTCTATCACCATTCCCAAGTCCTTCTTCACAGGGCTGCTCTCAATTCTTCATCTCCCAGCCTGTATTGACAACAGGGATTGACCTAAACCATGGGCAGGACCTTGCACTTGGCCTTGAACCTTATGAGGTTCAATGCTACCCTTTTTCCAGTCACCAGGGACTTCACATATCATGGAGACTGGCTTGGCAACTACATCAGCCACCTCCCTTAGGACCAAGTGTCTCGTCAGGTCCCACCCAAGGTTTGGGTTCCTCACGTGGTTACAAACCTAACCTTGTCTTGTAGTGGCAGGACCTTTGCTCCCCCAGTCCCTGCCTTGCAGCCCATCCAGGTACCTGGCAGAGTACCTGCCTTGTGAAACATACTGCTGTCTTTCAGCAGTTTCTCTGGGAAAATATTAGTAAAAGTGCATGCATTTGGCACTTGCTATTGAGCTACTTGGTGCAAGTCACAAGGATAGATTTTAAAACAGCTGCTGGTTCTCATTGGGAGAAATGTTCCAAGCACAATGCTTCCCAAAAATAAGAACATAGTCCTGTATACTGTTTCAGCCTAGATTTCTATTGGTTCAAGCATCTGAAGCAATTCAAAAAGAGGATCAACACCATCACCCAATGCAAATATTGTCACACTACATTGGTTCTTAAAAATCCTGCTTTGTTAACAGGCAGGTTGGACTTGTTGTAAGTCCCTAGGAGGGAGAGAAGGGGAAAGAACATTTGTGTCAGTGCTCCCATTTGAAGGGTAGCTTATGGTTTTCTGCAGATTTGGTGGATGTAACCTTGATGGAGATGAAAAATGGATCTTGGCTACTTAGGCTCTGACTATTAGGAAATGTTGGAATCATGAGAGGCTTTCCAAGCAAAGGCTTGACAAGCAGACATTGAAGACATTCTGTCATCTTCTCATCTTTTGACAAAGAAGGTGTCATCTCTGATGAGTGATTTTACACAAAAATAAATAAATAAATAAATAAATAGCATTTCAGAGCTGTACAATAATTCTGTAAAAGTCCTGAAACCTGAATCAGGTTTCATCAGAAGAAATGAACAAATTACTTTTAGTGTGGGTGGTCACTGCTTAACATCTACAGCACAGTTCAGGAAATGGACCACTGTCCAATGCATTGTGTTCTGCCTGAGCCATAGAAAAGTTTTTATTATCCTGGTTAGTTTTCTAGTTCTGTGTTCTCTGTCGTCTCTGTTAAAGCAAACTCATGTTGTGAAGGATGAGATATTTTTCCATGAACCACCTTTCTCCTCTAAAGGATCCTCTCAGGGCATCTGTAACTCATCCTGTCAGGGCTAAATATATAAGCCCTGATGTAAGGGTATATTTACAGAAGTGTTTAGCAACAGAAAATCAGCTGAAGATGCTATATTAGAGTAAAAAGTTGATAATATTTTCCAAATAAATCCACTCAGGGTAAAAATAACGTCCTTTTTTTTTTCTGTAATGTCAAACTAAAGGATGAGTGTTGCATCAGCAGACTTTCACAACACATTAAAAATCCCAGAGAAACAATGCATCACACATGAAGAGCTTCCTACAAGATTCATGCAGCTAATGAAATTCTACACAACTTCTTCCAGGAAAATGGCTTGCGTACTCTGAAGCTATATCCAGGATTTTTACAAACTGTTCTGCATGATTCATTCAGTGCTCAGTAGATTAGATGTTACTGAATTCACATGAGTTCAGGTTAAATAAATAAGATGAAACACAACAGCTGGGGCTACTCATCACTCAAGCACATGACACCTATTGCCATACCCAAGAGAGACTCAGTGGTGTTGTAATTACCAGGCTGGGTCAGTGAAGTAGAAAGTGGGAATGTTATAACAACTCCTCCGATTATCTGTGAGCAGAAAAAAATATCAGAGAGGTTTGTAGTATATGGCAAACAGCAGTGTTTCAGGAAACGTTACAGAGAGGAGCAGCATTTCATTTTGTAAAATTCCATTACATGGAAAGGATAAGCTGGAATAGTCTTGTCCCACACATTGTAGTGAATGGAATGGCCTGCGTAAGTGCCACACTCACAGAAATTCAGCAGAGATTAGGCAGCAAAGGTTTCTCTTCCAGTGGCTTCTCCCCAAATGGCTCTTCACAGCTCTGTGCTTGCTCTGTGTTTTGCCATGACGAGGCATAGGAGCAGAAGCAGAGAAAATTAAAAAAAGGAGGTATGTGACTATAGAACAAGTCTGTGTCAAGGAAGAGCAAAAGCCTGAGATCAGTATGTGCCAGGCACAAGCAGGACCGATTTCACACTACAGGAAAGAAGGAGATGACAGCTCTGGGCAGTTCAAGACTGTTTTATTCATGTTAGGTCAGGCTCCACAACAAAGGTCTCAAACCCATATCCATTGCAGGCTAGAAATATTAATGTACACTAAGAGGAGAGAGGGGAACAATGTGACTAGCACAGCATCTGGCTTGTTTGAACTTTTCTACCCTGCAAGACCAGGAACAGCTGGAGAGAAGAAGAGAGTGGCCTTTGGCTGCAAGACACACTCAGAATTTCCATTCTACAGTAAGACACCTTCACCACTCAGCACCCCACCCTGGCATGTGCATACTCATTCTTTATTTTGATAAGCAAATCAGGACATACTTTCATGTATTATACCTGGGGGAATTTGACTCAGTAGGTTGAGCTGAGGTTCCAAGAGGATGTAGTTATTTTTGACGCCACTAATTTGTTTTTTGTTTCTCTTCCAAATAGGACAAAAAAAAAAGCCAGCACTGGATTTTTGCCTGGTTTCCATTCCAAATCACCATGTATCCCCTTGCTCAGCTGACGCCACTGGAAACATCAGAAAATCTTTATCTTGCAAACTATTATAAAGAATACAGAATCACAGAAAACAAAAATAACTGAAGAGGATATAGGAATCACTACTCAGCCCTTGCTCTCATCCTTGCCACTGCATTCTGTAATGCTCAAGCATTTGACCCCTGAAATGGCAAACAGCCCTGCCTCACAACCACCTAAGGATGCACATGCCTGGATTCCACCTAGGATCCAACTCACAGATTGCAGCACACACTCTCTGCTCAGCTATTATCCACCTGGGAGCATCTAAAACTCTACACGTGACTCAGTTTTGACCTAGGAAGTCACCTACAATCCGCCTTTGTACAGATGGAAATGCATTTTCTTTCAAGAGGTAAGCAATGAGAAGTCATAAACAAAATTAAAAGGCTTCAGAAATTTGTTGATCCTCACTTAAATGAGTAAAGAATCTCACTCAGAAATCTGAACAGTGCCCAGAATGAGGGAGCGGCCACAAAATTCCTGTAAGAACTCACTCCTGTGGGATGTTGAACTTGGGCACTGAAGAGCGTAACAGGGGAATTACAGAAGGAGGGTGAGAATGCCACCACAAGCCATTTCTCTAATGTGCTCCATTTCAAACAGTATATCATAAGATTTCAAGTCACTAATTGATTGTTGATATTAGCAGTCATATAGAAACACCCAGAGCCATTTCCCCCCTGCTCAGACTCTGTCTTTACATGTTTCTTAAGTTGCCTGCTATTGTAGTACAGGCTTGAGGCAACTTTCAGCTCTGATTTCTAGTTATTTATCTCCTAAGAACACAATGCCAAAGATGAGAGACTTTAGCAGGCTCTTCTAAGCAAAACTTTAGAAATTTTGATGGCAAGGAAACATGGGGATGCAATTGTCAAGTGTTACCTATTATAGCTTTCATGGAGAGCTATTTTTAATGCAACCAACTCAGTTGGCATGAATGGGGCACAGCCATAGAATAGAAAGGGTCCTGCTAATGCTGAGCCTGTCACTTTATCCAGCCTTGCTGGGTCAGGGAACAGGGAGACAGATCCTCCACAGATAGTAAATGTCTCATGGCTTAAAAATCGTGGCAAGGCTTTCATTTGAAACAACTCCAAGAAGGGTACTGAGAAGACTGAAACTCTGAATATCCCTTTTTCAGCAAGCTGTTTCACTGGGCTGGGAACGTGTTGGAGCTTGCAATCCTGGAGCCTAACATGCTCCCTCTGTTTGTTTGTTCACTCTTCCATGATTTTATAGCTGCTTTATATAACAAGCACACAGGCACCTTACACTGCCGGGTGTGTGTACAAGATTTTAGCTGCCACTCTAAGCTGTATTTGGGCTGTTTTTTTTCTAAAAGCTACAATATTCTCCTTTCAGTGTTCACTATCCCTCGAGGCTGTTTCTGGCATTTCGGGGGCAAAAGACACTGCACAGTATCCAGATAAAGCAATTTTGAGTGCTTTTGCATTTTTACAGGAGAACAGTGTTTGAACCACACCCCGGAAGATTTTCGCTAGAGCCAAGCACTGTCCTCAGATATGTCATATACAGCTCCCCCGCACGACCTGCCAAGACTCATGTGCCAAAAATGAGATTCACACAGCCAAATCCTCCTCCTCCAGGTACTGCTCTCTCCTGGCACTCCTTCTGCATTTACAGCACAGCCCCTCTCTTCCACTGCCTCCCTCCTGCTTCAGGACCGGGTCAGTGTTTGTGGACTATCCAGTCTGCTCCATCTCAATGATGCGGCCCCGATACTTGAGAACATGTGCTGCAAGGATTTATTTCTTTTTTCCCACTCAGGTCAGTCACTCACTCTTCAGTGAGGCTTTCCCTGTGATTTGACAGCACTGCCTTCTGCCTCTAAGATGAGGTCTGCATTGAGTTGCTGGAGATGATGGCTATGTGATGGCCTTTTCCGTCTGTGCTGTTGCTAATCCCGTTTCATTCACATCAATATGTGGTCAATTTCGTCAGCTTCAGCTCTCCTGGCAGTAGACACAAGCCAAGTGACCAATGTTGAGGTGTGCAAGGGCCTTGGAGCTCTTTTAACTAATCCTCACATCTCAAACTACTGTGCAAATTTAAGGCCAGAGGGGTGGCTCTGGCTATCAGATCTGACCTGAATGATGCAAGACACAGGAATTCATGTGGTCATTTCCTCATTCTGCACTGTCATGGGTCATCTCTCTGTGAAAGAAGTGATAAAGGAACCATATAAATCAGATGATTTGACCATGGGGACGTATCAACAGAGCAGGGAATAGGGTGATCCATTGCTCCAGCCTCTGCCCTCTGAGACTGCATTTAATTAAGTTTAATGCCCTTGGGTATAAGCAGCTGCTGTAAGACATATCCTCCCAGCTCTCAGAGTACAAGGGGGAAATTCGGGATGGCTCCTGTGTGATCCTGCTTTTGGCAGCCACTTCTGATAGACTGGAGGGTGGGAGCAGATGAGGAAGCAAGGGCAGGCTGGACTACTGCCCAGGGGCAAAGGAGTTCATTCCTTCATGTTGTTATAAGCACAAGTGGTAATTACAGGATAATTTGGATTGACTTTCAAACTGCACTAAAGCTCCTTTATGCAGCTTTGGCAACATAAGGTGACCTTGCTGAGGGGACAGGAACTGCTCAAGAAGATGGTGTGGCAAGGGCATGGCTGAGGAAGAATAAGCTGGCCCCCTCAATGCCCATCTAAAGGGTAGGGTCAGGACAAGTATATCCAAGTTACGCTGGCTGCTGCTCTCTCCCTGCAGCAAAACAGGTTTGGTATTTGGTTGGGGATGACAGGTTGAGTTGTGGTCACTGGTGAGCAGAACGTGTCGGTGACAGGTAGAAGAAGGGGATGAAGTGCAGCAAACACATCCCAGTGCTGGTCCAGCCTAGCACAGTGCTGCTGTTGCAGGGAGCAAAGCGACCCAGGACAGAGCTGATGCTGGGTAGTTTTGCCCCACTTTGACTGGGAAAGCCTAGAGAGAGGCTGGAGGTGGAGGAAGCTGCAACTGCAGCCCAGAGTGCTCTGGCTAATCTCTTCTCAAAACTGCTCTAAGATCTGGACAGCCTCAGGCTGCCTAGGAGCAAGGGAAGAGGAAAGGTTAAAGAAAGGCCTGTCTGTCCTCTTTATTGCCCCAAGCATAAGAAGCAGACCTGGGCCTACTGGGTTTCTACAAGCAGGGCATGTTTCTTTAGAAGCCCTGGCTCTCTGCTCCATAGAATCATGGAATTGTTTGGGTTAGAAAAGACCTCATAGCACGGTTTGGAAGAAAAAGCGTATTTTCTTGTGCCTGGGGGGCCGATGTGTCAGGATCCCCCCATCCCACGCCAGGTCAGGGGCTGCGAGTGATGGGGAAGTGGCCACAGGAGACTCTCACCGGCTCTTTGGGGGTGCAGTGACCAAAGATCTGCTACACGCGCTGGCTCTGTTGTTTCATGGTGTTTAACACTGAATACTTAGAACAAAAAAATCAGAAAATTAGAGCAACTACCTTGTCATTCTGCTTTTCAGGAGAGCTTTGGCGAAGGCAAACACCAACTTAGGCCTCTCCGCGCACTGCCCCGCTGCCGCTGCCCGGCGGGGCGGGCGGTGCCCGGCGGGCCGCGGTCCCTGGCGGGGACATGCTGCCATCCAGCGGCGTCCCCGGGCCCCGCCACCGCCCCCGCCCTGCTCCGGGGCAGCGAGAGGAGCCGACCGGCCGATGCAGCCCCGCGGCTGTGCCCGCTGTCCCCGCAGCATCCCGGGCAGGCGGCGTTGAGGGGCGGTGCCCCCCAGCCTTGGTGCCCGGTGACCCTCCCGCCCAGCTTCCCTCCAGCAAAGGGCTTCGCAGAAGGGAAAGGGGAGCAGGACTTGCCGGCTTAGGTCCCTTTTCTGTTTCTTTTTTCTCCTCCCCCTCTGTTTGGAAAGGATAGGCAAAGACTTGATTTGTAAAGATTTTTAAGAATTTTAAAAGATCTTTAAGTGATGACACCCTGGTACCCAATTTATCTCTCCTTTTCAAAGCTGGTGATCCTCCCAAAGGAGTGAGAGTTTAGCAGCTGCAGAGATGACACTAGACAAATTGATGCATTTAAATAAAATACTAGCCTAGAAATACTATAAAATAAAATAATATAATAAAATACTATAAAATAAAATCACAGCCTGGAATATTCATCCATGACCCCTCCCCCTATTTATGTCTGTCAAACAGAATCTTAGAATGGCTTGGATTGGAAGGGAACGTTTTAGATCATCTAATCCACCCCTCCTGCCATGTGCAGAAGGACATCTCTCATAGATCAGGCTGCTCAGAGCCTTGTCTGACCTGATCTTGAATATTTCCAGGCATGGGGCATCTACCACTTCTCTGACAATCTGTGCCAGTGTTTTACCATCCTCATGTGTAAAACTTCTTCCTTATAACTAATCTAAGTCATCCCTCCTTCAAGTTAAAACCATTGCCCCTTGGCCTATTGCAACAGGCCCTGCTAAAAAGTTTGTTCCCATCTTTGTTATAGAGTGAAGGTCACCATGCAGGACAAGCCTGCTAGGACCTGATACCATGGTGTGACATGCATCCCAGCACTGGAGCTAGTGATACCAGCTCAGGCATTCCTGCCCCATCCTGCCCTCCACTGCTCAATCCAGCCCTTGCTGCTTTCAAGTTTGACCCTTAGGTCTGCCAATCTGTTTAAATTTCAGATAGGTTTCTTCCTGTATCCAAGTCACCAGGTAACTGCACTGCAAGAGACACCAGCTTGACTGAAGAGATGATAAGATTTATCAGGGCAGGAACCAAACTACACCCTGAGACACACGGTGTCTGCTACGCTGGCTTATGTGGGACCTGCAGTGAGGCACAGGATGGTGTTCCAGCACAGGACTCTTAAATACAAGGATCTTTAAAGCATCAGATGTCCAGCAGCAGCTCAGTACCTTGAGCTGTCTGCAACTGACGATCCAACTTTCTGTTCAAGACAGCACGTCTTACACGTGCAGGTAAGGTGGCACCTCACACCTTCCCAGCAAGGTAAGGCAACAGTCAAATGGATCTTTGTGTGCCCCCCAAGAGACCTGACAGTCCTTCACGACACAGTGGATGTCAGCTTTACCTGTACCTGCACATACACACAGGAACACCCAATACTGATGGGCCAAGATCTTAAACAGAAAACAGTATGGCCAACCGAGGTCAGTGATTTTCTATGACTAAGGAATAAAGCAAAGGGTTGTGTTTTTTTCTCTCCATCTGTGAACTCTGAACAGTTTTAAGAGCAAGGCTGAACCTGGAGAGAGTGACAAATTATAATTGCAAACTCCTGCCGATATGCTGGCAAATTCCATCCTGCTTATCGTGTGTGAATATAGATCAGGTAGGAAAACTGTGCCTCAGCCAGACCAGCCAACACACCAGGTGACAATCCCAACACAACATGAAGGGAAGGAAGCCTCCTTCATGGGGAGTATGAGGGAAGATGGGACAAGGACATTTGAGGTCATCAATTGTGCTGTGGGGCCCACTAGTGTTTCATGGAGTGGAATTTGCTGGAGGTGAGCTCTGCTTATTACAAATTCCAGATGAGTATTTTGTAGCCCTACATGGCTTATTATACCTTATTTTATACCCAAATTATACCTTATTTTTCAAACCCTCCATCATGAGGGCACCTTGACTGCTGCTTCTGAAGGACTGTCTTGTCCAAACACTGGGTTTCTCTGCACTAAAGGACTTATCAAGCTACAGTCTGAGATGGTTTTTTTTTTCTACATTTTCCTTTGCTTGTCAATGCCTGGTGATGAGGGACTTCGAGGTCCAGAATTGAAGACTCCCAGTCACTTCAAAATGCAATACAAATTTATATGGAGAATTTTCAGCTAGGCTGAATTATGTTTTGTACTTATATTTTGATGAGAACCTTCAAAACTATTGCCTTTCTCTTCAGTGTCTCTGGGGATTTAAATGCAGTGTGGTACATTCTTCTTATGGACCTCCAAATAAGTGGGGAAGACTGAGGCCACAGAGGACCATGTTCACAATTAGGGTCATCCTCCTACATCAATTCTTCTGTGTGCATTGTCTTCCCACTTCCAGAGAGAGAAAGTAGGGAATACCTTAAAGCAAGCAGAGATCTAATGGCATCACTTCTCTTCATAGACAGTGTCGAAGGAAATGGAGGAACTAAGGGTTTAAATGTCTCCTTACTATTTAATCCCATCTGATCCTTGGAGATGACCACGTGGAAATATATGGAAACCTCTAACCCTGCTGAATTCAAAAGGAAGAGTGAGGGCTCTGGGATTTCAGGAGCATACAGTTTGGTGACTATTGTTTTCTTATTTCTGTTCATTTTCAAATGCATGTATCTAAAAATCTGCTGATCCCAGTTCTATGAGATTTCTGTCTGAGAAATAACACTGTCACATTTGGGAACAGGAGAACGGGACACCCTACACCACCTCAAAAGAGCAAAGGGAGAGGGCTGTTCCACCACCAATTTTCTCTCCTACAACAAGTTTAACTGGGGTTCTCAAGGGCCTGGAGATCAAAAGAGAAGTTAATTCTCTGGGTTTATGTCAAAAATTACCCCCCTCTGCAGTATCACTCCTTCTGCCTCTCCCCACGTCTTCTGTGCATCTGAATCTGTTCTCAAGCCCGTTACACCCCACTTAATCCCCCCTCCTCTTCTCATGGCAAAATCAGTCCTCCACACCAGGCTTCAGCTGTTTTTTGGAGCTTGTCTGCTCACATCACTGAGCAAGGGATGAAGTAATGAAAATTACAAGCTGTGGAAATTTGATCTCTCTATTCTGTAATTACTGCTCTCTGAAATCTGAGAATATATATTTACTTTAATATTCTTGCAGAGGAGGGAAGTATCCCCAAGGCATAAAGGAAAGAGACAGAGAACTAGGAAGAAGGAATAGCACGAAACCATTTGTACTTGATTAAATGTTATATACAGTAGTGAGTGGATCTTGCCTTTAAGGCTGACACAAAATCACAGCATTGAACTCATCTTGGTATTTAGAAGCAGTCAACACTTCCTCTTTGCAATGTACATTTATATATAGTCATTTGAAGGTGAGGAGTTGTCATCTTCTGCTTTCCCAACACATAATTACCAGTGTTTGCTGTTTCATGACGATATATTGGCATTTTACTCAAGAGCATAGATCCTGGAGTTTTATAAATGCAGTAAGAATCATAGTTGTCAGTCATAAAATAAAGTGAAGAAACTCAATTTATTGAAATTGTCACATAAAGCTAGAAAATATGGTTAGACTAAACCCTAAAGGGTCAAAATCTGAAGTGAATTAAAATATCTGCTAGAATTTGTTTTGAACTTGTATAGAGCTTCTAAAAATGCTATGGTTTTGGGAAAGTAAATTGGCACGTCCTATGTCAAAACTACTACTGCTGTTGCAATAGTATCTAATTTGGTAGTTGCTATATAAAGCAAAGTCGGTCTCTGCCATGAAAAGCTTAGACTCTATTGTCTATGATTTTACTGTTCAGATAAAACCATAGAATAAACATGAAGGTCAAGTTGAGCATCAAGCTGATCAGAATGGAAGGACTAAGGAAATTCTGGCCTTCACTAGTGTAGTTCTTCAATGTTTTGCTTTGCTGGCCCTCCAAAACCTGTGAAGGAAAAGTTCAACACATGTCTTTCCAGACATGTGTGGTTTTTCTCTCTTATAACATTCTTACACATATTGTGTCCATTGTCTTCTGGCTCTATTGTCCCTTGGATTTCTTTAATGAAGGAAAAAATAATTTTTAAATAGCATAATCAAGAAAATGTTGCTAACAACAGTCTTGTGTTTCAGAGGTATCTGAATGACAAGACCTTCTTTTTTTTTCTGACTCGATCTAGTTCAAGAGTCATCGCCTTCATCTGCTTCACATATTTACAATAAATATAATCCTTGCTGAAATATCAGTTGAGTAACAATAAAAGTCTGGCAGCTGACTTGCCTTCAGAAAGGCAGCCAAAACAACCTCCCAAGATTTTCTCTACTTCTTTTTTCCTCTCCAGGAAAAGTATGTCCTGAAGTAGTACATGTTGAGGGAGGTCAGAACCGTATTTTTTGAGCCCTCTCGTTCCTGATACCTTGGTATCTCAAAGGCATGAGAACCAAAAGAGGGAACATTCTAGAGCACAAAGGACAAGCTTCTGATTGCCAGTGAGTAATGGTTGATGCATTTCAGGGAGAACCCATTGTTCAAGCTGTTCTGTACTGCTCTTACCCTTATGCTCAGCACACTATGAGAGCAGGGGCCTCAGTGGATGCTGTGTGTCCTGTGCGACCCCTCAGTATTTCTGTAAGTGCTAGAAAGACTTCGTGAAGAAGTATCTATGCAGAAAATATTCTTCATATGATTTTAATGTTCCCCTTGGTTTATTAATATATGAAAGTAGAATATGTTATCTCTTTCCCACTTTCCTTTCTCTCACTGTTCTCAGGACATTCACAGATCTAGCCAAGTAATTAACACATGCAGCTGATTTAATTTCATGTTTGTTTGCTGCCTGCAACAAATTTACCCGGTAAGCACTGGGATATCCCTAGAGGATACAGCTTTTGTTACAGCTTTTGCTTTTATAACCTTCTGCTGCTATTGAGAAGATTTTCTAAGTTACTAAAAAGTCTTACAGACCAAAAGTTAAGTCTAAGCCATCTTTGAATCCTGCCTAATTTAGGCCTGGCTCCGCAAATTGTTTCAGGGAATTAAGCCAAAGTACTAAACTCAAAATCTAAAAAGAAGTAATTTTTTTCATCATGTCAACAAAGCTGTGAGAAATACAGGATTTTCCAATATTCTGGCTTGCCTATTTTTGAAAGTTACATGAAATTTGCATGAGGTTTTTTATAGCCTTGGGCTGAAACAAATTTCTTATACTTGTACCCGTCTTTCAATAGAGAATGAGAAGCAAATTATTTTAAATGCAATATGCCTCTGTCTGCTTGTAGAAGCATCTCTTCAGTTTGAATTACAAAAATCTATCATTCACTTTTGAATGAAGACTAAAAACCAGATATCTACTCTCCCTCTGCCATAAGTGCAAAGAAAACACATTTCTAGAGAGAGGTTCTTGTCCCCAACCATAGCTACCTATATCCCAAGGCCTACAGGGAGCCTAGATGATAAAACTCTGGATGTTGAACTTGCAGATGGCTTAAATAAGGTGAGATGAGTCATATCACAAGATTCTTAGGGTATCTATGGCTCATATTTGCTTTCACACAGCCAAATTGTTAAAATAATTGGTCCTATTAGGAGTAATACAAGAAATTATTTGTACCTACATGCATCTAGGTTTGTTCTTCAGCTGTGGACTGATGGGAATAAAACCATTTATGAGCTCTTTCCTAGTGCTTCCACCTGCTTCTGAAGTGATGACAACAGTAAGTCTGTGAAATCCAGAGCACCCCAAAGGCTGTAAGGATTTTGATTTCACTGACTAATCCATGGTTAGAATGTCTAAAATAACACAGTGGAGAACAAGTTTGTTATAAATGGCTTACTACATCCTCCTGCCACTCCAGCCACAACCCACATCCAAGATAAACCTGAGAGATACAAGGGCCAAACAGCCATAGGTCACTTTTCCACCCCCTAGCTCATCTCATTTCTGACAGAAGGCAGTTGACAAGGCAAGTTAAAGCCAACACCACTGGAAGTTCCCTCCCTACTTTAGGGAATTGGATAAGCTTCTTTTGCAGCTGCCCTGGTCCATTAGAGCAGAACAGAAGAATTAGGGTCTGTATCTGATGTGTGGATCCCTGTGCAGGGAAAGTCACAGTTAACAGAATCCTTTTTGCACATAAGACTCAATACTTATTCCTGACCTTATTTATATTAGTCCAACAACCAATAGTGCTTCTACCTACAGTGAAGCTGCAACTGGTTTTAACCCATACATGTGATCTCAGAGTCATTGAAATCAGATGTAAAAAACACCAAATAAATCACTTTCCTGACTAACTAGTATTATTCTTTACTCTATATTCCAGTGCCCAAGCTGAATGCCTCTCCTCCACAAAGATTCTGTGTAAATTAAAAGCTCAAGAGAAGCCATTCCAATCAATTGGATCAATGACACAGCAACTAAAACTACATTAAGTAGGGCCTTGATACAATAAACTACGACAACTAGGAAAGGAGTTGTTTGATTTTATTGGGACATTGATTTGTGAACTGAAGTTTCCCTAAGTTATCTACTGTAACAGATTGCAACAGCTACTTTAGAGACATTGCAAAGCTCTTCTGGGTCAGTGATCTAAAAAAGTATTTCTAAGCTGTAACCTTGAAAGCATCTCCTGTAGTCACATAGCCACAGCAAAACATACATATAGTGCACTACCTTTAGTTGTAATTGTTACTTTGCTTGAACTTACATGTGTTCCACTTGAACAGCTTGCTGACCTTTCCTCATACTGAATATTGTAGAAGCATTGAATGGTTTGGGTCAGAAGGGACCTTAATGATCCAAACCCCCTGAGATGGGCAGGGAACCTTCCACTACATCAGTTTGCTCAGAGCCCCATCCAGCCTGGTCTTGAACACCTCCAGGGATAGGGTATCCACAACCTCTGTCAGAAACGTGTTCCAGTGCCTCACCACCCTCACAATAAAGAATTTCTTCCTAATATCTAATCTAAACCTGCTCTTCATCTTAAGGCCGTTTCCCCTTGTCCTGGCACTACATTGTGAAAAGTCCCTCTCCAGCCTTCTTGTAGGCTGACTTTCAGGTACAGGAAAGTTCTATAAGGTGTCCCCAAGAGCCTTCTCTTCTCCAGGCTAAACAGCCCCAACTGTCTCATCCTGTTTTCATAAGAGAGGTGCTCCTGTGCTGTGATCAACTTTGTGTCCCTCTTCTGGGAAGAAGTCCGCCTCTTTCTTGTGTTAGGGGCCCCAGAGGTGGATGCAGGACTCCAGGGTATCACAAGGGCCGAGTAGAGGGGAAGTACCCCTTTTGACCTGCTGGCCACACTTCTTTGTGATGCAGCCCCAAGTGCAATACTGAGTCATATTGAGCTTTTCACCAACCAACACTCCCAAGTCCTTTTCCCCAGGGCTGCTCTCAGTCCATTCTCCACCCAGCCTGTATTTTGCTTGGGATTGCCATGACCCAGGTGCAGGACCTTGCACTCGACCTTGTGGAACTTCATGAGGTTCACACAGGCCCACCTCTCCAACCTGTCTAGATCCCTCTGGATGGCATCCTTTCCCTATAGTGACTTGACACATCTTGGTGTGGTCAGAAAATTTGTCATATCGACAACAATAAATTCAATATTCTTCAAATAAAACCCAGAATTTTAAAATTATCCTTCTTCCTGAGATGTAATATCCTAAAGCTGGTTGTCTACTTAAAGCTAATTGTCAAGGTTCCCACTATTTTAAAGAGAATGTGAGGAACATCTGCAGTGTGATTTATTTCACCTTCCTTAATCAAGATGAGTTGAATTGCTTTCTTGAAGTAGATTTCTATAAGAAAAGATAAGTGTTACCTTGGAATGCCTGACTTTATATCTTCGGTTGCTTTTATCTCTTTATAATCCTTCTATATATTAACTCACAGCCTCAGCATTAACTCTGGGCCATGAGTCATTGTCCAGTTATTGCCCTCAAGTGTTAGGGTGTTATAAACCACTGTGTTGTCTTCAAACTTGGTACAGTGTCTCTCCTGTGCAATAATGCAGTCAACACAATACTGCTGATGTACCTCAGGAAACCAGATTCCATCATGCTTGATCAGCCACATAGTATATTCATTATATTATTGTAGATCCATTTTGTTAGCTAGCAACTCCACACACATAATAAGGGATCTCACTTGCATGGTCAGGACAGATTTTGCCAGGCAGTTTACACTCCATGGTGACCAGGACTTCAGCACCGACTGCAGAGCGGTTCCTCAGGTGATAAAGCACAGCTTCCTGATATGCACTCAGCTCTGCTTAGGTGTTAGGGTCAAATGAGTCAAAGTGGAGTCAAAACATGTGTTTTGTCACAGTTTCACAGGAAAGTGAGGGAAAGGCTGGGCAGGGAAGTCTGAAGTTACACTTGGCTTTCTTCCCCTTCTCCAACAAACACCAGACCTATCCCTTGCTTGTGGATGGTGGCACATTCTCATAGGTGTGTGACACATGGACTTGTAAGAGAAATAACATGGTGTGTGTTCAGGGGCACACCTGTATTTATTCATCAGTGGTCACCAGAGGAATGAAGAGGAGAGGAGAGGAGACAGTTAAATGCAAGAGGAATGCTCACCCAGGGACTCTGCTGACACATGTTCCAGGCAATGAGTGATAAGGCCTCTTGAAAGTCCACCTTATGGGAACTGATGGAATTTAAAAAAAATAAATAAGATTTGTTGTTTATGTTACAACATGATCATTTTCACAGCAGTTATTTTTCATCCTAAGTTGTGTAGGGCATTCAGAAGCAAGGTATGGAAGACTAACAGGAAGGGAAACTTGTCTTTTATATTGTTAGAAATAGCACAAAGGTTTCCTACAGATCTGCTAAGACAGTTCACACCTTATGACTCTATGATTATAAATTCTCACTTGTTTACAGAAAGTATGAAGGATGATAATATCCTCAGATGAATATCCAGCCATAGCTTGCTTCATTGGTTTTGACAAAAAAAGACAAAACTTTTCCAGGCACTCGATTGTTCTATCAGTCCTCTGGAAAAAGAAATGATTTCTGATAAAGAACCCTGCAACACAACTAGGATCTAAACATCCAGTAAGCAACAACATCTAATTATTTCCCAGATAATCCAGCAATTATTTCCCAGATAATCCAGCAATCTCTGCAGGAAGTGATACATAAGAGGCTAAGAAAATTTAACAAAGTAAGCTGGAAAAGAAAAGATTAATTTCTAGACATAAAGAAGATGACATAGGATTCATGGCTGAATTCTTCTCTCATCTCTGATAACAAAAATAAAACAATCTAGGCAAATTCCAGTCAAAAACTCAAACTGTAACAAACTGAGTTATCTTACTTTTGTATACACAAGACCCAGAGTGCCCTGCAGGCTTCACTTTTAAAACTGAGAGTATCTTGGTAGAGGCTTATCCTTGTGCCTCCAGTTGGAGGACAGTATTACAATTGTAGGGGAATACATTGCAACTATCTCTGAAGAAAGATTGAAACAGAAAGGCTTCATCTGGTGATGAGGGGAATTTAATCATGGTGGCTCAAAATGGCTTGCGCAAACATTCCTCTGGTATTCTGCTTCTCTGCCTCAAATTCAGCTTAGAAATAGGAGCATCCACAGAAAAAGAGCAGCTGGAAAACCCATATCCATGTAGCTAGTACTGTTAAAGAAAATATTATTCTATTATTGCTATGCTATTACAGGAGTGCCTACATATTTCCCCTGAGACTTGTCTACAGCTGTGTTAGATGCTGTATAAATAGGACAAGGTAGTCCCTGCTGAAGTCAACAGAAAGATCCTTTGGTAGAATTTAGATCAAGCCACAGATGTTCTGAAGTTCCCAAAAGGTAGCTATTCATAACTCCTTTCTGTCTCTCTCTTTAAATTCACATGGGGGGAACTGACAAACAAAAACATCAATACAAGGTTTAACATGATGCAAAAGATCTGCTAGAAAAGATGGCAGAAGAAGGAGGATAAAGGCAGGTGTATCCTGGAAAGAGTGATATTAAACCAGATGCTGCACTTCAGTTTTAATGTATTTAACAGCCTGTGGAGCATCCACTGAGCCAGCAAGGTCATTCCATCTTTGAAATCATGTCATCTCAGGCTTGGGAGTATTGCTTGGTTAAATTTCCATGTTCTCTTGTACTAATAGTGTAAACATTCTCCACCCTCAAAACAGCCCCCAATGTTTGTCTTTATCATCTTCATATAAATGTCAAACTCTATTTGCTTACATTTGCATAGAGCCTCTCTGCTTGTCACTATGATTAAAGAACTGGTATCACAGCTGCACAGCACAACCTGAGGGGGTAGAAGGAAGAGTCAGCCTTCTCCTGTCAGGCAGAAAATATTGTGGAATTGTTGGCACGTTGGGTAGGTGCACTTGTTCTGGGGAAAGAAGGGAAAATGTGTTCATCAGAATCAGTAAAAGAAACAAGGCAAGTGAAATGATAAACTACTTGTTCCCTAAGGGGAGGAATCTGCACATCCTTTTCCTTTCTCTCCCATTGACTGATTTTGTAATTAAGCAGGTCACTTCATTCTCTTGCCCAGTGTTTCCCCTTTGACAATTTATTTCAATCTGTTTAGATCTTGATATCTTCAAAGAAAAGTTTCCCTCCTATTCTATATTTATACTGCACCTAGCACAAAGTAGCAGCAGCCATTGTTTCAGTGTCTATTTGCTGAAATCTAGAAGGTTATTAAGAAAAGGAAGTTAAGATGCTTGTGGGAATAGATCAGTAATTAGGAAGGATGTGAACACTTTGTATAAAGAACAGAATATAGATATGTTAGATCCCTTTGAATTGCTGGGTAAGGTCACTGAGTAGCAAAGGGAAGTTTATCCTCGAGCCTGTTATGCTCCCCTTGTGTCTGGAAGGACTCAGAGGGACAGCACTGGCACAGCTTAAGAACAGCTGATCTGGCACCAGCCAATGTTGTGGCAGTCTCCATCTCATTGCTAATACCTTGTCTTTATGTGGTGCCACTGTCAGAAGACTTCAAGTGCTTCCCCTTCTCTGCTTAATACCTGAATACCCCGAGGCTCGGACAGCTGGAGTGCAACTTGGGATGAGTCCATTTGCCCCAGCCTTGAGGGCAAAAAGGCTGTGGCTGTAATGGGCACTGAGTTGGAGGCAGTGAGCTAATATCAAACTACAACAGCATGCACTGATGACAGTCTGTGCTACAGCTGTTAGGCAATACAGCCACACAAGTAGCTGAATCTGTCCCTAAATAAATCCCTCTTTAGCCTGGAACATGACAGTTTGATTCCTCAATGAAAACTCTTGTCCTTTCTAGCAGAATTGCCAATCATCTTCTATTGAATAATTTCAGACTAGTATTTTTGAACATGGGTGTAAAACTCTAGCTAATGCAAATGCCTGAGCATGAATTCAGGTGCATAATTTCAAGCACACGTGTTTAAGAAAAGATCTATTTATGTATGCGTTTATTTTAGTCTTGGTAGGGTTGGTGCTGTCACGTGATGCTGACATGCTCTCTGTAGCATTCATTACAACAGGAAATTGTTCTCTTCTCATCTGAAAACCTATTCCATGCCACTGAAAGTCTGTATACTGTTGGCTAATAGTGGTAAGAAGTAGTACCTGTTTTCATTTTATTCCATATACTTTTTACATATCTGTTATTTTGACATCCTCCTTTCTCCAAGGGTCTGTATGTGTGCCTTCAAAGTCTACAAGAAGGTGCTGGATGAAATACTATGTAAATCTCTCCCTCCTTTCCGATGTGTGGATTTTCCATTCCTGTGATAATTTCTGAAACCAACCTCTGCCTCTCCCCACTTCCATTTTTACCATGTCTCGCTACTGCTGGATCCAGACTTCCAGGTGAGGAAGTAATATTTTCTCTAGTATTTTCTGCTCTTTTCCATGTTCTTGCTTGCTGCTGCATTGGTTTTCAGCTACCAGCCCAGGGAGGGAAGGCAATACAGCAGGAAGCCAAGGCTGCTTTCTTCAGCTTAACAGAATCTGGTCATGTGCTTGCAGCATCCTCAAAGGGCCTCTGTGTTCTGCTTTTGACTGGGATAGGGTTCATTTTCTCCATAGTACCTGGCATGGGGTTATATTTTGGATTTGTGCTGGAAACAGTGTTGATAACACAGGGATGTTTCTGTTACTGCCCAGCAGTGCTGACACAGAGTCAAGGCCTTTTCTGCTCCTCACCCATCCCGCCAGCGAGGAGGCTGGGGGTGCACAAGGAGTTGGGAGGGGACACAGTTGGGATACTTGACCCCAAGTGACCCAAGGGACATTCCACCTATGGCATCATATAAAGCTGGGGAAGAAGAAGTAAGGAGAGTATTTTTGGAATGATTTTCAAAGTACTTTTTTCCCAGAACACCGTTATGTGTGATGGAGCCCTGCTTTCCCTAAGGGTGGCTGAGCACCTGGCTGCCCATGGAAGGAGTGAATTAATTCCTTGTTTTGTGCACACTGCTTTTGTTTTACCCATAAACCTGTCTTTATCTCAAGCCATGAGTTTTCTCACTTTTTTGATTCTTTACCCCATCGCATTGAGGGGGAAGTGAGCGAGAATCTGTGTGGGGCTGAGTTTCCAGCTGGGCTTAAACCACAACACTCTGTCTTCTGGTTTATCCACAGGACTTTAAAGACATGGGAATCAGCCATTATGCCCTTTCAAAGCAATTGAGCTACCAAACATATGTAAAAGCTTTGGTTTTGACTTCTTGGGGAAGCTCGAGTGACTTCAGGGAAGAGCTGTGTGTAAATTTCCTGATTTTCATTGCTATATGTTTGTGTTATCCATGATTTGCATATTATTCAGGTTTCTCCATTACCTCTTTCTATCCTGCCCATCTTCCTCCTGGACACCCAGCTCCAACTGCTCTCTGATAGTTGCTTGAGATTTGTGCATTGTTGTCTTGTACCAGAGTGGTCTAGTTTTGCTATCAAACACTGTGCCAGGAATGTGCTTCTGGGAAACTTTAGAGAAAATTAAAGTGCTCCATGGCAGTCTATCACTCCTTGCCAGAGTTTAAATCTGTGATTGAACACAAATCTGACAGCACTGTGGCTGCTGTGGGGCTGTGCCTGCTGCCTACCAATTATCTCATGACACCAAATCAGCCTCCACAATAACTGATGGCAGCTTTATCCACCTAAAACTAACTCTCTGGTCTCAGCTGACCCATTATATTCTTTTGACAGTCAGCAGAAAGCTTTCAGCGGTTTATTCAGCCTATTCATCTTCAGCATCAAAATTACATGTGCATATATCTAAATATTCTACAGTCTCTGTATTGTTGAGGACAACTGACACACAAGAGACCTCATGCCAACTCTCACAAGTCCAGAACAGAGTAGCTGCATAAAAACCATGCCTAGGACCAGTGTGGAGATTCAAGTCCTGGTACCTGGGTACATGACTTGGCTTTCATACAGGAACTCATGTTCATGGTGCCATGGAGTCCAGAAGGATCCTGAACATATTGTAGCTGTGTAGCTTGGCCTCAAGGTGAAGTATCACCAGAGTAGAAGTGCTCCTCACCCTTGTTTTTATGGCATAGTTTTTCTTAGGACAACAGATCCCTGTTGCCTTCACACTCACAGTTATTCTGGAGATGACATGTTATTCATGTTTCCTACTAAAGCTGGCCCACTGCATGGAAGACAATTCAAGACTCTTGGGTGAGGTAAAGGAAGCAGAAATAAGTCTGGCTCCACAGCCTTGCGAGATCACTCATTTGGCAGAGGAGTCCTGAGTTCCAGTCTTTTTTTTTAAGGATTATTCATCTTTTTTTTTTTTTTTCCCTCCTTTTTCATTTTTTCTTTTTTATCTTTTTTTTTTGTTGTTGTTGGTGGTGGAATATTCACTGTGAAATGAATAGGCAGACAAACGGAGCAAGCTCTGCAGTCCAGAAGTCACTACTTCTGGACTATTCTGGACTACTCCTTCTCTATGCACTAATGCCTTTGCCAAGCATTGCAAGGCCTAAGTCTCCTTTAGGGTCCACTCTGTATTTTATAATATATAAGAAGCCTTTTAATTACTGGATAAACAGAATCATCGAGTCACAAAAGAAGATGCTTGAACAGAAGGACCCATAGGCCATGTGATAGCAGAGTATCTGGGTCCTGGGAAACTTCCCATGCCTGGCTGTCACAACATCCAGCCCTTGTGTGCCTCTTGCTGCCCTAAGTAAAGGCACAGTCATCGTCTCCTGAAGGATTTGTCTCTGACAAATCAAGAGAAGATGGTCCCAGGCACAGTCAACCTGACTGCTGGAACTGTCAGACCAGCAAAAATCTACCCCAATAAGGTCATTGTAGCCTATTAGAAAAGAATTTTTGGCAGCTTCTCATGGTTTGTGAATACTAATCATTTGCTAATTGTCTGTCTCTTTGATGGAATGCTGGACTCTGCCAAGAGGCATTGCTCTAGGCACTGCTTTCTACTTAATATGAGAACTCAAGGCCAAAACTGCTCCTGATAGATTCCCCATGGAAACTCATCGGCTTTAATGAGATTGTGCTGTTTGTGAACCAGGAAGGAGTTTGGCACCAAGATCCTGATTTTATTGATTCATAAGCTAATAACTACAAAGGACCATTAAGACATTCTAGACATTAGCAATTACTGAAGAAAGAAAATAAACTTCCTGAAAGTGATGATGTTGATCCACATAGTCTTTAGAAACATGTGCCAGTTCAAGGGAAATGGGTTGGCATAGAATGCTTTCCAAAGTCCTACTTGTAAGAGGCTCTGAGCAAACTCACTCACAACAGTGGGGTTGTGGCAAACTGGGCTTTAGTGTGGGCTTCTGGCACCCAAGTCATAAGGGAGGGCAGCTGGCTTGCCCTGAGCTAGCAGCAGGGCTCACCAGCTCTGCCTTGGCCATGCTGCAGTCACACAGAGTCTGCCCGTTGTTAATGTGCTAAGTTACCTTTGCCTCACACTCAGTTCCTGTGCCTTAGCATTCCCACTCCAGTTGGCCAGGCAGTGTTCCAAGATGCACTTCCCTCTCCTGGTTTGTTCTTTAAAAGCAGAGGTAGGAGTTGTGAGAGTGTCTGTACATACAGCTTCAGTTTTCTAGTCATGGAACAGCTGAAGGCTGATAACTTCCCTTTTCACATCTTAACTTAGGTGAGAAGCACTTTGCTAGATACAGTGACCTTTACTTCTCTGAAAATGCTACTCACAATTATGCCGCTGTCTAAATAATGTCTGTGGTTATATTGAGGTGAACTGGGCACCTCGTAAATAATTCCGCTAAAGTCCATTACTGGTGAAACAAAGAATAGAGAGAAACTTATTTACGGGAGAGATTTTCAATTTGAGACACTGCCTCATTTATTTTTCTTCCTTCACCTGTCCCACAGTAGGAGGAGAAATACAGCACTGGGAGAGAAAATAAAAAGAAAGTGAGGTTTCTGAAAATATGAGAGCTTCATCTTCACTCTTCTGTTCAGGTATATACATTTGGATATTGGAATATTTTGGTGAATTAAGTTCACCAAGCTTGTAAAAACAGATTTATCTAGGATAAGTACATTTTGTCCATTTTATCAGATATATGACACCAAACTCAGAAGAACTTGTCTATTAGGGAAAAAACACATCTAATGATACCCTGCAAACCTCTGAAACTGTATTAATGAAGACAAATGAAACTCAAGGACAACAAATTTATTTCTAAGCAAATGAAATGCCTCTTATGCACATTTTTTCACTGGACTTGAAAGAAAAAAATCATTAAAAGCACCAGAATATATGCTTTATTGTTGCTTTGAAACGTGAGTCATTAAAACCAGACACACTAGCTAAGAAAATGAATAGTCTTTGAAGGTATCAAAAATACTTATGCTATAGATACTTATCTGCAGTTATAGAATTTAATTTCATTCTTGCTTGCCACCATTTTTTAGTAGTTTAATTTCAGCAGTTCCTTCACAAAACACAGAATAGATTTTGCTCAGCTCCATTTCAAATGCTTCAGGGAATGAAATAATTTCCAAAACTGTGCAGATCATTCTGAATCTTTCTGTGAGTGACAGGAGTAGTTAGCAAGAACTGGTTTTAATTTTAATTATTATCATATTGTTAAGGTAAGCATACCTGTCATTCAGAGCAGAATAACTAAGCACCAATCAATTTGTTTAATTACTAATCACTAAAGGTTGAGTACAACCTGAAGACCTCATGGACAAGTGCACAGTTGCAGCAGCTACTTTGTTCATGACTTTTTCTTTAATTATTTCTGCTCTTCGAAGATCAGCTCTGATTTTTCAGAATCAGAATCTCTGTCATGTAAGAATGTAATTGATATCTACCTGTGATTATTGATTGTCTGGAAAAAAAACCCCAAAACTCTATGCAGTCACCTACAGCTGATAATACAATTCTGCTATGCTGGTGAAAATAGATGACTCTGCGTGGATTGGGTCTGCATCCAGGACACAACAAGGAGCAGAACTCACGACCTTCTGGAGAAAGCAAGATGATTACAAGTTAGAGTGTTTGACCTGTGAAAAGAAGCTTGCTCTGTCTGGGGAAAAAGGGGGCTTTGGGAGGATCTGATAGCAGCTTTCCAATGCTTACAGGAAGGTCATTGATAAGCACAGCTGTCTTTAGGAAGTCTGCCAACCTTTGTGGAAAGGGCATTCAACAGTAGATCAGGAGGTCCAGGGTTCTTCCTAGAAGAGTCTCAATATCATTTATGGGGAATTCTCTGTAGCCTGAATTGAGGAACGATGAAATTTTCAGTGTTTTAACAAATCCTGTTTGAGCATTTCATATAAACTCTGTAAGTATAAAGTCCTCTGCTCTATTTGTATTTATTTTAACTCTTACCTGTCTCATTTAGAGGACAGAAAACACAGGGAAGTGTGAGGGTCACAGAAACCATCTGATAGTGGTGAACATCTTTCTGGAAATCTCCGTTCACCTCTATATTCAACAGCTTCAGCCAGCAACATTCAGAACTGCCTCCAGACCCTGCCAAATGAAATAAAATTCTAAGAGATATTTTATAATCCTGAAATTCTTTCAAATGGTATTTGTCTAGGGTTGAAATGCCAGACTACTTATTTTCCTTGAGTACTGTGTTCAGTTTTTGGTCACTCGCTTCAAAAAGGACATTGAGAGGCTGGAGCATGTCCAAAGAAGGGCAACAAAGCTGGTGAAGGGTCTGGATCACAAGTCTGATGAGGAGTGGCTGAGGGAGCTGGAGGTGTTTAGTCTGGAGAAAGAGGGGTCAGGACACACCTTACCACTCTCTACATCTCCCTGAAAGGAGGCTGTAGTCAGGTCAGGGTTGGGCCCTTCTACCGTGTCTCAAGTGAAAGGATGAGAGGAAATGAACTTAAGTTTCAGCAGGGGAGGTTCCGATTAGATACTGGGGGGAAAAAAAAAAAAAAAAAATCACTGAAAGACTGGTTAGGCATTGGAATAAATTGCCCGGGGTGTTTTGAGTCACCGTCTCTGGAAGTGTTCAAGACTTGTCTGGATGTGGCACTTGGGATTGGTTTAGCCGCAATTATGTTGGTCCTGGTTAGACATCTGGACAAGATAATCTTGAAGGTCTCTTCCAGCCTTGATGAATCTGTGATTCCTGAATGGTTGCTCTTAGACCCAGGAGACCTAAGTGGTTTTTATACACCATTGCAATTGATTGTCATCTGGGACTTCACTATGGTGCTGACCATGGCCTTTGAAAAGGCACTGCATCTCCAGAGGTCCACTTCTGCTGCCATCCATCGAGAATGAAGGAAACTGTTACTGATGGAGTGTGCAGGACACACAGCTGATTTTTTCTGGTTCTGTCTGATACAGAAGAATGTTCCCCGTTTATACAAGTTAATTTACAATGTGAGCACAGTAGTTACTACTTAGGGTTGAGCATAGAGAACAGCACCATGCTATCTCTGAATTTGTAAAATGACCACTATTTGCTTCTAATGCACACAGACTGATTATACCAATTGCTGGCAGATTCATAGTTTTCTGTACTTCATAAAGAAAAAACCAAAATCTAAAGCAGTTGGGAGGACAGAATCACATCTGGGACATATAGGCAAGCATTAAGTTGCCTTTCCAGGGAAGTCCCAGCACTTTTAAATAGCCGTTAAAAAGTCTCTCTCAAACAATTCCCTTATAAACGCACATACTCCAAAGGTCAAGCCAGAGCCATTGTGAAATAGGCTTTAAAAGAAGCATAAAACTCCTGTCTGACACAGAGTCGGTGGCAATTGAAAAAGCAAAGACTAGGAAGGTTAAAGGCTAATTACCAGAAGAAATCTGGCCTGCTGGCCTGAGGTTTTTTGAGTGGGAGCACAGTCAAATTGGAGTTGTGGGATTAATTGGGTGAAAGACATTGTCACCTTGACATTCATGAAAGTACTTGAGAAGAGCACTGTTTGCTGATATACTGCGGACAGTTCATTTGAACCACGGAGGTAAGATATCTCTTTTCCACAAAGACTTCACCTTTGCTTTTTAATTGGTGTCAAATACAAAAATTAAAATCTCAGGTGTGAGAAACCATTGCACATATTTTCTAAAGTCTGTAAATGTCTCTTCCTGCTCTCAGTGTAATATATGAAAAGAAAATGTATATCCCAAGGACAAAATTTTCAAACCCTAGGCTTAACAAAATGAAGAGTGTAAAACTTGCAAGCTGTAAGTCCCTTTGGAGCTCTTTGTGCTGTGGGAACATAACGAGCAGCTCTTTGTGTTTCTTATAAATAACTCCAACATCCACTGATCAGCATCATGACCTCAAGCCAGGCAATTCAGCTCTCTACTTCTCTTTACCCAACAATTGTGATACGATGAACAGATATCATCAGGGATGATAGTTTGGCTACAGGGGAATCAGGTACAGTTCTATGCATAATAAATACTGTTTGCTGCAAAATTTCACTGCAGTCATATTATATCAATGCATGGAATTGTCCTTTCCTTCTACTGTATCATTTACTCATAATAATTCTTCTGCCCCAGGGCATAAGATATCTATTCATAAAAGTTTAGACTTCAGGGTACTTTTGAAACACTGTGTAGGAGATGCTTGGACAGTTTTGTGAACAGGAAGTATAAATTAACACAGCTAATCCCTCCCTGTTAATGCTTTAGAATACCTCAAATCTTCTTGTAAAGGCCAGTTAATACAATGCAGTTCTCTCTCACTGATCATTTTAATTTTTTTTTTCACCTCAGCATCACATTGTAGTAGAAAATAAATGAGATTTCAAGAGAAATTCCCCAGCTTTCAAATCTGAATCCTGTCCAGCAAGCAAGTCTCACTCCTGTGCAGAAGCATGATAAGCATTAAGAGCCTGGTAAATTCTCAGCAGAGACAGCAGAGATCCACTCTGGTTCAGCACTCTTCATACAGCTGCCAAAGCCTGCACTGGGTTTCTGTGTGATATGATAATCCAGTGATTCCAGAGGAGTCACCTTTCAAGGTGACAAAAACTTTGCACATCTGGCAATTTATTTTGGTCAAGCATTATGGAAGAACTGGTAGACACAGTCTCCCCAAAACTGGACACAGCAGTTCCCTGAATCCAAAATGGAAGAAATGCTCTGGTCTGCTTTCAAGTGTTTTAGAAGAGGTAATAATCCTCCAAATCCTTAACTGAGTTACTATTCTAGTGAAAAGGACTGGTCATTTTTATGAAATATGATTACCTCACAGTGTTCATCTGTTAAACCTGCAGTATGAAATACTCACTCTATTGAAGGTAATCAATGTTTCACTGCCAGTGGATGTGAGACCAGGATTTCAGACACAGAATATCAGTGGCAAGTTATGAGCTTGATAAGTGAGACAGAGCCAAAGACTCTTTATATTCTTGTGAATTCAGATGGGAATATGCACTGAATGCTGCATTTTAGTAAAAGCATGTGCCTCATGGAGCATTTCAAACAAGGTGACTTTCACCTTAACAAAAGAAAGAAGCAGCAAGCCCATAACCAAGGGAGAATCTTTCTGTCAATTCAAAACCTTCAGGAAGTGAAACATGTCCAGTTGATTCTGTTCTAAGAGTGTTTTCACTGTTTCCCAGATAGAGGAAATCAGAAGTTTAAAAATAGGAATGAATTCCCTGATTATTGATTTAAATTGAATTTTGAGGTTGAAGTTCAAGTTTAAAGAAGCAGTTTATTGGGCCAGAAGTTCACTGCCATGAAAAGTCCTGCTCAGTCCCAGCCTGCAGATCTAACTTACTATAGCAGCTCTATAAGGTGACAAGAAAAAGCAAGAGTGATAGATGCACCAAAAGTCATGGATGCACAAAAGCCATCACTAAAAATCAGAGATGGACAAAAGCCACTTAAGCTAAAAGATGACATTTATCATATTAAAAAATACATGCAAATTGTGCCTAGATATATTTAGTTAGAAAGCAGAAGCAAGTTTCTGCTGTCAAAGGAAGAAATTTATTTATCAGCTTTCTCAATATGAAAAATGGGAATAAACTTAAGATGGAGTTTGATAAAGGTATAAAAGGAATCAGGGACAGCTTTGGGTATACACAAAGTATGCAGCTGCTAGTGTAGGTACTAGAGTGACTAGAGCAGCAAAACCAATTGATCTGACTCCCTAGACATCACTATTTCAGAGCAGATTTGTGAGTCAAACTCAGATAAACCTTTCATTTTTGCTAAGAAACAGCCCCATGGTCCCTCCTGTCCCTACAGCCAGGGAGGGAGCAGCTGTGCCAGTGCTGCCTCTGCACGAGGGGAGCAGGACTGGACCATGGGCTGGAGATGTTCCCACAGCCAGAGGCATCGGCCTTGGCCACGGTGTGGGTTGGACACGGTGTCAGCGAACACTGCTGGGAGGTCGTGCTTAGGGACAGGGGCCATGTGCCATCTGTGTCTTCAGTGCTCAGGAGCGGGGGTCTCACAGAGCAGCCATCAAAGTAAAAACTGCCTGCACTAATGAGAAATAGGAACTGCCTGTAGTGGTTTGCAGCTTTCTGTTTGGTTTTCAGTCCACATTCCTAACTTCAGTCCTCATCAAGTCAGTTCTGCCCTAGCCTCTTACATTATGAAAACTGATTTACATATCCAAACAAATGGCCCTCGAAGGGAATATTCAAGCCGACAAAACATAATTCATGCTCTTCCTTTTTAGAGCTATCTTTGCATTAAAGAAAGATTAACAAACAAAACCAAGGAGATAAAGAAAGAAATGTCATGGAAGCACTGGGAATTTTGAGAAACTATTCAGCCATCCATGTACATTCATGAAGATGGGGTTGGGGGTAAAGAGATTTCCCAGTTGACACGTTTCTCCACTTGTGAACATGCTGAAAGATCACTCATATGTTTTCAGTGAAGTCACTGACAGTCAAGAATGCTGGAGGCAACAGCTGTTGGAGATTGATTTACCCCAAGGCTATTTAATCTCTCAGCCTCTCATAAGGATGCTTGCTAGGGGGGAAGGTAAAAAAGCACAACTAAAAATTGTATTGCTTTCAGCAGCTGTTGTTATTCCTGAAAGCCAAGAATGGGTCAAAAAAATGTGATGAAAGTCTTGGATTGTTATCAGCTATAGGGGTGGCCAGAGCTTACTGCTTCCTTTGGGAGTAGGATTTCCTTTGTGGAATGAAATACAGTAAAATTGCTAACTCCAAGAGGGCTTAGTTGCCTGGGAGTTACCGTGAAGTGTATATATGCCTTGGAATTTCCAGAATTATAAGTATATTATGTCAGTGTGGAGTGATACAGGTCGTGAAAGGCAGCCCTTGTGCTAAGTAACAGGAGCTGGGACAATTGAGCAGTAAGAAAAGATAACATAAAACATTCATTAAAATGGTGGAAAAAAATACTGAAAAGCAGAGTGCAGCTGCTGTACATGCCAGTTACTATTTCTGAATGGTCTCCTCCTGTGAAGCTAAATTCTTGTTAAATCACATTGTCCAACCATGCATTAGACAAGTAAGACATTTTCCTACCTAGCTGAAAACACAGCACATGCATCTCCCAGCAGAGCTTCTTTTTGTAACCACGTGTTTTCTGTGGTGTGTTAGCAGAACTTTTGAAACAGGGACTACATTTTCAGTGGAGAAAGAAATAAATTAGCATCTTTGACTCACCAGGGACTTCACTGCTGTGAACACATAGGATGCCTTGTGGCTTCTTAGATCCCACCATTGGGCATAAAACTTCTGTCTGTTCCCTCCAGCAGTGCAAGCTGTTGAAGACACTGCTCCATCCTGGGTATTAGCTGTCTACAGCCTGACATCCTTCCAAATCCTTCCAGCAGATCACTCAGGATGTATCTACATCAGGGCTTTTGTTTAGATCAAGAATACATTTTTGAATTTTTGAAAATCTCACATTATTCCCACTTATGGTGTTTTGGTTCTCATCACGAATCTGTCTTGAAGACCATGAGCCAGATTCCTGTCAGACAAAACTGGAGTGGGAAGTTTGCTTCAGGAGCATACCTCATTGCACTGCACCACAAAGTGTTCTGCAAGACCAGACTAGAGCTAGTTCAGAATAGAATAACCCTGAAAAGTGGATAATATGGACCTTGGACCTTTAGTACCAGCTGTTTCTTTGTGCAGATTCACTCCTACCAGTTCACAAAAGTTGCCGGTACCCACGTAGCCATATAAATATACCAGATAACTAAAATCCTCTTCATAAAGGGGAAAAAAGAGAAAAAAAAACCCCAATAAAACAATATCAAGTAGTGGAACAATAGATCTATGGATGTAAAAGACATAATTATCCTGAAAATTATTAGAATCAGAGCTGGATGTGTATTTTTCATGCCATCGCTGTCTCAACCATAGAAGAGTTCTCAGGAGTAACACAAATGGCAGCAAAGACAGAAGAATTCAAAAATAGAAACCTTTGGTTAGAATAAGTCTAAGACTGCTTTAAGTATTCTTCAGATGCTGAAAAAAATGACAAAGCCGTAGAAAAGGTCGTAATGCTGAAAACCAGGGAGTGTGCTCCTATGTCAGCAGTTAATTGTGCAGTGCATTTAGTCACACCACTGCACCACAGACTGTGGATGTCTGCATAGGACTGTATAGTAACTGCTTAGCACAGGGCCTTGGGATAATTACTTAGTCCTGTGAACTTAATTCATAAATTAATTTTATTCAACCTGTTTAAAATGTTTAGCTCTGAGAAAACTATTAAGGGCCATTTTTGGTGTACAGTTTTGGTATATAGGTAAGAAATAAACTATTGAAAATGTCTGTCCCACATGCATTTAAAAGAAGAGAGAAGTAACTTTTTTGTTGTTATTGAGAAGTTGTCTCTCTGGACAAAGTGAAAATTGGAAAAAGAAGAAATTCAGAAATTAGAGAAAAATTAATTATGGATTCTGTCCATCAGAATCTAGTAACAGTTTTTCTGCTGACTACACCAAAGATTGGATCAAGCAGTTTTGTTACTAGTTTTCAGAACATTTGGTAGCTTCACAGTGGTATCACTAGATAGATATGCAACTTCTTTTTTTATATTCACTTGCCACCAAGCTGACAGTCATTTTACACTAGTGATGGAATATGCAAGTCCTGTAGTATGTTGGCCTTCCCAAGCAAGAATTGTCACACAAAGACTATTCAATTTCCTAACTGCAATTACAAAAAAAACAACAAAACAAAACTGAAAAAACCCAACATAAGCAACTTCCCCCCAAAAAAACCTCAAGCCCAAACTCTAAAGCTTCTGAGCCAGAGACTGGATGGTAACTAGATTGAAAAATGAATTAATGAAAATATTTGACAGTTGCATGAATTTACCATCTGGCAATCTAGTGACATATACCTGTACTTATCAGAACTTCCACCAAATTTCAGCCATTCTGGTCCATGGATAAACCTTGTCCTCAGAGGACCACTGGCACAGATGTCTGTGCTCTTTTTTTCAGTAATTGTAGGCACAAAGTGAAGCATGCAAGGGCCTGACCAAAGCTCCTGCTAATCTCACTGGATGTAGATCATAGCCTTTTAATGGGGCTGTTCCTCAACAACTGAAAGTCAAGGGATTTGTTCAATTCCAGCTCCAGTGTTTATAGAAGTATGATCTATCCAAAATCCATCCTCACAGGTCTCCAGGATAATTTTTATTTTCCTGTATATTTGAACATATCTTTCCACATCTTCTCTTGTAGACATCTGAAGAGACCCCGATGCATCTGCTTCTTCTGTGATCTTGCAACAGCAAGAAAGTAGTTGTTTTTTCAGCTACCAAACAAATAAATTTCTGTTACTTGAAAACAGTTTTTCTCTTTTTTTTCCCTTTTTTTTAATTTTAAGCCAAATTTGTCACTTCTGTTTGTTCAGGGAAACATTTATATTTCTCCTGAAGATACACTCTATAAATGCTCTGCAACGCTCAGTATCCACAGACAAACCTCGCTTCAGGAAAGCTTTTGTGCCGACAGATCATGAGGCAGCAGCAGCACTGAAGGTATGAAGATGACGCCTTCTGAGCTTGTTCCAAGCACAGTCTGAGTTCACATTCACATCACACAAATGCTCTTTCAGAAAGCGTCTGCTCAAGCAGAGCAACCAGAGGAGGAAAGCAGAAGCTGTCACAGTCCCTCAGCCTGCAGCCAGCTGTGCCAATGTATCCTGGACAGAGCCATGGCCATCCTGGCTGAGCCCTTCATTCCCACCTCAGCCTTTGCAAGCAAAATCACCTGTTCACTACAGAGCAGAGAAGGGGACAGGGATGGTTCCTATCAGGGCTCAGTGTAACGGGAGTTGTAGCCAACAGAGCCCCTGGCCTCTTACTGTTGTAATATCACTCTCAGTTCACATCAGAGAGACAGATGTAGGCTTAGCAAAGGAACCATTTGCATTATGAAGTATTTTAGTGTGTTTTTTCCTTGGTAAGATATAGTAATACCATTGTAAATGAGTGACTTCAAAACATTATAAATCAGATATCAAACATACTTCTCAGCCCTATTTGTTTCTCTCTTTAGACTAATTTCATAACACTTGGTTCTATAATACAGCTGCATCTATCAGTGCTGGAACATGTAGAAAAATATAACTCAATTTCATGACAGAGTCAGGATCAAGGCAATCTAGCAGGTGTCTGATCATTTTAAAGCTTCCCCATATACAATCACCCTTCTACTGTAGATGGAAATCTTGGGGGCAAGAGACAGTTGCTTCTGTCTTGTTCTTAGGTGTGAAAATCAGTAGAGGAATGTGAAAGACTCAGAACATGCCATCCCACAGCAATAAGTCTCAGCTTGCAAAGGACACTCTTGTTAGGCAATGACAAATTCCTTCCTCTCATTAGAGACTAGTTCCTCATCATCAGGAGCCTTGCCTGGAATGTGTCTTTGAGCTCCAAGGTCATTCTAGTGAAGGAGAAAAGAGATCTAGATGGTCTAAAGTGAAAGCAGCTTTCTCAGACCCCACAGGCCTCGTGTGAAGGAAAGAGCAGCAGCCCATGAAGCTGTGGGCTGTGTCTTACAGTGCATGGTGAGGTCAGCTCCTGGGGCAAGCACAGAGAGACAAGAAATCACCCACACCATTTCAAAATCTGTATCCAGGCAAAATAGCATTGCTTTCCACAAAACGGGTCAAAAGAAAGGAGGAGATTTTGTGGCCCCTCCCAGTGGTAAGGATACACTGGGTGATGGCAGAAAGCAAGGAAGCAAATTCAGTTCCTGGGTCCCACAGCACTGCAGCTCCCTTAGGTCTCTAAAGGACAGTGGGATCAACATGACAAATGAGGAAAAAATACAGAAAGAGTAAAAGCAACATTTTGATCACCCCAGCCTCATCACCCATGAATGACAGGCACATGGAAACTCAAAAAAATATCACTAAAAATGGCTTTCATTGATCTGTCCATTCCTATGCATCCAGAGACAGTGGGGAATTCAGAGCCACAAGGTACAACTATGACAAAAAGCAAGGGAAAAGATAGAAGGGAGTATTAGTATTGGTCTTGAAGTAGAGTATCATCCCTGCAGAAAAACATTAAAATAATTAAGAATTCATAGGAAACATTTTGAAGACACTCTTGAAAACTTTACTAGTTTTATCCTCGGGCCAAAGAATACAAGTCAGCTGAATTTAGGAAAATTATCTTCACTTATTTGCATGTAGGTGCCTAATTAAACAAAAGTTATATACTTGCTTCTAACACAAGAGAGTTTTGCTTTCACTGTCAATGACTGAACATCAGACCAGATAACCTAAACATTTCAGGCTAAACCTAAGTTCTGAAATGTTGCCCTCATCTTCTGAGATGTCTTGGTCAAAAAGGAAAATTCCAAATCTCCCAGCTTCCATTTCAGCACTTTTTTCACTTTTTACTGAGTGAAGCATTTTGTTGGTGGAAAGAAAAAAAAAAAAAAGAAAAGAGCTGCAATAAATGTATATACAAGCAGAAAGTGGAAACTTAAACAGGTGTGTGTTCATTTCTATAGTGTTACTTTCTTAGAGTCAGCACTAGGCCCAGGCTGACTGCAATGCCCTTTACAAAACATTGATCAGACTGTTTTGTGAAGGTAGGTGTGGAGGTTTTCCTCCAAAACACTTCCTCATAAAAATGCCTTGAAGAGAGAGGAGTTACAAAAGCATGCGTTTGTGTACCTGTGTCTGCACATGTGATTTCAGACTGGAGGCAGGAAGGAATGCTCTGCCACACAGGGGAATCTCTCTGTCCCAGATTATTGCAAGAGGGGTGAAAAATGATAAAAATTAGCATGATGCCTGGTCCTATTTCTCAATTCCTCACGGAGCCTGAAGGCACAAACTATTCAGCAGCTGGGCTGGGAAAGAAAATTCCCCCTCCATGAAACATTACAGCACAGTTGAGAGCATTTACGGCTGCACAAAACTTTTCATGGCATCAGCTATTTTCTTTTGGGAAAGACAAAATACTTGAAAGCACAGCCCTGTTCTGCTGCTGCAATTTTCTAAAGAAATTTTCTCTTTTGCCTGAAAGAATAGCCAGTCATGAATATGCATGTGTATGTAGGCACTGGGCAAGCCAGGAGAGCAGAGTGCCTTTCCCAGGGATCCTGCCTGCAGGATGTCCCACTGGAGCTGCCCACTTCCAGTGCCCACCAGTTCAGCCTCCCAGTGGGTGTCAGCACAAACTGATGGTGTGTTGGAGGTGATCTGAACAAATGTGCCTAAGCACAGGGCAAGAGTGCATTGCCCTAAAGAATCAGTTTGAACACTGATACTTCTTCCTACCCTCTACCACAAAAATCATGAGGAGACAACTGGATAAAAAGAAACAAAACACAGATTTAACATCTGGTGAGCAGGAGAGCAGGGCTATTTTGTTTGATTGCTGTCATTTCTTTATCACTTCTAAATTTATGTTGTCTATGTGGAATGTGGTGGAATAGAAATACAGTACATTACATTATATTGTATATATTCAAATATGTGGTGATATAGAAATATATTTATTTGTTTTTCACCTTTCCTTGTCCTGAGGTCAAAGTGATTCCAGAGCTGCTGGATAGCAAGGAGGCAGTCCTCTGTCAGGCCTATGTTGATGCTATCAGCAGGGGGACCATAAATGCTACAGCTCCTTGCGTGTTTCACAGAGAATCAAATAATACCCAAGTATATTTATATAGAAAGTGTGCATCAGGGAAAAGCAGGCATCATGGGGGTCAGAAGGGGAACAAGCATCTTTCCAAGATGATGTTAACTCCAGGGGTTCTCCGGTTCTCCAGCATGCAGCAAGACCTTAGAAGTGTGTCTGAAAAATGACTTAGTCATGCTCTTTCTCATCCTAATGTGTCTTGGGTTGGGAGTCACTAGTTTATAGGGTTTGTTTTACTACCCTAACCTAAGTAAGGCTATCACCTTATTGCTAGGCAATAGCATCATCCTGACTCAAACCTTGTGAAGCCACAAAATTCCATCCTGAAGCAGGGAGTTGTATGTAAGATTAGGATGGTGAATTGGTGAGAAGGAGATTTTCAACCTTTCTTTTTTTCCACAGTGTCTGATTTTGGTTACACAACACAGGAAATTAATTTATAGATGCCAATAAAAGTTGCAGGTACTAAGCATTTGTGTAAAATAGGCTCCCGATATGTCTCACCATATTGTTTCAAATTTTAGAAGCTGGTTTTGAGCCTACATTTTTGAAACAGATCCTTGAACTGGCCTCCACTTTTTAAGATCCATGTCAGCCCTTGTTCTATCTTATCACCACAATCACTTGTGTAGAAGCAAACTCCAAAGGGCTTTTTCTGAGATTCCCAGCCCTAAAGAGATCCAACCCATGGATGTCAGCGGGCCAAAGAAAATTTTAAATGCATCTGCATGGAACAAGACAACAGATACTTCTTCCCTAGCCCATGGAATTTACAGGATGTGGAATGGAACATCACATGACTGAACAGTTCTGATTTTTTTATATTCAGCATGGAATCCACACAACTAGAAAAAGTGCAGCCATCATGCTTCCAGGAATATATAAACCTGAGATACCTGGAAAAGAGTTTATCGTATTTGCTTCAGAAGGAATGCTTCAAGATACTAATTGATGGATATCATCCTCCTGTCTGAAATCAATTGTCATGTCCATTACCAATGTCTCTGAGGGTAGAGAAAAGTACTGGAAAAGGGAGAAGGTTAAAAACAAAGCAGAACAGAGAATTTAGCCTGCCTGACAAGTTGGACAAGTGACCACTTGTAGGGCTTTGTCCACCTTTGAGAAAAAAACCCAAACTCTATCCAGAAATAAACACTTTTTGTGAGCACAAGGGTCATGAAGCCAGGTTATCTTTCCATCTTGCAATAGTATTGGGATTAAATCAGCATCATTGTGGGGGTTTTTTGGGGGGTTTTGTTTTGGGGGGTGAGGGGGCAGAGAAGGGTTTGCTAGGTATAGCATTGCAATTTAGGAGACTAAGAGATTGAAGTGCTGGACTTGCCACATGATGTGTGACTTTCAGTATGCCAACATTTCAATTCCCACTTCTTAGTCTTGACAGGTAATGGTATAATACATGGAAATGTTTAGATGTTTACTCTCGGCCTTGGAAGATGTTTAGGCATTTGAATTGACCTGAGTTTCAACAATGTAGTTCTGCTGAAGACAAGACTCTTTTTTTTTTTTTTTGATGGTATCTAGGGAAGAAAATGAAGATATCAGACTCCCAGCCATGAAGATATCAGACTCCCAGCCCAGACCTACCAATTCAAATTCCTTGCTCAGGAATTCTTTTTGCTTCTTTTTTTTTTCCAGTTACTACTTAGATCTGAGCTTACCAGACTCATGTAAGTGGGACCCTGTCCTTTGTCAGTGTTTTTGACTTGAATGCTGTCCAAGGAGCTGAATTTAGACTGCATTTCTGAGACATCCATCCTCCAGCCACAGAATCCTTAGCAACGAGTTTCCTTAGCAATGTTTTTGACAACTATTACTGTATTGTAAAACTAATGTAGAAGAAATACTCAAAACATTTTCTAATATTGATGGTTTGGTATTTCTTCCAAATAAGCAGCTTCAGAGATGCTAAAAGCAGGATTCATCAGGCTGGAGATGAGTGTTTCCAGTGTAAGCATCTATGTTTATGTTCACTGCCTAAGCAGCTTTTAGTCAGTGGTGAGTTACTCGATATAACTTAGGGTGTACTTTCAAAGTAAAATACACTCTGACATCTGGTCCAGTGAATCACATGCTAAATGCAATTGACTTTATTGTCTGGATCTCTACCAAATTTCAGAGGTGCTTAGACACCTCAATCACACACATATACACTGTAGACTCCTAAAATTAGCAGATTTAAATCCCACCTTAACATCTCACTTTCACTAATACACAACAGAAAGGATGATTTCTAGATAAATCTTTTTTTATACTCAAGGGTAATACTTGTCATTTGAATTCTTGTTATTAAAATCTAAAATGTAAATTTCTATCATTCCTTGCACTTAGATACACTTAACTCATTCCCAAAACTGTTGTATCCCACGTTTTTACTTTGCCTCCTCTATACATTGTTGGTTGCAGCTTTAAGAGGAAATCTGGTCCTTCCCTGAAGAGATATTTTTCAGCATTACAAATTCAGCTGGGATTAACCAAAGTTCTTTGGACTTCTTGAGAGATGTTCATGCAAGTGCTGGTTCTCTTTCTTCTTCTCTGTTTTCAAAGAAGTTGGCGCTGCTTTATCTCACATACCCACAAGAAGCTAAGCAAGGGAAAAAGCTCCCAAACACTGTGATGTGTTCCCCCCTTCAAAGAATACTAATGTCAACATCACACTTTGATCCTCACAGGCAGTCAGAAGTGTTTCAGAAATATCTGGTTATTCAAATATTTAAGAACTTACAGTGAAGATGCACAGCAGGTGTCATAATTTAGAGGTTGTAGAACTCTGTTCCACAATAAAACATACTGCTCTCCTTATATTTAGCTGCACCAGATTTTGCTCTCAGAGCAAAGTCAAAGGACCTCTCACCCTGGTATAGATCTGGGATAACCCTGCCAAACTGAACAGAATTAAAAGTCTGTGAAATAGAGTAAATCACAGCCACAGCAACTCATTTAATTTTAGCAGAGCTACTCCAGGTTCCCAGCAGTCTAACTAATTGCTTGGCCTTGTTCCACTTTCCCTAAAGACTGAAGCATACATTTTTTTTCTATTAAATATTAACAGGAGCCTATGTATCATTTGTCAGAAAATGCTTAGCAAACTGAACATCTTTCAGCAGCCCCTCTGCAGCCCACTCCCAGCTTCAGCTCTAGGCTTTGTCCTAACCCCAACTGTAGGTCAAAGCTTTGACTTATTCTTGGCCCAAGATCCTCAACTATGGTCCAGAAGGAGACTTCTCTGTGCAGTCTACACCTTCCTTTGACAGACCACTGCAGCCACAATCCAACTACAGCTGATTTTTATTCAGGAAGAAACTGAAAGGTGTAAAGTGATCAAAAAAATAGAAACGGAAAAATGTCTTACCCAAGACTAAGGTGACCAAAGCAAAACAGACAAATACCAGTAAATGGTAGCTGAGAAGAATAACTGTGGATAAGATAAGGTAGTGTCCTAACAGCTGTTCACCATTCCATGCTTTTCAGCCTATTTATCTTTTAATAGGTGACATTCCCTGTCATGCCCTTCAAAACTCACAAGTTTGTTGCTGTTTGTACAGTGTAGCTTCTGTTCCCAAAGGCTATATGCCTGACAGAGGAAGAAATGCATGTAAATAAGATTTTCTCCTGGCCAGAAGGAGGCTGTGCATCTTACACTCAGAAATGTGACAGTTCAGAAAACTTGCCAGCGAGACTGGTGGGCGTTGGGGTAAAAACGGTAGCAATCGAGTGGAGGACACTGAGACACGACAAGAATGACACCAAAATCTTTTGAGTTGTGGCTAGAGAGTGCAGGGCTCATTCTCTGCATGGGCTGGGTACAAATCCCAGACTCGTGGGACAGAGGCAGATTGTAAAGTCATTTAGTGCCCTCTAATGGCAAGGATGCTTTTAACCAAAATGTTTCGATGAACGCACTTTAGCCCCAAAACGGTCACTGCCATTGCTGACAAGCTCAGTTCAACTGGCATGGTCCTATTTTCAAGTATTAGTTTAGCTGGTTCTCTTGACTGATAGGATCTCTCTCTCACACCAGCTAGTTTATGTTATTTATCATCTGGGCTTTGTAGAGGCTGAAACATCTTGTGAATTCAAATAAGTGAGATTCTACTGAGCTTTACGAGGACTGTGAAGACACAGCCACCCTCTCAGCTCTGCCACACCAGGAATGATGTCTGTTTGCCCTGTCTGAGATGCCAGAAAGCTCTGCTTGGTGCCATAGTGGGGACATGCATGCTTTATCTGCAGTGACCAAAATAAGCACTGGGCAGTGAATAACATGTGCATGCTTTTTGTGCAGATGAATTTGATAAATTACAGAGTATATTTCTTAAATATTCAGAATTTAGTGAAGTACAATGAGCAGTTCATCATTTCCTGTAATCATTCAACCATTCACCTTCTGGAGTCAGATCATGGGTGTTAACCTGAAAGAGGAACATAATTAACCACTGATGAGGCCAAATTGCCTGGGGGAAATGGAAAACTAGGGAGAAACACAACTATTTATAAATTAAGACTTTTCCTTTTTCTGCTGGTCTCTCAACCCAACCTGGTGGTGTTGTCTCCAACAATTCTTTAAGCCCTAGCAGGGTATCCTGAGAGCTTTTATAAGGTACATCCCCACGGAGCAATGTAGGAAGGTGCAAGTTTCTGTGCACCCTGTGTGCCTTTGCAGAACAGAAAGTGACTGTCATTTGTTCACAGGTTGGTTAAAATCAATAAGCCTTGGAACAACTGTGGGAGAATCATAAGATGCAAAGTAGCTGGGTGATAACGATGTAATTCAGCAAAGATAAATCTAAAGTAATGAACTTAAACAAAACCAAACACAACTCTATCTAGATAGAGTGATAGCCTTTAAATCAGATTTTACCACTGAGGAAAGTGATCTTGTAGTAATTGTTCGTGCAGTGACTCTGAAAAAGAAATAGAATCACCGAAAAAAAGAGCAGATTAAACAAAACATCATCATGACATTACGTTCAAATTCTTTGGTGTGTCTAGAGCTGTCTGTGTCTCTGGTAGTCTCAGCTCAGCAACTGACAGCAGAAGTAGAAAGCATGCAGGGAAGCATGGCAGAGATGATCGGCAACACAGAGTAGTTTCCATACAAGAAATAAATGAAGAGTGAAAAACACACAGAATCATGGAAAATATGAAGAGAAGAGCTGAGAGAGACCACCTGCTGGTTTTCATAGCACAACAAATGGAGGGAACAACTGCTTTTTAGCCACAGGTTTACAAGCAAAAAGTGAACCTTTTTCTCATATGCCCCACCCCCATTAAATGTTGAAATTAATTGCCACGGGATTTTGGTGGAGGCATAAAGATGAGCTGGTCCTATGCCTTAGGAGTGGATCCATCAAGATCTGCAGGATCATGACAGACCTTGAGTTCAGGGCTTTCCTATCATCCGTGGTGGAAGCTGGAAAGAGGAAGAGAGAAATTGTTCATAGAGGCAAGGGAGAGGAAAAGTAGTCAGAAATTTGATTTAGAGACCTACAGTGGTGCAGGTCTTCCAGATTTTGTCTGCCTTTGTACTGCTGAATGTGAGAAAAAGAGCATGTGAGAGAGTGACCTGTGGTTGAAGCAATAATGAAAGTCTGTCTCCCCTGTGGCTTAATCAGATATTTGACTCTTTTCCTGAAAATCATGAGACAGAGGAAAAGCAGATGCACGAGTGATGTTTATTTTAGCATTTACAAATAATATAAAAGCTTGGCATTGCTCAAAATGTTCTATGTTGAAACCTTTCCTTAGAATATTCAAGTACTGATAAAAAACCATTTTAAAGCTAAGAGATGTCATTTCATCTCATCTGGCACCCAAAGACTGCTTTTTCTTCCCCGCTGCCCTTGAATTTAGTCTGCTGATTTCTTTTCAGCATCTCTCTGTCTCCTAGAAAGATAATCCATTTGGATATGAGGGTATTAAGGTTTGGTAGATCCACTGCTCTCTTCAGCTCATTCCAACAGCAAATCTCAATATTAAAAACACTTAGCTAATTATAATTTCAATTCATCTTGTATTTTCACTCAACCATGAGTTCTTGCTATGCTTTTTTCTACAAAAGAAACTTCCAAACCTGGCAGTTTTCTTTCCTGAGAGCTGATCACATGCTAACCATGTCTCTTGCTGTGGTATTTGCAGTACATGGACAGAAAGCTCTTTGCTGTGCAGCGTTGCTCTCATCCTCTTGCCTCTGCACCAGTTAATGTGTTTCCCTGACTGAGCCCCTTAGAAGGATGCTCTGTCAGGACTCTCAACCTCCTTTTGGATAAACTTAGAAAACTCTTCAAGTTCTTGAGTCTGTCAAGAAAAACATCATTCTTCAGACTTCAAATAACATTTATGGTTCCTTACTACCTTGTCTCCCAACACTTGTTTTAAAACCCTGACAAATTAAATGATGGCAGGATCTCTGTAGCAGCAGAAAAGGCACCAGAGGCAAAATTCTTCTACTCCCACTCCAACATTTTTGTACTATACAATTACACCAGGACTCCATGCCTTATTTCTTGCCCAATACCCTTTCCTTCTTCCCCATTTTTTTCTGGAGAGCCTGCTGCGGAGGATATGGATCCAGTCTGGCGACTCTTACCCAAACAGCCTGATCCTAAATGCCACAACTACTGTGAATGCCAATTACTGCACAGTAGTTCATCAGATTCATAACTTCTCCAAAAAGTCAATATATGGCCTGGAAAGCATCCCAGAAGAGAGATTAATTTTCGATAGACTGAGTCTTGGTATGCTTCCATGGGATTTACATTTAACCTCTGACCCAGCTAAAGGCTGTGGAGAGACCATGCACAAAAGCAGCATTCTAGTTCCTGGGATATAATTTATATCCCAAATGAATATCTGGTATCTGCAGGCACCATAAATTACATTTCACAGAGTTGGAGAGAAGTTCTTGGTGTCACAAAGGAGCACCCTCCTAAGAGGGTCACTTAGATGAAAACGTGACTGAGGTGACAGTGCCCTTCAAAGAGCTTTCTGTCCATGGATGAGCACTTTGATTACATTGTGCCACTGCTGCAAAGAGAAAGGTTTTAAGCATTAAAGCTGAGAAAAGCTTCATTATGGTTCCATATGGTTTTCCAGGCATGCGAAAACCAAGTACTTCAGCACCTTTCAGGATTAAACTGATAAAATGAGAAGAAAATACATTCTGGAGCAAGGAGCTATTAAAATACCAGATAAATAATTTAAACAGAGGCATTTTCTTGGTGTGCTTGCATTTACTCCTGGAGAATGGTTGCCTATTTCCTCTTTGCTTCTACACACCTGCACAAATGGTTTGTATTTCAGAAGGCAAAAAAAAAATATCCCTGCATAGCTCCCCTGTATTTCAAAGTGCTTTTCCTTCAGGGTCTCTGCTTAGAGTCTGGTATACAATGCACAGTCTGAAATACAGCAATAGCTGCCTTAGTCTGCTTGCAGCCACATCTGGATCCACCTGCATAAGCTCCTTACCAAAACCACAGAATCACAGAGTTACTTAGGTTGGAAAAGACCTCCAAGATCGAGTCCAACCTTTGAGTGATCACCCCCTTGTCAACTAGACCATGGCACTAAGTGCTATGTCCAGTCATTTGTTGAACACCTCCAGGGATGGTGTCCTGGTTCTGGTCAGGACAGGGTTCATTTTTGAAGAAGCCACAAGAGGCATGGCCAGGCCCCAGAGGCTGTTCTACACCACCTCACGTCATGCACGGGGTCCCTTTGGGTGGGGTGGTGGTGAAGCCCGGGTAGCACTGGGCTCTGCATGGTGAGCACGCATGTGTGAACCATTTGTCTGTCTTGTACATGCTGTTATGAATATTGTGCTGTTACTGCTTGTTTTCTGATTTTTTTTTTGTGTCCAGTAAATTGTTTTAATCTCAACCTGTGATCTTTACCATTTGTGCCTCCAATTCTCCTCTCCATCCCACCTCAGAGAGAGCAGGAGGCGGGGGGGGAAGAGTTTTTCAGTGGGAACACTAAACTGGGGAATGCTATTCCTAAACCATGACAGATGATAATTCCAACATTTCCATTAATCCATTCCACTGCTTAAAAACCCTTTCTGGGAAGAAATTTCTCCTGATGTCCAGCCTGAACCTGCCCTGGTGCACCTTGAGGCGATGTCCTTTCATTCTGTCACTTGTTACCTGGGAGAAGAGACCGACCCCCACCTTGCTGCAGCCTCCTTTCAGGGAGCTGCAGAGAATGATGTGGTCTCCCCTGAGCCTCCTTTTCCCCAGGCTAAACACCCCCAGCTCCCCCAGCCACTCCTCACAGGACTTGAGCTCCAGACCTTTCCCCAGCTCCATTGCCCTTCTCTGGACACACTCTGGCACCTCAGTGTCTTTCCTGTAGCAAGGGGCCCAAAACTGAACCCAGGATTTGAGGTGCAGCCTCACCACTGCTGAATACAGGAGGACAAACACTTCCCTTAAAATTTATAGTATTTTACTAAGAGCCACATTTGGGAGTTCATTATAACTCACAAGAAAGAAGAGATTGGGTTTGTGAGAAGGTGAAGAATCAAACAAGGAGTATGACAATTAAGGGCCAACCAGAGCAGTTCCCCAAAGACCAGAGTATTCTCATTCCTCTGCAGTTACTAATCAAAAGAGAGAACTGTCAGAAGTCAATGTTGCAGAAAGTTAATATCAGGTAACTTACAGTTTCCCTTCTGGAAAGTCCTGTTGATCTGAGTCGGGATGCAAACCATACTACAACAAAAGCAGAATATGGAACGAGATTCCTCCTGTTATTCAAACAAAAAATCAGGGTGTGCAGCCCTGCACAGTGACCTTAATGTTTCACACAAGGATCTTTTAGGTGTTTCTTTGCACACAGTCCTAATGAAAGGGGAAAGATCCTGAACTCTCCCAGATACCCCACTGGAATCCCCTTCCACAAAAAAAAAAACAACAAAAAAACCAAACCAAACCAAACCAACCCAAAAAAAAAACCAACCAAACAAACAAAAACAAAAAATCCCCGAAACCAACCAAACAAAATAACTCAAAAAACCCAAAACCAAACCAAACAAAAAAAAAAATCAACTCTACAGGAAAGCTAGAAGAAAGCAGTGTTATCCTTTGCTATACTCTGCAGTACTTTCCTCTAAAGCACATACTAAAGAAAGCTTTCCAAAAAGCATAATTTCTGCCTTGAGAAAGATGCTCCCTGCTATTCCCAGCAGCAGGGACGATCACTTTATGTCTATTACACACTCACATCACAGCAGTGTTGGTGGCCATGAGCTGTCAGGTGTTTGTCCCCACAATAACCACATCTCCCTGGCTTCCAAGCATCAGTTTTCCCGACTATTCAAAGGCAGTTTGCTTTCCTGGAATGACCACACGGTGGTGATGTATTACCATGAGTTCAACCTTCAGGCCTGGCTCCCAGGAACTCAATACTTCGTTAGAGGCGCTGGCAACTTAGAGCAGTGCTCTCTTACAAGGATGTTTGTAGAGTGAGCCCTCTAAGCCTCCTTTACCTCACAATTTATACTCACTGTTTAACTGCTTCGCTTATGGGCTTGTGCAGCTTTCCTGCCAAAAAAAGTCTAGAGTTTTTCTAAGAGCAGATGTATCTCTCAGCAGGTACGTCCAAGTGCAGCAGTATTTGGAGTTACTCATAGCGAGTTTAATTTATCTGTCCGTCTGATTCAGCTCCTAACTTATTTCTTTTTGTTTTTTGTTTTTTGTTTGTTTGGTTACTTGGTTTGGGTTTTTGTTTGGATTTTGGAGGTTTGCTTTTTTGGTTCATTGGGTTGGGTTTTGGGATTTTTTGTTTGTATCCTTTGGTACTTTATCGACTGCCCAAAAAAAAAAAAAAAAAAAAAGGAAAAGAAAGCACTTCCATGAACTCCTTTAGAGTCAGGTAATGGTGAATCTCATTCTTCCAAATTTCTTCCTCAACAAAGTTTTTGAGTCACCTTTCATCAAGGGGAGTTGCTAACCAGAATGTGTACTGCATGGTCATTGTCCTTTCCATCCTATTCACAATATAGGCCTTAAATTAGCTGCTGTATGTCCTTGGCTGAATGTAGACAGTGACAGCCTGATCTAATATGCAGTGAAGTCAATGAGGACCTTTTGGTTTTCCTTCACTTGGCCCTGAATCAAGTTCAAAGTTGTCTGGTTCAGGAACCAGATCTGTGCTTGCACAAGGATGATTATTCTCCAATATAGATGTAGGTTACAAAAAAAATCCATTACAACTTTGTGCACAAAAGGAGCTATAAGTAACAAAGACAGCATGTCTCAAACCAACAGAGAGATTAGCTCCAGCTTAATTGGTTTGAAACAAGGGCACATCATCAACTGGGACAGGAGAACTGGTTTGGACTTAATAAAAAATGCATAATTTCCCAGTTACAAATTTTACTGCAAACTCACAGTGAACTTTTAGAGTCAAAATTATTTTAATGATCTTTTTGCTTGCATTGTTATGGGACTACTTTTATATTTTGTCAAGGATCAGAGAAATACACACCACCACAGAAAGAGGGCACTTTTTGCAAAGGGAGTGACTAAATACAGGAAATATAAGAAATGTCATAAAATATTGTATTCAGTATATATTCTAGGCCAAATGCACACAGGCTCTGACAGTTCATTCAGGCCACTCTAATAACATTTCACCCTCTTGACTGTAAAAATCCTTCTGTGCTTTGGAGGTGTAGTGTGTTTGGTATTACACCCCTCTGTTGCTGTGGACAAGTCTCAGCATGCCTTCTTAAAATCTTTGGAAATGGACAACATATGAATCCACATCCACCTATTTCAAATATTTATTAGATACTTGAAGACCCCATGCAGCTGCTGCCCACCCAGGAAGAACTGAAATTCCCTGCCCTTTTTTGCTGCTGAATGTTTGTGGATCCACCCAAGTCCTCACAATACAACGAAGATGAATATCTCCTTCCTCTGATTGCCCTGACTTTAAAGACAGCTCCACTATTGTTTTCACAAAACACTTACTGAATTAGGCCTCTCTGACACGCTGGCATGCGGGACTTTCTGCCCTGCTGATGAAATTTAATGGATTAGAGCTCTTACTGGGATCTGGCATCTTCTCTTTTTGCTTTGGATGAGACCTTGAATCAAAATCTTAGAATCACAGAATCATAGAATGGTTTGGGCTGGAAGGAACATTTAAACAGTGTCTAGTTTCTCCTCCCCTGCAATGAAAACAGACATCTTAAACTCAATCATGTTTCTCAGAGTCCTGTCCAGCCTGGACTTGAGTGTTTCCAGGAATGGGGCACCTAGCACCTCCCTGCGCAATGTTCCACTGTTTCACTACCATCATCATATAAAATGCCTTCCTTAAATCTAGTCTAAACCTACCCTCTTTCACTTTAAAGCCATTGCCCCCTGTTCTATCACAACAAGCCCTACAAACAAGTCCGTCCCCATCTTTATAGCACGATGCCTTTAAGTAGTGAAAGGCTGCTATGTGGAGCCTTGTCTTCTCCAGCTTGGGGAGAGTTGAACAGCCCCAGTTCCCTCAGCCTTTTCTCAAAGCCCTCCAATCATCTTCATGGCCCACCTCCAAACTCCCTCCATGTCTTTCTTGCACCCAGAGCTGGATGCAGCAGCAGATCCAGATCCAGGTTAGGTCTCACCAGAGCAGAGCAGAGGGGCAGGATCTTCTCCCTTGATCTGCTGCCCATGGGGCTTTTGATGCAGCCCAGGGCCCCTGCTTGACTTTCTGGGCTGCAAGAACACACTGTTGGCTCATGTCCAGCTTTTCTTCTACCAATATTTCCAGGTACTTCTTCACAGGGCTGCTTTCAATCCCTTCATCCCCTTGCCTGTATTGTACCAGGGCTGGGCGGACCCACATGCAGGACCTTGCACTTGTCCTTGTCAAACCTCATGAGGTTCACATGGTCCCACTTCTTGAGCTTGTCCAAGTCCCTCTAATTGGCATTCCATCCCTCAGGCATGACAGCTGCACCCTCAGCTTGGTGTCATCTGCAAACTTGCTTAGGGTGTCCTCGATCCCACTGTCTGTGTCATTGATGAAGATATTGAACAACACTGATCCCAATACAGATCCTTGAGGGACACACTGGTCACTCATCTCCATCTGGACATTGAGCCATTGACCACTACCTCTGGATGTGACTATCCTATCAACTCCTCATTCACCAAACATCACACCCACGAAATCCCTCTCTGTTCAATTTAGACAGAAGGATGTTGTGAGGTGCTGTGTCAGAGGCCTTAACAGAAGTCCAGATAGATGCTTTTCTACTGCCCAGAGCAGATTCTGAATCTGGCCAATACAACATTTGGAGGGTTCTTCACTATTTAAATTGCTTCTTGCATAAATTACATAAATATCAAGAAAAAGATTGGAAATATCACTAGAGGCCATGGTCAAAGTTCTTAGTTGAGAAAGCAAAGAAGAAAACTTACGTCTGTCTTTCCTCAAAATTCACACCAAATGAAGCAAGTGAGTTATTGTTATGGTTTGGAAAGGAGATATCTCTTTAGAAACAGGAGTGAGTGTCTGATTCAGACCTATCAAGGATCCTAGAAGCTGAAAAACAGCTCAATTGTCCCTTGAATTAGACAGAAAACATAATTTATAAAGTAGAACATGGCAGAAATTAGACCAGTCATAACAGTGACTAAATTGTCTCTCCCTAATTTTTTGAAAACTTCTGGTTTGTTTTGTTTTGCTGTTAGACGGGATTAGGTGTTCTATCCTCTTCATGAAGATATTGTGTCCTCTCAGTGTTCTACACCTGACCCTTCTATGGTCATAATGTGCCCACTGCAATGTTTAGAACATAAAGTTCTTCCAGTACTTGTACTACACAGTCTGATGAAATAAATAGGGATAGCACCCGCCACACATCCTCTCCTGACAGTTCCATAATGCCTCACTGACAGTGGTTACTTCCAGGACACAGAGATAGTCTCTTGGCTTTTCCACAAATGACAACAGAGCAATGTCTCACCTGCAACTACACAATAAGCTGGGGTCAGACACTCACTCCTCTGCTGAGTATCCTTCATAAACACAAATTGATACTCTGCTAACCAAAGCAGAGCTTGGTTCCTCACCTGCATAGCACCAACCAGCACGTCCTGTCCTTCTACACCTTCCCCTGGCACCACAGGCAAACATCCTGTTCTCCAGTGGCTCATCCAGGGAGCACTCATTGCATCTGCTGCTTGTCCTTGCTTCTTCAGCTTGGGAAGATTGAAGTACTCCCTTCATACCTTTAATTTTTTCTTGCTCCTCAATTGATCTGCTGGTGTCTGTTCAAAGGAATATTTTGCTGCTTTCAGTTGTCACTACCTATTGCATTTATTGGGGACTGGATGCCAAAGGTTCTGTGATCTCTTACAGTGTGGGTGGAAGAAAATTGGAACCAGGTAAAACCTGTGCTTTGATCCTGAATGAGCCAAAGACAATTGTCCCAAATCCCTTGACCCTTTGTACCAAAGGCAACCCAGCTGAGAAATTGAATGAAAAGAACAATTTCACTGCAGATCAAACATAGCATCTGAGCTGAGCTCTCCTGGGCCAGTGAGTTACAGTGGCTAAAAAAATCTCATCTGAGCAAGGATCTGATTAAAACCTGGGTAAGATGGTAGAATTAACAAAATTAGTTCTTTATAAAAACGCTTAGCTGAACTTAGGCTCAGAAACACTACCCTGTATGGACAAAGCTAATCTTTTGTTTTCAATACTGGGGCCTGTTTGCTGAGCACCTTCAGAGATGTTAGTTAAAAATATAAATTGTTGCTTATCAGTCAGACCTTTCCCTGAACAAACACCATGGCAGCTTCCTTTTTCTCTCTGGGAAGAATCCCAGACCTGGGAGTGCAGATGTGCACATGTGGAAGAATGTTCACACGGTTTTTCACGTGGCCAACAGGAGCTTTCCTCTCACCTCTAGACCTGTCATGAGCACGAAAAAATATATCTGCTAAAAATGACTAGTTGATACCCAGTTTGCTTTATGTTGTCATGTGGCCCTGAGCATTTTCTTCAAAACTTCAGCATCTCTGTTAAGCAAGACTGGTAAGCCACTAGTTCTGCTTAGGAGAAATTTTGAAGTACAGCCATAGCAACCTGCCCTGATCTCAACTCATTTGAGATTCTCTTGGGCTAAAGGGTTAACCCACACCCCTCCCTCAGCACATTCCTCAGCACTGATAACCAGGACTGGAAAGGATGCAGAGCAAGTTCACAGATGATACAAAACTGGGAAGAGCTGTTGACTCCCTTGAGGGCAGGGAGGCCCTGCAGAGGGACTTCACAAATCAGAGGACTGGGCAATCACCAACCATAAGAAATTCAACAAGGAAAATTCTGGATTCTGCACCTGGAATGGCACAACCCTGGAAGTATGGACAGACTGGGCAATAAGATGCTGGAAAGCAGCACTGTGGAAAGGGACCTGGGGGTCCTGGTCTGTGGAAAGCTGAACATGAGTCAGCAGTGCCCTGACAGTCAGGAGGGCCAATCCTGTTGGGAGTGCATCAGGCACAGTATCACCAGCCAGGCAAGGGAGGGGATTGTCCCACTCTGCTCTGGGCTGGGATGGCCTCACCTTGGGTCCTTGGGGCAGTTTGGGGTGACATAATATACGAAGGACATTAAATTTTTAGAGTGTCCAAAGGAGTGCAACAAAGATGGTGAAGGGCCTTGAGTGGATATGTGCGTTGTGGATATGTGTGTTGTGGATGTGTGTGTTGTGGATATGTGTGTTGTGGATGTGTGTGTTGTGTGTGAGAGTGCCAGGATATGTGAGTTGCAGAAACTCACAAGACCACAAACTGTGCTGAGCTCTGGATTGCCATATTCATTTCTCTATACAGCTGTCAGTCAGGAATTGTTGCAGCATATTTCAAACCACACAGGTGTGACAACCCTCCCTTTCGAATCTCAAGAGCTTCCTTCCCCTTAAAGGACGGTCATCATAACAGACATACTTATTGAACAAATTTAGCAGTGTTGAATAAACCTGTCCTGTCTGACTGCTGTAGCATCACTCAGAGGAAACCCTTTGCAATGTGCAAGGTGTAGTATTTTTAATGAAAATTAGAAATGAAGAGCCACTACAAACAGATTCTGTGGACCTTCTCTCCTATTCCTGTGGTATTATTTTTTGACAGTCTATCACATATTAGCTGTAGTACCTGGAGGGAAGAGATTGACTTCAGAGCCCTAACACAGCCCCAGAGGAGCACCCTTTGTTTCTCTGCAGAGTGCCTGATTGCTCCTTGGGTGCTATTGAGTATGGGGGTTATGCTGAGCAGCTGGTGATTTCCCTTTAACATCCTGCTGGACGAACTCCTGCAAATCCAGACCGTCTAATAGAAGTAATAAAGCTGATACCAGGTACATTTATTTTAACTATACAATAAGTCACAATGTTAAAACTGCAAAGTGCCAGCCTGGTTTTCTGCAGTACATAATATGTCTTGCATTTTTTACAGTAACCAGAAAGGCATAAACATGTCAGAGGAACTACCCAGGATGCAGAAATATTCCTTGCAAAGTCACATAAGGAAAGGCAGGCACCATTCTTTAAAACCAAGTACGCACAATTAACAAGAAAAATATTGCCAATAAAAAGGGGAAAGATGGCCAGTGAGTATAATTAGATGGGATAGTTCAGGATGTGGGTTTGGCAAGAAAATGACAGCTAGAAGTAACAAAAGCACTTTCAAGACAACTGATGCTTGTAGCTGCAGTTTCACAGAATCTTGTGTGCAAATGGAGCTTCACAGAGGACTGGTGGCTGGAGCTTATGGTGAGTGTCTGTCAGAGAAGAGTTGAGTGGGATCCCAGAATGTCATAGGTTTGGTTTTCTATGGGAAAAGATCTCTTTACTGTTATTTATCTCCAGTGAAGGGTCAGATTCAAAGGTATTTAAGTGTCAAGGTTTCAAAACTGGGATGCAGAATCTAGCTTGTCAAAGTTCCCATCAATTCATTGACCAAATATTTCTGAGGACCTGGCCCTAACTGATTTGAAAAGGACAAAGGCAAGCAGTACAGAGAGACTGGGAATACAACATATATCATGGGGTCCACATTTTGTGCAGTACTCTTTACTCAAGCACTGATCACCTGGCACAGCCACCCACATCCCCTGACCCCTGTTCCACCAGAACCAGCCCCCTGGTCCTGACATGCCCATCCCCATGAAACTGCTCTGAGACAGGAGGTCATGAACTGCCCCACTGGGATCTAAGATACAAGTTCATATGGCCATATGGAAATGCTGTGGCAAAACAAGCACTGGGCTGTGCTCCTTGCCTTTGTTCGGATTCCTTTGTCACTGAACTCTTCATCAGCTCATTGTATTTAGGAATAGAGATCATCTCTAGTCTCTATATTGCCACAATAACAAACAGCTCAAATTCAGTGGGTTCAGCTCCAGAAAGCATCCATATGGGAACATTCAGTGAAATCCAAGGACTGTGTTGGAAACAGCTGGCAAATATACAGAACTGGAGGCAAGACTGCAAGCAATACAGCAGAAAGCACCACATATTCAGTATGGAGAGTGTCTTTTAAAATGTAAACGTCCTCAGTGCTTTGCAGCAAGAAGCAATAAATGTTTTATAACATTTTAATTGAAAGCACATAAACCGAAATGATTTGAAAAGAAGAATCCATGAGTGTATATTCAGTGTTGAAGAGACATAGAAGCAGATTTGTGTCAAATTCCATTTTGAAATACACATTGAATTGGTTGATCTCGAAAATCCTTGAATTGCACAATATTGGCCTGGAAGAGACCTCAAAGACTCATGTAGTCTAGTCCTCATGTCCCAGAGCACAACTGAAGAAGCTCAAAAATTGTCTTTAGCATTGTTTAAATCCTCCAGTGAGAATATCCTGGAGACTTCTCAGGCTGGAAAAAAAAAGCTGTTCTTCCATGGAGCAGCTCAAAAACTCAAGGTCAGTTTACAATATACCAAGATGAAATTTAAATGTATGAGGTACCTCCCCCAAATATCTTCCATCCCGATGCCTGCCTTTTGCTGTGTCAAGGTTGGGTTCAGAGTCGCCTTACTGAGCACTCATCATCTGATAATTTTGCTTTGTTTGTCAGAACACTTGGCCACAAGCCTTGCAGATGATTCCAGCTGAGGAAACCAAAACAAGAAGAGGTCTTTTTAGCTAGAGAGAAATATGTCTTGTCTGTAAAGCTCAAAAAGTGCAGTAACATTCAAAGCCAGTTTTCATCCCTGGAGGAAGCCTGGGGGGTATACCCTGGAGAGGGGCAGGACAGATTAGGTCAGTCACAGGGGAGCACATCCACTCTCACAACCAGAGAGAAGCTTTGTTAGAAAAAAGCTCAATGTATCATGACCTGTCTTAAAAAAAAAATAATAAAAAGGCATGCAGTAGAAAACTTGTGGAGGATAATCTGTGTTTTCTAATTTGGGAGATTAGTATTAATTATATTATGCCAGAAAACAGAGCTGCACTACAATTAACTACTCCTTTATTATACAAAGTGCGGTCCTGTTTTATTTAAGTAATAAGGGATAACGACTCTATCTGGAAAACGCGCTGTGCTCTGTTCTGACTGTCAGGTTTAATTGAGTGTCTACTTCTTGCCCTGCCCCCAGGGCAGTGCAGCTGAGCTCTCGCCTGTACTGAGCTAGGTTGCAAGTTTTACTCCAGCCTGCTCCCTAACAATATAGACGAGTTTAATCTGACAGTTCTGCTAGCGATTTCCAAAAATATTCATGTTTCGCTCTTTAAGCAAACTTGAGGGGTGAGAAGACATAAGCTTTACTATCTTTGCTATGGACACCTTTACTGTGGACATCTTTACAAAGTATTTTGCTAAGCGTTTTAATTGCAGGACTCCAGGAATACCAGAACAAGAGAAAATAGAAGTCACTGTACTGAGTCAGATCACCACATTCCAGGAGTTTCCAGCCTGTGTAAGTGGTCAAGAGGATTCTTAGAGAAACATTTTAATCATGAGGGCAAACATGCTACCTCCCCAAACATTATATTACCTGCCAACTGGTAGCAGGACAAAAACATGAAAGAGCTGTCACATCTTTATGTTCAGTAGACCTTAAGGGATTTTTCTTCCTTAAACTCATTCTGTTCCTCTCTGATTTCACATGATCTGGCAATCAGTTCTTGAACCCAAACAACCTGTGGTGTGGTGCTCCACAGTTTAGCCATGCAACAGCTGAAGAGCCCTCTCTTTCTGTGCACTTTGAACTTGTCATTTTCTAACTGCACTCAGTGCCCACTAATCCTATTCTTGGAAGAGACAGGGAATAATAATTACCTATGTACCCACTTCTGGCTACTCATAGTTTTATACACTCTATCATATATTCCCCTCAATAGTCCCTGAGGTCTCCTAATCAGATTAATTGTTCCTTGCAGAGAAGTTGTTCCATACCTTTATTATCCTTGTTGCCTTTTTCTGAACCTTTCACAGTCTTGTTATAACTCCCCTGAGACTCAGGGAGCAGGAACACACACCAACTGTGGTATTTATGTAGAGACACACGGTGCTGGTATTGGCTGGGGTAGAGGAAATTTTCTCTGTAGTACCTGGCATGGGGCTGGGTTTTGGATTTGTGCTGGAAACAGTGTTGATAACACAGGGATGTTTTAGTTGATACTGGGCAGTGCTTACACAGAGTCAAGGCCTTTGCTGCTCCTCACCCCACCAGTGAGGAGGCTGAGGGTGCACAAGGAACTGGGAGGGGACACAGCCAGGACAGTTGACCCCAGCTGACCCAAGGGACATCCTGCATCATATGGCATCATGCTCAGCTCATAAAGCTGGGGCAAGAAGAAGAAGGGAGAGGAAATTCAGGGTGCTGGCATTTGTCTTCCCAGGTCACTGTTACAGGTGATGGAGCCCTGCTTTCCTGGGAGTGGCTGAACACCTGCCTGCCCATGGGAAGTGGTGAATGAATTCCTTGTTTGGCTTTGCTGGCACGTCACTTCGCTTTGCCTGTTAAGTTGTCTTTATCACAACCCATGATTTTTCTCAGTTTTGCCCTTCTGGTTCTCTTCCCCATCCCACCAGGGAGGAGTGAGAGCAGCTGCGTGGAGCTGAGCTGCTGACTGGGGTTAAACCATGACACATAATCATCTACTCTGTTCCTTAGCCCTTTCCTAAAAACTCCTAGATTTGTTTTTCCAAGTGTGTGAGCACTGACAAAATGTTTATGAAGATGATATCTTTGTAAACAAGATACCCAGAGATTGTATTCCTGAGTGGTAAAGTCATATGAGCTCATCATTCATTCAGAAAGCTTGGGACCATTTTTTATGCATTTGTATTATTTATTCACACTGAATTTATCTGCCATATTTTTGCCAGGGCAATACCTTTTGCAGTTGTTCAGAGCTGGACTTTGTTTCTATTACCTTAACTTTGTCCTTCTTTCCCAGATCATCGATAAATATGTTGGGCAGAGTGGGCCACAGCACATCTCCTTGTAGAACTCCATTTCATGATGACAAATTATCATTTATTTCTGTCTTCTATTTCCTATCTTTTATCTAATTATGTGTTGGAGAGCTCATGCTGAAATTCTCGTGCCTATATGAGCATTTTAGAGATTATGTCAGCCAGAAGGGTTGATTTTCATCACTGGTTTCTACCTGATATTAATTTTAAGTGAAGACAGATCCCAGCATTAGCTCTCAGAGCTTGCAATCTGAATGTGACAGTCTGGCAGAGAGCATGTGAGACTACCCCAACAAAAAGATCTTCCCCTTTTCAACACCATCCTGCTCTCCATCTTCTTCCCATCTTTGGAAAGATCACTGTATCAGAGTAATTTAGTCTGGAAGGGGCCTCAGGGGAGCCATACACCTCCTCAAAACAGACTATTTTTGATGTTTGGTCAGGTTATCAGGGCCTGGTCTACCCGAGTTTGCCATATCTCTTGGAATGCAGAGACCACATATATTGAACTGCATTATACATGAGGAGAGAACTGGCATACAATTAACTGCAGCATATATATGTGGGGTTTCTCTAACATAAGACACAGTTATATTTCCCTTTGGCTTTTGGTGGTGATGTATTTCTCCCAGCTCACCGTTACTGTTGTAGTGGTGCTTCATATGATGCTATTAGGACAATGTTGGTGGGATTTGGTTACCTAAATATAGATATGTGCAATCTGAGATGCCCTAGTGCATTCCTTTCAGCTTCTAACTCAGGCTTCTGAAAAACACAGGTGTCTGCTTTATCCTGCATTATATTGGTCAGCCCCCAGATGTGTCTTGGACACCAAGGGCCTGTCAAATAGCACAGACGTTTATGTTTAGTCAACTAAGTCATCTTAACACAATATTTTCCTCCTCTTATCTTTCTATTTGTTAAGTTCAGTCTAGGCAAAATCCATTTAGGTTTGGCTCTTCATCTGAAGGGAAGAATGTTCAATCAGAGCTCTCTCCACAGCATCACTACTATCAATAGATGCAGGCTAAAGTTAAATGTTTTCTTCCTCCTTTGGTGGAAGAGCACAGCTTTTCCACTGCATTGTACCCATGCATACCACTCTCTTTTGCATCATAAAACAATGCTTGAAGTGATGGGGAGTAAGAAAATTATAGTTCCAAGGGCAGTGGGACTGGTTCAGGGAGAGCTGAGATCCTGCTTGTCCTTCCCCTACACAGAAGCATCCTCAACATGCATCTCAAGTGCAAGTCTTAGATACAAATTTTGTTATAATAAGAAAAACTACAAGGAGCTCCTCCCCTTGCTTATGGGTTACCTTACTTAGAAGTTACAAATGAAATGGGCAATGGGAAACCCATGGACCACAAAGCAAACTATTAATATAAAATGAGCTGGTGGATCCAAAGCACTTCTTTTTGCATTCTTCAGTAAAAAAAAAATCATTGACATCTTCTGCCCATGCTATAAGCACAGCAAGTGTTGCCTTTTACTTTACTTGTGACAATCTCTTTGAAATTCTGTTTTACTTTACAAAAACCAAATCCTGCTACAAATATGTTAAATGAAGCCTGAGCACTGTGAAAAGGGTTGTATTGTCCTCTGAGCAACAAGGAAACAATTTTGCATCAAACGGTTTTAATTACATGGAAGTTTGCTTTTACCAGTGTGAGTTGATCTGTGAAACAGTGAAAGGGGAGTGTGAATCTCTGTTTTGTTCCATTAGGGTAATGTTAACAGAAACTAACTTAGAAATTTCAGTCCTTTCACTAACTTAACTAGCTGAACAAGGTATTATTTCCAATTTCTCTCTGCCACTACCTGAAAAGAGGTTGTAGCAAGGTGGGGGTTGGTCTCTTCTCCCAAGTAACAAGTGGTAGGATGAGAGGAAATATTGTCAAATTCTGCCAGGGGAGATTTAGATTAGATTTTAGGAAAAATTTCTTCACTGGAAAAGGTTGTCAAGCATTGGAAGATGCTGCCCAGGAGAGTGCTGAAGTCATCATCCCTGGAAGTATTCGAAAACCATGTAGGTGTGGTGCTTAGGGATATGGTTTAGTAGTGGATCTGACAGTGTTAAGTTAATGTTTTGACTCTATGATCTTAGAGGTCTTTTCCAACCCTCATGATTCTACGATTCTCACAGATCACACAATCCCTTTCAAAAAGGAGCTAAACTACTTCTTAAAACTGTTTTTCTGTCCTCTTCTCATATGAAGAGAACACTTCTATTTTCCACCATTAATTTATTCACAACCAGCCTTTGCCCATTGTTCTCATGGCAGTGTTGTCCTGAAGGCCAAGCAGCTCCCATCTTCTTCCTGGTGCTTGCCTTCATGTTGTGTGTGCAGACAGAAACAGATCCCATCAGCCTTCCTGGTGCCTGCAGAGCGCTCAGAGCTCTCTGTCTCCAAGGTCCTTTTCTGTCCTTTTACAGGCTGTGTTCATCTTTTGTGACTAAAGGTGACTGGCTTTACTGTCGTAGTGTCCAAATCCCTTGGAACGTGCAGTGCTCTTAAAAGATAAGCAAAAGCACTGGAAAACCAGGCAAAGGAATACCAGACATAGTGTTTGCCATTCTGTAAAATGCTACCACCTTGGCAGCAAAGAGCTGATCTCTGGCAGTGTGTGCGTGTGTTCCTCGTCCCTTCCAATGCCAAGCTGGTTCACCTCTGTGGCTGCACAAACTAAGCTTTATCCCAAGTTTATTTCCCACTAAAATTCACTGGGTTCCTGGACAAGGTTGTTCTCTGCAGCTTAGCTAGCATGGCAATGATTTTGAGTTCAAGGCCAGACTGGGATTTCCCTTTGCTCATTCAGTGAAGAAATGCTCTTAGATTTCCAAGAGACTGCTTTGCCGAAGAAGCAGCCCACCAGCATGAGGATGGATAGTTAAGATCTATCTACAATATATAATCCTGTTCTTAAACTCAGCAGGAGCCTACACTTTGGAGAAAAACCAACAAGTATAAACCTATGAAATTACTGACAAAGCAGAGGCATTAATGTGGAGAAGCCTGACACCGAGATTTGTTAGGTTCTGGAACTGTTTCCCAAGGTTAATGATAAAAACACCATCCATCATTTAGGCCTTCTAAAACTAGTCAAAGCACTAGGAAAAAAATGCACTTTCAGAAAACAACGTTCTATTATCAGGAAGATGGGCTGCATGACCTGATAAATCTTTTCTACCTCTGATCTTTTGTTCTACTAAAAGCACAGAAAGGCTTTTTTTTTTTTTTTTTTTCCCCCGGAGGTAGATCTGCCGAATGTGGCTGCTTGGGAGGCAGAATAGGTAGAACTTTATTCTGGACAATTCTAAAGTGGTGCTTTTATATCTGATTCCTTTTAGGGAATATTTTTTTCAGTATCCCTCCCTGTTGTAAATATTTGAAATTGTCTTCAAAATTACAACATGTTCTGTTAGCCCTTCACCAGAAGACCAGTAGTTTTGCTGACAAATGATGAGATTTAGTTTTATACAATACCTGCTCATCTATCATTATCAGTACAATGGGCAAAGACATCCATCAATGATAATATCTGGTAGGCAATCAGTGTAGAGATAACTTCATGGCATTCTAGTCAGTTCCTGGTTTTGAACTCCTGTATGAAAGACAGTCAGTGCAACAGATTTAATCCCCATTTGTACCTACATCAGACAAGGCAAAACCTTGCCATGATAGTCATCAGCCAGCTCCAAAAACTGTCCCAAGTGCTATGAGTAGACCTGACACAGCATAAAACTGGTTTCTAGCAAAGGTTTTTAGGTGATTAACTACTAAAGGCAGTAGGCAGAAAAATGGTTTCAGAAGAGGAAAAATAAAATCCTAGGTCCCTCTCTTGTCATCAACCTTTGCCTTAACTATAATTCTGAGACTGGTTTGGAATAATTCACTCTCAGGTGCTTTTACAGTAACATGATGGGACTTAACAGTTTCATCTGTAATATCTAAGAGAAAATTTTCTCCTTGCTTCAGAATTGTAGAGGTGGTTTTCAAAATTTTTGAAGAAAGGATAATCTTTTCCATTTAGTACTTTAGACTTTTTTGAGTAATTTTGATAGATGTCCATTATATTGTTCTGTTATTTCCAAAGTGAAATCTAGGAATCTAAGTGGTTATTTTCAAAGTGATAGCAATCTTTAACATAAAAAGAATCAAGAACCAGATAGGGCTGAGGTACAGCTGTGTACACTGTGACTTTTTCATCTAGGATAAAAGATTTCCCCATGCGTACAGCTGTGTTTACTGATTTGCTTCTACAAAAATTGTAAAACAAGCTAACAGTGAGACATCATCTTTGCCTGGATTGGCAGAGCTAAATCCTGATTTACACAGCTGGCATCCTTTTACATAGCAAACTACCCACATTAGCACTCCCCAGCCTACTTGTCAGATGCTTCTTCCCTAAGCATTCTTGTTTTTCTCTTTCCTCCACTTTGCAAGAATTTACCTAAGTGCCACTAATCCAAGTGTTCCTCCTTAACTACCCCATGGGAAGAGGAATTTCTTTAGAGTAATTTGATTATCTGCCAATAACTTACCATAACTTGGTCCTCACAGGTTTTCTTACTGGATTTGAAACTCTCCTACAGCCTGCCACAACCCTGGCCCTGCAGAGAAGAAAAGTGTCTTCCCAGATCCATTGTGGATTCCAGATCCTCTCCCTCTTTTCCAAAAGACTAAGCACGGTGACTACATAGAAACACGTCTGCCAGATAAGGACCACCTGAACACACCACATCGTGCATAGTCTTGCACAGTGGAGCTCAGGCTTAGTGGCTCTGTGCCCATAACCAGACAGGTATCATCAGCAAATATCTCTTCCAGCTCCCATGGCAGAGTGAAAGGCTGAGAATGCCATCGCTATTATCCCTGCTGGAAATATCCCTGTGTTGTGTTGCTTGGTCCACAAATTAACTAGGCTGACAAAAAGACTGGGCAGCCTGAGACAGCAGTTCCATGATGAAGAGGCGGATTCTGTGGCTGTGGTGGTTCCATGAGTTCCCAGGACAACTTTGGGAAAAAATGTTTTTTCTTCCACCAGAAGTTCAATAAGCCAGAGTGTTGGTTCTGCACGGCCTGGTTTTTGGTAGTGGCAGGGGGCACAGTGGTGGCTTCTGTGAGAAGCTGCTAGAAGCTTCCACCATGTCTGGCAGAGCCAATTCTTGATGGCTCTGAAGATGGACATGCTGCTGGTCATGGCTGGGCCAATTAGAGATGTTGGTAACGCCTCTGTGATAATATATTTAAGCAGAAATAAAAACAAAGGTAGTGGGGCAGTTTTAATTCCAGCTAGAGGAGAGGAGGAGGTGAGAACATGTGAGGGAAACAACATGGAGACACCAAGGTCAGTGAGAAGGAGGGGGAGGAGGTGCTCCAGGCTTTGGAGCTGAGATTCCTCTGCAGGCCATGGTGAGGACCATGGTGAGGAAGCTGTGCTCCTGCAGCCCTTGGGGCCCATGGGGGATGCAGAGATCCACCTGCAGCCTGTGGGGGAGGTGCCCACGCTGGAATGGGTGGATGCCTGGAGGAGGCTTTGATCCAGTGGGAGACCCATGCAGAGAGGGGCCCTGCTTCCAGGCTGGAGCAGCCTGTCCTTGGAGGACTGCACCCCGTGGAGGAGTGACCCACGCCGCAGCAGTTTTGGGACGACTGTGTGCCCATAAGAGGGACTCATGTTGCAGCAGTTTTGGGAGAACTGCTGCTCGTGAGAGTGGAGCCACATTGGAGAAGTTCACTGAGAACTGTCTCCCGTGGGAGGGACCCCATGGTCTCACAGGGGAAGGACTCCTGAGCAGTGGAAGAAAACCTCAGGTGATGAACTGACCAAACCCCCAGTCCCTGTGTCCCTGCACTGTGGGTGGGAAGGAGGGAGGGGTTGGGGGGGGAAAAAGCATTTTAAGGGCTTATTTTCTTCTCATTATCCTCCTCTGATTTTGTTAGCAAAAAACTCATTTTGTATCTCTAAGAGGAGCCTATTTTGCCCTTGGAGTGTTTTCTCCCCATCCTTATCTCACCTCATGAACCCTTCATTAAGTTTTTCTCTCCTCTGCCCAGCTGTGGCAGGGGAGGGTGAGGGAACAGATTTTGTGGGTGCCTGGTGTTTGGCCAGCATCAAACCACAGCAGCCAGTTATGGCACAGCTCCCAGGCAGGCACAAAGGAGGGACAGGGGCAGCATTTTCTGATGCTGGCATTCCCCAAGATGACCCATGACCTAAGATCCTTCTGTTGTTCCTAAGGTCTTTATTTCTTTAGCCTGAGCCCTCTGCTGCAGAAATCCACTCATTTCTGCTTGTGCCTGTTGAACAGTTGACAGAAAGTGAATCACGGGGCAGAGTTTCCCTGCATCTGACGGGTAACAGGATGGCTTATTTCTCTGAGGATCAGGAGTGAATGAAAGCCTGGAGTACCCAAGCTGTGACACTCCAAAACGCAGTGAATCATTAATAGCAGCTACTATACCTTGGAAAGGCAGTATCCAACCCTGTGCCATGCTTGATGTTACAGCAGTGACAGGACTGGGAGAAATAGCTTTTAACATCTCTGAAGGCAGAGCTGTAAAGCACTGAGATGCCTTCACTGTGACAGGGACACACTAACAGAGCACTCATAACCGTAAATCACGCCTCCCTCATTTCTTGGGGTGTTTTGAGAAGGTTGAGAAGGGAATGTGTGAAGAAGGGGGATGGGAGCTCCTCATGATCAGTCATTGATGTTCCAAAGGGCTGTTTTGAAGCTGGTCCTAGGCCCTGTTGGCAGTTGCAGCTCCACAGAGAAGGATGAGCATCAGGGCTCAGGGCTCAAGGCTTAGAGCAATGGTGAGGGCTGGAGTCCAGATCTCACCAAACAGCCAGATTTCTCCAATGTAGTGGCAATTAAGAGGAAAATGTGGCACAACCTCTCATGTCATGTTCATGGGTTGGGTTCCCTCTTCTGAGGGAATTCTGGCCAGTACAACATCATGGCTGTGTTCTTGCCAAGGATGAGACTGGAGCTGCTGATACTGCAGCAGAAGCATCTGTGCTTCATACAGATGGCTCTGGCCCTCCTGTAGACCAGTGAGATTTGCAAATTAGCCCCATGGCAAGTTTTTCAACAATGGGGGCTGTTCCAGCTGCTTTCATCTAGCAGAACCCTGACAAGAGCAACAAAGCCAAAAAGCTCTTCACTCCCACACAAATCTTTGTCTGTCCCTTTTAGCAAAATCAGTGAAAGCAGTAGTATCAGAACTCCCTTGTTTAACAAAAGCTTTGTCCCCCAAACATTGGAAATGCACATTTATCTATACCTATTTTAGCGCCTTTTTACTTCTCGGCATCAAACCCTACCATTTCTCTTCCATTTCTATACACTGTGCTGCACAGATGACACATTGCTAACCCCATGCCAAAGCACAAGCTGTAATAATACTATCAGACCAGCATTTCAGAGAGTTTTTCCTCACTAACCTGTGTCTGACCTTTAATTGATAAACAGCAAAGTGGATCTGATAGTGGGGTGATGCAGAGGCCTTATATCTCTCTATAACTTCAACTGATTGCCCCTAAAATTGAGATAAAGTGATACAAGACCACACTGCCTGATATGAGAAAACACATTATTTAGCACACAAGCTGAATGCTGAGGCAGAGCATGGAAGGATTAGAAAAGTAGAAGAAAGAGGAAGGAATGTGGAAAAAAAAAATGTCCATGTTAAGAATCTTGGTTGATCTGTCAGAATTAGTCATTCAGTTGCATACAGAATAAAACCACCTTGTTTGATTACTCTCAAGGCTTACTAGGCAATTTAGCCACACAGCTCATTAATTTCAATGAGTATGTTTGTGGCTAACTACCTTTGTTGACTCTGAAAAAATAGAAGTCTTGATATGACATATTTCTTCCCGTGATCTTCTCATGGACTGAGAGCAGCAACGATGAAGAAAAGTGTTCTACACATGTGAGTTTATCCAAAGGGCTGCCTAATGCAGTGATTTATTTTCAGCTGCTACTGCTGTTATTAAGAAGAAGATGAATATAGAAATATTGCTATAAATAGAAGGCCATGCTCATGACCATGTGCTGTGAGTCATCACTGTTAATTATTCAGATGTATTTTCAAAGATACCTGGGGATTTGCAAAAATAAATGGTTGTAGGATAAGAGTTTAGCTATTTAGCATTTTTACTGACATATATGTATATGTCTAGATATGTGTCTATCTGGCTTTCTCCTGTTTACAGTTTCTCTGTGTAAATAGAGAAGGAACTCTATCACATGTTAGAAGAGGCTAGTCACATGATGCAGTGAATACTGAACTGTGTGTGCAAACCAGCTGACAAATCCCCCATGCTAAGCTTTATTGTATGCAAACTATTTGTCAGGTGCTTGTGACTAACAGATGGATTTTTCTAGTAATCACGACCAGCTAGTGGACAGCAGACTAATTCAAAAAGTGATGGTATTTCTAGTGTGTGGTGTTCTTAGAATAAATTGCTTTCACAGCTTTATTAGCTACCATGATCAACCAGGGGAGTGTTTTGCTTTTGTGCCCATTTTAGTTGTTGAGTCTGAGTGGTTTTTTATAAGAGCAGTAGCAACAGCATACAGAAAGAGTGAGACTGTACAGGAGTAAGGGTCCACTTTGAGGCTGGTTATATCAAATCAAGGACAGCCTCAGGAATCATTACTTGATTTGAAAACTAAACAATACAGGGAATATTCCCAGCCTGGAATGGAGTTGTCTGTGCCGATAAATGTTATAGTAGTTCACAGCCTGATTCGGATCTGGGGCCACTAACGTAACATCTTCCCAAACCATTCCCAGGTACAGCTCAGCAACTAGCACCAGTCAGGGACCATTCCTGGCAGGTTTTGTATGTGGAGCCATGCAGTTTCAGAGACTTAGGGACTAAGACATCAGCAGCATGGATGTGAAGTCTCCTACAGGAGTTGTTCTTACTGCCCAAAAATATAAAAAAATTCAATCTAATGTGGTTGATGTAACTCCTGTGCCCAGGAAAGCTTTTCACTGTGCACCAACTCCTCTGCTTCCCAGATAGGTGGGACACCACCTTTTTGCTCACCTCATTCCTGGTCCCTAGGATTGTTGTGGTTTCATCAGCATCTTGATCTGTCCTTGCCTTCTTGCTCCCTGGGGGGAGGAATCTGGCTTGGTCTCTTGCTAAGCCAACATTCAGCCTCACATTTCAGCATCTGCAGAATTTGCAAGGGTGATGCTCTGCACAAATCCATCTCACTGTCAGTAAAACGTTTACTGGCTCTCTCTTCCAAAACTTTGTGTCTTCTAATTTATATCTCCTTGTTTCTTAAGATTAATAGAATCATAGAATGTTACAGGGTTAGAAGGGACCTTAAAGATCATCTAGTCCCAACCCCCCTGCCATGGGCAGAGACACCTCTCACTAGACCAGGTTGCTCAAGGCCTTGTCCAACCTGGTCTTGAACATTGCCAGGGTTGGCACATTCACAACCTCCCTGGGCAACCTGTTCCAGTGTCTCATCACCCCCACAGTAAAGATTTTCTTCCTAATATCCAACCTAAATTTTCCCTTTTTCAATTTGTGCCTATTACTCCTTGTCCTATCGATCCCTACAATACCCCTTATTGTTTTACAAATCACTCTGGGACCTTCCAGCACCTTATCTCAATCCCAAAGTGCCTCCACTCAATGCAGTGAATAACCAACTCAGTTTCACTCAGCTCATTTGCTCCAGGAGGCACAATCCACCTCTCTTTTGCTCATTATTTCCCCTGGCTACCATTCCTGTAGCAAATGCCAGGATTCTTCCTTCAGAGAACGGCCAAGCTGAGCTTTATCTCAGATGTGCCAATATCAGAAATAAATCATAAAACTAACAATAAGCAAAATCAAAGACATATCAACTGCTATCAGCTATTGCTGTGGTGTCTGATAAGTTGTGTGGACCATACACACAATGAATGGTGCTGTTTGGCAGCACAAATTTTCTCTGAGATCACAGGACAGCCAGTGCTTTTGAACATATGATTCAATAAGGGGTTTGTTGAAATCCAAGACTACTAGCACTAAAATCCTGAGCTTCCTCAGTGTTTGTGAAAAACACCCTTGCTTTCACTTTTGTAGGGAAAATGTTTACCATGTACCTCCAGAGGACCAGAATTACTTTTGCTACACAGCATCAGTGGAGCTCAGGGTGAAGGATGGTTTGTAAATACCAAATCTCTGACCCACATCCTCCTTTCCCAGCTCCACATCTTCTCCAGGACAAGCAGAGAAGTTTCCATGCGTATACAGAAGAAAGAAAATTAGTTCTCCTCACAGTTTGAACACTTGGCCAAATCCTGTGATCTCAGTTAAAAAAGATCTGTCTGATGTAGTACAGACATAAGAGAGCCTTCCCCTCACACCAGTTGCCCATGTCTTTAGCAGAACTGATATGAATTCCTCACTTTGCTCGGTGTTGGGGATATCACCTTGCTGTCCACTAATTGCTCACACTGATAAAACCTCGGGAAGCAGCCCTACCTCCTCCTCCTGGGGCGCACTGCAAAATGGCTGTGCCATGGCTGCTGGGGATGTTGACAAGAACAGAGTCTCCACAAAGAGCCATTGTTCCCCAGCCAACACAGATGTAATGTGTTGCTTCTTTACAGCTCACGTTGGCCAATTAAATCTATCAACCAACTAATTTATGCCTTGCAATGGGTGAGGTAACAGGAAAAGTGTCTTGTTTAATCGTCATCTATGTGGCAGATGTCATCAGGTTGAGTTCAATAATGTCCTCCATATAAAATTATCAGGTACCAGGTGACCACTGGCAGCAGGGTGAGGAGAGCTCATCTGTGATGCAATTTCCAGAGTTTGTGCAAACCCTCCACATTCAGCTGTCACCAAAAGGAGCTGCTTGGCTTTGCCAAGGCAGCTCCTGAAAGGCTCAGGACAAAGAAGCACCAATAAAAGCCAAATGCAGGGATTTGTGCCCCTCTTTGTCTTTCTTTGTGACCAGAACAACTGACCTAAGAACTGGTACTCATTACCCTGCATCTTTGAAATCCATGTCATTGAGCAGGGGTTACTTCTGGGGCTACATTCTTGTCTTGCCACCCTGGAACAAATTTGGAAGGCCTCCATGTAAAGCAAAGGGTCATACTTGATTCTTATTGAGGAGAAGAAAATTCCTCTCCTGAGGTTTTTATAACACAGAATTCTTGTATTTTCCTTTTTCTTTTCTTTCCTCATCTTCTTTCTTCTTTCCTCCTTTTTCTTTTTCTTTCTTTTTTTTTGTAACTATGCATTTGGAATCTTCTAATAATTTTTTCATCAGAACAATTTAAAATAACCAAATCAGTCTGTAAGTTGCTACAGATTGTTGCTATGAATTATCCCAAAACCTTTGTGCCAGCATATTGATTGCTTTAAAGTCAAGTGAAAACAGATGCACAGCTTAGAAGAGCCATAAAAAACCCTCTACAAGAGCAAAGAGATTATTCATCCATACCATTTAAAAATGTAGCTTGTAGGTACATGAGTATGATTAGCGAATAAGTGCAGCTCTGAGAGCTCCAAAATTGTGACACATACACGCAGTCAGCTGTCTGCCAATTCCTTAAATAAATTGATTGTCTAGAAGGAAGCTTTTCTGATAAGTAATAGAAGATTCAGGTAAGGATTTTCCTTTTTTTTTTTTTTTTTTTTTTTTGAAGGTGTAAGCAGTTTATTTGTAGTCAAATTTTATAACACTAACCAAATCAAAGCATCGTTTAAAATATTTATTAGAATTGTTGCTGTGGATGTATCCTTATTCCGCAGTGAGCTGTTTTATAATTTATGATTTATAATTGTATAGATTCTCAATGTGCTGTAGCCAGACTTTGTTCCTCTCTCTGCCTGACGACTCAATTGGTTGCTATCTCTTCCATGCTAGATTAGTGCTTATTAGTTCTGATAGATGTTATCCTTTCAAGTTGTTGCTAGCTTGACTTCAAGTTGTTGCTGGGTTAGGAGGAAAGAGTTTATCAGAACCAGAGCCCTTTGATGCAGATTTTTAACTCTCATGGCTGTTGCTGGTTGTTAGACCAGCATTGGTGCTGATCCACTCAAGAGCACTCATTGGTGCTGTACCACGGATGAAAACTGGTACCGAGCACAGTGAGGCTGCAGATGTTCTAAAGCAGGTGTTCTGAAGCAGGTGTTCTGAAGCAGATGTTCTGAAGCAGCCGTTTCTACCCAGCCTCCTCGACCCAGCCTTGCAGCTGCTGAGTTACTTTTCAGCCAACATCTGAAAGCTGCTCAGCATCCTCAGTGAAGGAGGCCAGCCTTTGTGAAGAAGTCACTGACTAGAAATGTCCTCTTGGTGCTGCCAGGCCATGCCAACAGAATGGGGTGGCCCAAGACAAAGAGAAGTGGAAGGCAATCTTGTCACTACCTGCATGGTCCTCTCTGCTTGGGGATGCAAATCAGTGACCAGATCTTCACCTGCAGTGGGAGTTCCAGCATCTAATGTATGTGGAGACATCCATCTGTAGATGTGGTAATCTGGAGTTTCTCCCACCTTCAATTTCCCTCTCTTGTCGGGGGAGTTATGGGAACCCCAACAAACGGTCCATCCCAACTTGAGTTGAGTGAGTCACTGGCTGTAGGTACCTTTGTCTGTGCACTCACTGGAGAGGACACCCAGAATGCCAACTTTACCTGGATACCAGTTACTGCAGGGATGGAATTAGATAAGATCAATCCTCTCCCTGTAATTACCAAATACTCTAGCAAAGGCTGCAGCAGCACCTCTGCTTTCAGAGGGAAGGAGCAAGACATTTGTCCAAAGGAAGGTTCCTACCTGTGTTTGGGGGAAAAGTGTACAACTTGCATGAAGATTAAGTTGGAGCCCTTCAAAAGTAACTGTTTCCCATTAATACTGGATATTACTGTCTTCTGTAGAAACAATCTGTTTCTGAATTTCATTACACTCTTTAAAGTTTATCTCTTATGGTAATGAATTCCTCTGGCAAATTGTGCATTGTCTGAGAAAAAAATCTCCTTGCATCATTTTTTTCTGAATATATTTGTTATACTAATTAAAGGGCTTCACTTCCCACAACATTTTCTTTTAATGTTAGCTTGAACTGTGCAGGTTGGAGATGGCTGCATGCATAGAGGAGTGGGCTAATCACAGGACTGGAATTAAGGAATTTATGAGTTCCTTAAAGCTCCTCTAATATGAATTGCCCAGAAAAGACTCTTCATTAAGCATTCATTTGCCTCTCTGTTTTGCTCAATCTGTACTAATTTTATGTGCATGTACGTCTACTTTTGTGTCAGCCCCGCACAAGGACAGGACCCCTGGGCCCTGGTGGATGCAGATAGGTTTATCCTCTGAGGTCCATTTATCACCTGGATTTACCAATGTAAGAAGTCTGTCTTTCAGGGGAGAAATCAAAACCTTATAATGTTTTTGATCTGTGAGTTTAGCACAAACTGACCACTGTGACATCTCTTAAGTGCTGAAGTCCTCCCAGAAAATGCCCAATTTGGTGTCCTGAAATTACAGTGAGAACCAGTTCAGCTGGTTCACTGCCACAGATTAAACAAACAGAGACTGGTATTTGTTTTCCTTCCCATGAATGTGTTTAGCGGGGCTCAAAATCGATCAGGAAAGAGATGTTTGGAGCTAAAAGACAAAATCTTTTTTTATTATTTGGCTGTGTTGGGGATTTTTATGTTAGGAAAAGCCATTTGGCTTTGAAACCTGCCTGCCTCAGCTATATAGGTATATCAGGAGGGAATCTGTCAGAAAAAAAATGGACATTTGGCAGGGAAAAATTTTCAAGTCAGACATAGTAATTAATCCTGATTAGGTTTATTAAGGTTGCAAGAAGGATAAGTATTTATTCCATGCACTCTTTAAAGGAATTTAATTGCTGTGTGTTCTGGTTTGGTTTTGTTGTGTTCCTCCCAGCTTCCTAAGCTTCAATTTATATGACACAAACCAATTACCAAACGGTGCTGCCTTAACCTTTCTTTGTGCTGATCCACTCAAGAGCAGAGACAGTCACTCTTCAACAGATCATTGTGCTTCCAGAAGGGTTGTTGTAAACCAAATGAGCTGCACTGTGTGTGCCCTTCAGCATCTTCTGGCATTGCAGATAATGGGCTTTCACCTTCCCCCGGCTGCCGGTATCTCTGCCACTTTTAGCATTTAGGCAGATAATCTTTGGGGCAGGGTCGTACACCTAGAGTTGACAAAGGCACGGAGGGGTAGTTCTGCTTCGTGGAGCAGTGGAAACTGAAGGAGAACAACTTCAGAATTTAGATTTTTAACCCATGAGAGCTGAATAAGCTTGAAGCAGGTGTGGTACAGCCCAGCTCACAAAAGGGTGCACCCTAAAACAGCTCCCAGTGCTGGGTGAAAGCACCTCTTAGTTCCCTCTGCGCCTGCACGAAGCTGCTTAATGAGTAGCACATCTAAATCTCTGAAAAGTGGGGGTGTCCAGGAGGGGCATTGTCTCTGGCACCCACTGCCTGATGCTCCAGCCTGCCTGCAGTGGGGCAAGAAACAACAACTTGGAATTCTCCAAGCTGTTTAGGAAAGCAGAGATAATCAAGAATCTGAGGATTGTTATATGACTGTTACAAACCCTTGAAAACACAAGTTAGTTCCCATTTATCAGCCCCCGTGACTTAACTCAGGCTCTGGGATGTACATTGCTAAGAAGAAATCTCTGTGCAAGACCTTTGCCACTCCTGAAAGATAAGAACTGGGAAGGAGGCAGAAACTGAGTTTGTTCTGGGGCCTCCAGCTGACATTTCTTCACTCTTTGATCCAGAGAGAGAGTGCAGGATAAGCAAAAAGGCAGGTTTGCCTGTCAGTGGTGACTGGAGGGGGATTTTTAGAGGAGCCTTTGGGCTAGTTTCCTCCCCCCACATTCCTGTCCCTGTTACAGCTTCAGCAGCTCAGACAAATGGTCGGATACACTTGAGTGCACAGCCCTGCAATGCATTGGGGATGCTGCCCTCATCATGACTCTTGTGTTTAGGTATTTTCAGCAGAAGGAGGGGTTGGGAAGGAGAAAAGAATGAGATAAGAATGTGTGAACTACTTTTTCTTTCTCTTTTTGCTTACTGAGCCTTTGTTAGAAAAGCTGTCAGCTGTGCACTGTGTTATGCCAAACAACTCTGCAAATCTCTTTGCATGGACAGCAAGGTCCTGCTCCAAACACTGAAAAGATCCAACTGGAGCATTATGAGCAGCCTTCCTCAAAAACTGATCAAACTACTCAAAGCTGTAGTGCAGGCAGCCTTACTGAAGCCCAAGTTTGGGCTTTGGTCGCTGGTGTGAAGCCTCATTAGGGCTGCATGGCTGTAAATGGGAGCAGGGCTTGGCTAGAAATGTGATCCACAAAACAGACCTCTGCTAAATTTATGTGACTGACTGAGGTCAGCCCTTGGGTATCGTACCAGGACACTGCAATCCCCACACAACTCTGTGTGCGTGTGTTCTGCACCTGCAAGCAGTTTGTCAGGGGTACACTTCACAAGCCTCTAGGGACACAGACATCCTGGGATGAAGCTTGAGTGCCCCTTTGTGCTCAGCTGGGACTGGAGAGAGAGAGAGAGGGGACATGTGCCATTCTTTCAGATTTTAGTTTTCTTAGCAAAAAGAGGTGACAAGTCAGGTGTCACATGCAAGCAAGGGTTATTTTCTCTTCCTTTTCCCCATAGCAGCTGAGCACTGGGCAGATACTCGAGTGAAAGGACAGGCTCAGTTTGCCAGGGAACCAATTGAAATCTGAAGTTATTCAGTTGAAACCAATAAAGAGATGGATCAAAATCTGGCCTTGTGCCCAGCTGTGGAGTCCTTTCTGAACAGACTTTGGAAAAAATAGCTGTGGATTGCAGACCATGTCTGCAAGAGAAAGTGGAATTTACCAGTGGAGAAAACTTCTCATTTATAAAGCTTTTGAGAAACTTGTTTCGAGATATTTGCAGTGCCTTTAAAAAGCACCTCAGCTGTAATGAGCTTATGGGTTAAATGAGCAAGTGTGGAAATTAGGACATGAGATATTTGCATAGCAGCCAGGAGATAATTACTGGTGATAGTCCACACTGAAGAATAGTACCTATTGTTTCCAGAAAACTGGTTTTCATAAAACAACATCAACTTCCTGTACTCAAAACACTCACATCAGCAGTGCCTACAATGTTATGCAGCAAAACAATTAACAAATCAAGTGCATGGGGGAAAAATCCCTTCCTGGACAAACTGTAAAGGATTAAACCTAATTAATTATTAAACCTAATAATACAGTGTGGTTAGAATGTCTCCATACTACATATCTTTCCATTTAGTATAAAGTGCAAATATATGCTGGTGAAAACCAATGGATTTTAGTTACAGAATGGCTAGGTTTTATATGTATTTATACACATGCAGAAATGTAGGCATTAATTAATGACCTCTTAAGTCAGAAGGCCTGCAAGAGCTGGGGTTCCCATTGTTGGGCATGACTAGGAAGAGTTCAAAGTTTCGTCTAAGAGGGCTGGCTTGTAACATACACTAGGAAATATAATTAGTCACTAGCAAAAGAATTCATCTTCACTCCAGCACCATGTGAGTCCAGTTCTCTCAATGCGAAATGCAGCCACCCAGATTGAGATCTCTGAGACTCATTTTTGTTTGGTGAAACAGTAATTAATGCTGCATAAGGGGAAAAAAAAAAAGCTGAAAGAGCACTGATGGCAAAGTGGCAAATGCCACAGGGAGTTTTAGGTCAGTAAGCAGGGAGGACAAGCCTGCCAGACCTGCCTCATTTTTAAGCCTAACCTCTTGACTGACAAAAAAGATGCTCTTTAGTTGGAAACTTCCTGTGGAGGTATGAATAGTCACATGGAAGCTCTGAGTGTCCTGGTGAAGAAAAACCCCATTATTTGCTTTGTGTTACCTTGCTCCTCCCTGTGCATCTGCCCTGGGTCACTGCTGGAGACAGATGCATGGGCTGTGAGCACCCAGGGCTGGCATGCTCTGTTCATCATGTTCCTGTGACTCCTGACAAATAGCAAACTGCTGCAAAATGGTGCTGATTGGTTTCAGAGACAGAGATCCAGAAGGCCGGGTCTCAATTACACCCAGTTACACTGGACTTGCTATTAAATCAACCAGCAATCAAGGCTCAGTGTCGTAAACAGCTCTATGAACACCTGTGACACTTCTCCTAGTGACTTCCCTAAAACTCCTCATGAATTTACCAGGACCTCCGAGAATGGAGCAAGGTGTTGAACGTTTGCCTGAATGCTCTTTGTGTCCTTGCTGTCAGTCTGTGTCACACCAGCAGATGCTGGGAGCAAAAGGCCAGGCCCCATGTGGTCTCAGCTACAGTAGCTCCATGGCAGCAAGCAGAGCAGTGCCAGGCTAAATCAAAACACAGATCGTATCATCAGGACTGGAGAGGATTATAATATCTGTAATTTTTATCCTGCTGGCCAGAAAACCCCCCTGATTTTTTCTTTCTGTTACTTTCCTCATTCTTTTCACTCTTCAAAGGTCATCTTTAGATAGGAAACAAGTGGTCAGGTATTGTTACCACATATGTGGCAGAAGAAGGCAGGACCAGAGATGCTATAAAATGGCTGTACACAGAGACAGAATATTCATTTCCAGGGAAATTGGTGTCTACACATCTACTCTGCCTTCTCCCTCACTCCACCAAACAGACAGACCTCCTCACAGTCTTTTCATGTCACTCTGTTTTATCTTGTTGTCACCTTGCAATAGCTCTGGGAAAACCACTGTCACCCCCTTTTACCTCATAGGAAGTGAACAGAGGTCCCAAGCCTCAGAGGTTCAGAGGCAACTACCTTTGAAGAGTCCTTGAAGAGCAACACCAGATAGGTCTAAACAAAGTAACAAGCAGAGTTTGGGACAGTTCTGGGAACCAATCCCAAGTCCTGTAATAGCTGAGCAAGTGCACAATTCATCCCATTTGTCTTCTCATAGAGGTGGCCCTTTGCCTGGGACTACCCAAGGGTCAGCCCCTTGGGTTGTAATTGCAGTGGAAAAAGAATTAATTAAAGAAGGGATGGCTG
>VZTJ01003848.1:1671954-1710999 GCA_013397795.1 Orthonyx spaldingii
AGTAAGGAAGGAAGGAAGGAAGGAAGGAAGGAAGGAAGGAAGGAAGGAAGGAAGGGACTGTTTATTTATTATGGGAAAGGTGTGTGGGTGTGAGTGTGTGTAGGAGAGTGCAGCAGAGGAATATAACTAGGAAAACTGAACAAGGAGTAAATCAATTAGAATAAACTGACCGGGATGGGACAAGGAAAGAGAGGGTCTCAGAACACAGTGGTTGGTCTGGGGGTGCTGAGATGGGACTGGAAACCATCTCTTCTCCCAGGCTCAGCAATAACAGGCTTAGTCATGCTTGTAAATACACAGAACTGCATTCAAGATCTCTAGCCCGGTTTGTCCTCCTAATTAAAATTGCCTATAATAGCTCAGAATGTGGTGGTCCATATAGATCCGACTATTCTTCATGCTTCTATTTCAAAATGAATATATCTCAAGTTGGTGAGTTACCATTTTATCCTCCCAGTTCATTTCTAGATGATAATTTCTGTTGTTCAGTTATTCAACCCAGAAAGAGCACTGATAAGGTTTTCAAAAACATGGTCTTGCGAGAGCCATGCCCTTAGACCAGCAATATCTCATCTTGTGCACCGTGTACTGTACTCAGAAGGAAAGATAGGAAATATAATCTATTCTTCCTCATACCTCTGTGCCATTGGGAATCAAGCAAACCTGCATTCCAGTTTCTTTCACTGAAAACCCTTTCTAGGAGACTTATCAAACTGGGATGCCCTCCAATGCCTTAGGGAATTAACAAAACTTCGTTACATTCTGAAGGCTCTCCCCCCCCCCAGCAATCTTTGGCACAGACACACACAAATACACATATTCAAAGGGGTTTACTCTCCTGTCCCTTGATGCATAAGGATGGGCCGATAAAAAGAGGCAAAATGCTCAGAGATGTCAGTGACAATAACAGAGTCAGGGATATGCAGATGTCAAGGGATGTACCTGGCACTGCTGAATACAGCCAATGTATCCTGCTGCATTGCACTGAAGACACAGTGAAGATACACATACATGACATAACATCAATTTATATGTAAGAATATTTCACTGATTTGTGGTGTAACAAAACCTGTGCACTAGGCAAACCTTCCAAACAGCTTTGTTGATAAAGAAAAGGCAATGGAAGTGCCTTGTAAACTCTTGGTATCAACACACTGCATATGAACTTTTGACATGGCTTTCTCCCTGCTGTTGTTCACTGTATGCAATAATCCCTTCCTTTCCTGTCAGATTTCAATCTGTACCACACAACCCTTGCTATTCCTCCAAGAAAGGATTTCAGCAGCATCATAGATTTTGTACAAGAATTAGATTTTAATGTCATTCTTGCAGTTAGCCTTCTGGCATGCAATCATGTAATATGTTTTAGGCTCTCAGATCAATTCTCAGCTTTGCAGAAGTTTGCAGGAGTTTGTAGGTCTCGGCCTCAGTAACAGGATCCTATCTTTGGATAAAGAACAAGAAACCACTGAAGAATGGAGAAGCTAGACCTCATATAGTATGCAGGTATGAACAAAGTGTTCAGAAAAGAACAACTGTTTTTATTCCCCTGTGTAGTGGTCACATGTTCAAAGGTGTCTAATGCTTTAATAGCTCCCACTATAATCCTTTTAGATAAAATTTAATAGCCTGCATTTGTATTTGGAGCCTCTTGACTCAGTAGTGAGAGTTGAGCTCTGAAACATTCAACTTCCTTTTACCAACAAAGCAGATAAATATTACTAAAGAATTACTAAAGAATAAACATTATAGTCTTAAATTAAAAAAAAAAAAAAAAAGAAAGAAAGAAAAATATCTAACATGGTAACTTCCCTTGTTACCTTTTTGGTTTCAGTTTGGTGGGAGCTGCACAAAAATTGTTCTACTAAGGAACCATTTCCAGACTGGAAATCCTATATCAACATTTGAATAAGTGAAAAAATAACTTGATAATTTCCAGCTTGATGTGAATGTAGTTGCATGGACTTCAAAATTCCATCTTAAGCAGAACTCAGGAATTTGTCTGAAGCAGGAATATTAAAGGCCCTCATTGCTTTCTGCAGCTGGGGTTACCTTGCAGGGTTTATGCCTTTCCTTCACTTCCTGAGATGAAATTATGTGATATCAGCTGGTTTGTCTGTAGGTTGTCCTAAATCATTTGATAAATGCTCAGGTGTTTCTTCTTGTGTTTTCATTGTTGTCTACAAACAGCAGACTGACTGAAAGGTAAGAGGGGCTCAGACCAAAGCCCATGGTAACCATCTGGTATCAGTTTGATAACCAAATGTTGACATGGTATGACTTCAATAACCAGGGTTATTGCTACTCCTCTTAGCCCAGGATGCTATGCCCCAAAATTGCAACATTTAAAATAAAATCATAAAATGATATGGGTTGAAAGGGACCTTAAAGATCATCTCGTTCCAACCCCCCCTGCCACAGGAAGGGACACCTTTAACTAGACCAGGTTGCTCAGAGTTCCATCCAGCCTGGCCTTGAACACTCCCACGGATGGGGCATCCACAGATTCTTTGGGCAACCTGTTCCAGTGTCTCACCACACTCACAGTAAAGAATTTTTTTTGTAATATCTAATCTAAACCTATTCTCTTTCACTTTGAAGCCATTCCCCCTTGTTCTGTCCCTATCTGTCCTTGTTAAAAGTTTCTCTTAATTTTTCCTGTAAATTTCCTTCAGGTACTGAAAGGCCACAATTAAATCAACCCAAAGCCTTATCTTCTCCAGGCTGAGCAATCCCAATTCTCTCAGCCTTTCCTCATAGGAGAGGTGTTCCATCCCTCTAACCATTTTGGTGGCTTCCTTTGGACTTGCTCCAACAGGTCAATGTTCATCCTCTGCTGGGGACCCCAGAGCTGGATGCAGCACTCATGAGTGTGAATATAAGATTCTTAGGTTATTATTAGGGTAATGTAATTTAATTTGGTACAGAATTTTAATAATTCCTCTTATATCATAGAATCATAGAATCATTTAGGTTGGAAAAGATGTCTAAGATCATCAAGTTCAACTGTTCACCCAGCCCTGCCAACTTCACCACTTAACCATGTCCCTAAGTGCAACATCTACACGAATTTTAAACACTTCCAGAGATGGTGATTCCAACATTTCTGTGGGCAGTCTGTTTCAATGCTTGATAACCTTTTCTGTGAAGAGATTTTTCCCTATATCCAAACTAAATCTTCGCTAGTGCAATGTACAACCATTTCCTCTTATCCTGTCACTTGTTACCTGGGAGAAGAGGCCGACCCCCACCTCTTCACCTCCTCTCAGGGAGTTATTGAGAGTGATAAGGTCTCCCCTGAGCCTCCTCTTCCCCAAGCTAAACACCCCCAGCTTCCTCAGCTGCTCCTCATCAGACTTGTGCTCCAGATCCTTCCTTAGCCCTTCTCTGGACTCACTCCACCCCCTCAATGCTTTTCTTGCAGTAAGGGCCCAAAACTGGACACTTATTCAAGGTGCAGCCTCATCAGTGCTAAGTACAGGGCGATAATCATTTCCCTAGTCCTGTTGTACCATTGTTTCACATCCAGACATCTTAAAGTCATCAGATGACCTTGAAGTTGGGCAGAGGACAACTTCAATGCCCTTATAAAACAAGAAATCTCTGTAGGTACAAACAAAATGACAACTTGTGTCACCACTGCAGAGAAGCTGGAAGAAGATGGAAGTGAGAGAATTCCCTCACAATCTAGAGAAAATGTCTGAGGGAAGAAAAACTAGGTGCCGTAAATAACAAAAGTCTAAAATTCAGTTTTAAGATTTTTTGTGAGCAACATGTCAGAAAAATAACTCAAGTTATGTTCAGCACTGCCAAGGTTAGTAAAACCCTTTATGATCTGCTGCTACCATCTCGTTGTATAATCTAAAATGACTTGGGTGACCTGCTCATGCAAACACATTTTTCTCCTGACATTTAAGTGACAGGAGAGATGGTAGTAGATGACTGGTTATATCAAGAGAGATACTGAAGTATTAATATAGGGCTCTGCTGAAATTTGTGTGGGATGCAGTGTGTAACCACATTCAGGAATACTGAATTCAAACTGGGATGGGCAGAGAAGGTCTCCTAACATTACCAAGGGAACCTAACTTACTAGAGGAAAAAAAAAATACTGGAGAGAGTGTCACTCTTCTTACTAGGTCTGCCAGACAGTAAAAACTACCAAAGAAAAAAAATACCTAAGAGACAGTGTGAGGCCCATGTTACGGCCAAGCACTGGGACAGCTACCTGCCCTTGTCAGTAACTAAGCTGCATTGCCATTTCATTGTGGAGAGCTAAGTTGCTCAGGTGCAATCCAGAGGTGGACAGAGAGACACCAAAAGCCTCTGAGACTACTGACTAGGAGAACTGCAGTGAGCAGAGCTGAGAGCTGAGAACAGGAGGAATGCACCTCCTGCAGTGGAGCCTGGGGCCACACAACTGACTGATGAGGTGGAAACACAAATCCTAGGCATTTTTCCACCAAAGATTGTATAAATGATGTCCTTGTGCCTTCTGGGGGTGAGGAGACCACTCTGTGATAATTCAGTGGCGGGGACAATACCTTGTTTTAGCTGATGAGCAACCACCTTGCAATCAACAGAAGTGCCTGTTTCAGAAACAGCATGTATTTTTCACCCAGAAAGGTCATTACATGAAACACACCCACAAGCACTGGAAATAGGTAAAACAATCCAGTACTGTTCTGCCACAGCCACATTAACTAGGCTAAAGAATCAGGATCCTTCTGGATTCAGAAATCATACATTTGTTTTTTGCACAGTGGCCCATCTTCAGCAGGGAGTGTAGTCCCATGAAGATTTTAGATCACATTGGTGGAAAAACACCCCTAGAGAATAAGAGCTGCAGCACCTCTCTCAGGCAGATTAAAGTCTTGGTCCCAGACTTGGTTCTTTCTCACAAGGGTTCTAGCCAGAAGACAAGAGACAAAAGTCAGCTGCAGATGCTTCTTCCTCTTCCTTCTTGGTCAGCCATGTTCCCTCAGACAACACAGGGTTTGAGGCCCAGTTTTTGACCTGGGGAAAGGAACGGAGAAAGGTCGTTTTGTTCCACTCATCCACAAAGAACCCAAGACAAGCTCACTCAGACAGCTTTTCTGATCTGAGACACAGTGAGGCAGCCTGTGGAGGATCCTGAACAGGGGTTAGAGAGAGCTTCAGTCAGTCTGGCACGTGAAACACCCACGTCCCTTATGGAGGTATGCTGGTGTCTCAGCAAGACAGCTGCAATGTGTTGTCTGAATAATGACAGCTATTAACATGAAAACAAATAAATACAAGCTGGATGTGAATAAATGCAGCATGTAAATAGAGGGAAATGTAAACATCATTATCAAGGTGAATAAGATTATAGAATGACATTAGGGAAGTATTAGAGGGAAGAAAAAGGTAGTTAATTAAGGACAGGAACCAACACATGGAAACAGGAATATTGGTCACACTGGCGCAAAGATTTCATTGTTCCTTACTGGACACTGCTTTTCCCATGGTTCTGCTCTTTTTATGCTCTCCTCTGTATCACCCCTCTGGTTACATCTCCCCTCCCATTCTCTCTAAATGGACACAGACTGCTGAAAGTGGAAGGCAGATTTTTGCACTATCCATTTCTTCATTCAAATTACCTGTAAGCTCATTGAAAACTGAGGTCTAAATAAAGGTGGAATACAGCCTGAAGAATTGTAATAAAAATGCCTGAGGGCTTCTGTAGGATGTTAATTAACCTGGTTCATGTGGGGAAGATCGTTGATAACTCAATGAATATTTGAGCCATTTCAACTGTACAAGAACTTAACTGTTTTACATACCATATTCTGTAGAAATCCCCCACTGGATTTCACCCCCTAATGTCTATAAAATAAAGGCAATACATATTCTTAGCACATAAGCAATAAATAGGAAATGCTCTTATGGGATACACATTAGCTCCCACAATAAAAGAACGCAAATCAAACCCAGCAGCTGAAGAGCAGATGAGCAAATGATTATTTTGGGCCTCTAATGAAATGATATTGTGAAAGGCATTAGACAGATTGATTAGAGCTCAACTGACTGACAAAACTACCCACGCTGTCCACCATTATAATGAATCTACCTAAACTATTTCCTTGAGAGTGTGCACTGGTGTGTGCATCCCTATGCACATGTGTCTTTGTGCTTCATAGCAAATTATTCATTGCTGTTTCTTTATAGTGCAAAAAACAGTCTAACTTGTATAGATCCATGCTTCAGAATTAGCTGTGAATACACCCTCTGAGTAGGACTCCTGCAAGGATTCATTTTCAGTATATCTGACAATCATTTCAATTAACACATTTATCAGCATATTTGCAACATGCAGCGTGAAATAAAGATTCTGTTAAAGAAAGAAGTAAGCAGAATCAAGCCTCTCAGATTAAAAAACAGTCAAAATTAAATCATTGCCACAAGTTAATACTGAAGCTAAAAGCACAGTAAGAATAGAAATGAAGATTGGATGTTTATACCATTAAGGAGAGTATTCAGAGAAAAAATATCAGGATTAAAAAGAAAGCAAGATCAAGATCTTTTGCTGTATAAATGTTATTTGTCCCCTTTGCTTTAGCAGAACTCTGCCAACAGCCATTAGTGATGGATCTGAAATGGACTCTTAGAACCTGTGATTTTCAGGTATACCTTGAGATCAAGGTTTGGAAATCGTTCCTGGAAACAAAAACCTGCATATGGGTTGGAATAATTAAAGGCAACAGCTCAGTCTGAGAAGTGGTTGACTAGGAACCATCCCTGCAGAAGAGACCTGGGTGATGAGGGACAAGGAATTGAACATGAGTTGTACCAATCAGTTTTATAGTGACAAATGTAAACTGCACAAAGAGCTGCATTGGCAAAAACACGGCTGGGATCCTGAGCAAGTGGATTTCCCTCTCTGCTTTCCAATTGTGAAGAGAACACATCCAGACTACTGTGTTCAGTTTGGGCTTCACAAGAAAACACAGTTATCAATGAGCTAAAGCAAGCTCTTCACTTGGATGGTTAGGGACCAAAGCATATGATGGACAAGATGAAGCTTCAGAAGCCAAGTTTGTTAAAAAAAAAAAAAAGCTAAGGGGAGTAATGTTAGTATTTTCAACTACCCAAAGAGAGCTTAAAAAAGAGATGAATACAGATTAAGAGCTGGCAGATACAGGGTACAGCAAATGCAAACTAGAAATACCAATTAGGTATAAGGGAAAAGTTCTTCACAGTGAGGGTGGACAAACATTGCAACAGAGACCTAGAGAGGCTGTGCAGCCTCCATCCTTTGAGATATTCAAAGCAAGGCTGCACAAAGGCCTCGAGGGACCTGATCCAACATTGATGCCACCCTGCTTTGTCCTCTGGAGGTCCCTGTCAGTCATATCTTTGTAAGATTTTAGAGAAGGAGAGAAATGAGGTGTAGGGAGAAAACCAGAAATGTCACTGCACAAAATGAGATTCAATAATCAAGGAATATGTAAAGCAGACAGAAAAGAAGTGCCTAAGTTAAATACTAAGCCAGGCCTAAAGAATTGTCATCTGGTTATAATAGGCTTAACAAAGACAAACTTCATCTCCCTTTGGAAATCAAAGCCCTGCAGGCTTCTTGTAGGAGGTAATTGAAGACAAGAATAACCTTGAGTTCCAGTCATACTGTACTTATTCATTGCTTATTTAAGACATAGCAACCTATTGTATATTGCTGCAATTTGTATAGCTAATTATATAGAACTCCAGTTACACATTGTGTCTAATTGCTGGAATATACATCCTCTGAAGCCATTAGGAGTGCTACCACTGACTCATTTGAAGAGTCTAATTTAGCCAGCTGAATTATCTGACTCATCCTAGTAGGCTCATCTCAGCAGGCCTTTCTGATGTTGCCCTTTGGAGGAGCTTGTCTCTGTACAGAGAGCCTGGGGAGACTAACCTGAGGGACATGCTCAGTGCTCTGGGAATGCTGCCCTTTCTTTCCTCCTTGATAAAGGAGGGTTGGTAATAATTGCATACCTTCACATTTGATGTGAGAATCACTGGATGTCAGAACAATTTAACAACAGCAATACTAAAAAATCTATTCCATTCACCACAGTATAAAAATGACCTTGTTGAGAGATTGGAAGGATGAATTGGAGGAAGGGTTGCTGACCACTAAAAAGCCAGATTTTCAACAATATCAATTAATATGGTGTTTTCAGGGCTGTCTGAATACCCTAGCAATAAAACAGTGTTTAAAGGAGGTCCAGTTAATTAGGGTTTGCAGAAACCAGAAGATAGGCAAAAACACTATAATAAATATTGAACTAAGGAAGCAAATCTGTAGGATGACTTCAGTGAATAAGGGACTGTGCTGAGTTTTCCTCTCTGTGATTTGTGGTCATTGAGTGGTGACACAAGTACTCAGGGGGTTTATGAGGCATAAAAAGGTTTGAAGAAGCACATAAAATAAAATACAAATTATAGAATATTCTAGGCACAGCAATGTTTCTGAGGTCAAATACAGCAGCTGCGGCTGAGTTATATATTCTATACAATAATATACTCTACATTCTTACAGATATTCTGTATATTCTACTCTACTAAAATAGATTTGTTGCTGTACTTTTATGGCAAATGAATAGGGCAAGAGAAGAACCACAAATATTTCATTTCCAGAATAGAATTATTACTTTGGAGAACAAACGAGAAATATGGAGAAGCAAGAGTTACAGATGAGGAAAAGGTATGATAGAATTGGGACATGGAAGATACAGCTGATGGTGTCAGAGAGTTGAGGATGGAGTGCTGGTTTGGAAAAGGTCATTATGGTTAGTGCAGTGTCAAAGGATCTGAAGGAAGGGATTAGGAAGGGTCTGGCATCATCAAAGTCTGATTCTAAGTACTGCATTTAACATGTGCAGGGTTGAAAACAATGGGTTTTGATAAATTAAAACAAAAATAGGCCTATACTTTAGAAAAAAATCTGTCCTCTGAGTGGAGAAGGAGCATGAAAGAGGGAATGAGAATAGGATAAAAGGCAGACAGGCAATAAGTTGGGATGCTGACCATACAGCAGTAGTGGTCAAATAAAGTGAGAGCTCCTGAAGGAAGGAATTGCTGGTTATATTTTACCTGATATGCAATATCGGATCTGGAGAGCAATCAGTTAAATCTTGCGTGGACAGCAAAGTGGAAAAGAGGGCTTAAGAAATGACCTGTCTGTGGGCATGTGTGATATGCTTCATATGAATGAACCTCAGTAGGCTTCAGCAGAGAAGTAAGGTGAGGACAAGCACTCAGAGAAGTAAACTCAGAGCTGAAGAATGAAACCTCTACAGGGCCCTGTTGCAATTACTGCTGGGACAGCCATGCTGGAGCCACTTCACTCTGTGAGCCCTCCATGAACGACCTGGCCTGTCCTGGGCTCTGGGCAGTGCCAAAGACCAGATCTCACTCCCATGGCTGAGGCCACTGAGCTGTGTCTCTTTATCTGAGGGGCTATTACTCAGCTGAGGGCAGTATCATGGCTTGTTGTAAGCATTTCCTCCAGGCTTTCAAAACACTGGAGTCACATTGACGCTCAGCAGAGATGGACCTTATTCTACCTGAAGCTATGCGGCTTTGTCACAGACAGGCCAGATGGTCAAAATGCTGAATATCTTTCACTTATTGTTCACCCTTCGCTCTCTCTTGAATTTCTTTTGGTGTCTGGATAGTCTGTTTTGCTAGGGCATGCTCTAAGACAGCCAAGCCCATTTCCAGATGCAGACAATAAAAAAACCCACCTATACTACACAGAAAAAGACTTCTGTAATGCGGATTGCAGCAGTCTTAAGATTGTCTTGCCAATTTTATGTTGGCTCTGGCAAAATGTGTCTCCCATTAACTAACTTTATTACAGTCTATTCAGATCCCTGCATCTGCTTAGGATCTTAGCACCATGGTTGCCAACTTCAGCAACATGTCAGCATTTGTCAAGACAGGAGAGCTTTTGCAAAGGCATCACTGTGCACAGACTGAAATGGGGTGTTATTCATCTCTTTAAATTAGGTTGTCTCTGTTGGCTGCATTCCTGTTACAGTCACTGGAGATCTGGTCAATACAGCCATGAGGCATCAGTCAGTTTATTCCAAAGCAGACACTCACATTTAGGTCAGATGAATCATGCCCGAGGTATTATGGATAGTATTGACTGGCTCTCCATAAACATAGTTGAATCCCACATAACTGCCTCAAAGGTAAGCACTTACATTTTAGAAATGTCAAGTCAGAAAACAACATCTCGTTAATCCCCCTAAGAGTCACTCGGGGATCAGAGTGATAACCCAGGTCTTGGGAGGTTCACATAAATTCCCATCAGGAAGGATGAACTTACAGCTGTGCAAATGCTCCGAGAGCATAATTTCAGTCCTGACCGCACCACAAACTGCATCTGCCACCTCCTGTGCAACCAAGTGTCTTAGGTTGATTTTATGCTATCCAATGTCAGTTTTCAGTGTGTGTTTCACAGAACAGGTATTCCGTATCATCTGCTTGTGAATAGAAATGACTCCTGTCCACTTTAACCTGAGCCAGAGAAGCTGGCGCAGTTTTTGTTTATTGTTTACATTCCTTACTCCAGAGGCTTCTGAGCTAGAGACAGAGTTTTTTTTCCCCTCCAGACTGAGGAACAATCCTCAGCAGGTTCCGTTTCTTCTGTTCTTTCTTGGACTTTTTCAGCTTGCTTTTTCATCCAAAAATCCACCATATCCGGGGGAGACATTCAGCTTGGGAGAGAAGGTTTTATTATCTAACATTATTCTTTTCCTAGTTTCGGTGCCTGTGTGCACCTGTGTGTGTTAAATAAATAGGTTTTTTTCAGTTTCCTCCAAGAAATCATTTCTGAACTGTATGATGGAGGCGCTTGCTGGGGCCTGCATTTCTGGCAAGGGAGACACCATTTTTGGGAAGTTTCCTCCTAATTTTCTCCCAAAACTGGGACACCAAGCCACTTTGTTTCTCTACGCTTTTGTCTCCAGCATGGACATTCCACTTCCCGTAGTGTCTGTTGCCTACACAGACTGCGAGCTCCTACTGCATCTTACAGGGCTTAGCATGTGCAATCTTGTGTTTTATTTCAAACCTCGAGTTGCTATTGTGATGAGTAAATAATGGAGAAGACACAACAGCTAGTCAGGAGAGCTTTCAGTACCAAGAATGATTGCACTTTTAACTAAGAAAAGTATGTTTTCATATTGGATTTCGTTGTATTTTTTGTGTGAGTTATTGTTATTGCTGCTGAAAAAGGTGATTTATTTCAATGTTTCCTCTTGTATAAAGAGAAGAAAGCTTAACCCTTGCTGTTTCAAGAGTAAAAGTAACCCTACAGGGTATATAATAAATATTTAAAATGGATAAATTTAAGGAGGAAGGAAAAAAAATCATGTCACAGAAGGATAGCAAGGATTTTATTTCAGGGTAGTGACAGCTTCTGTTGTCTCTGCCATCAAGTAACTCTGAACTCAGGAAGGCTCCTGCATGCAAATGAAGGCAAATGAAATATAGGTGTCCACATGATGTGCATCATTGTCACCTAAATGGCAGGTGGGTCCCCTCAGCACAGAGGCCAAGCAGTGGATGCTGAGTGCTCCCACATTAGGGGTGGTCCCGTGAGGACAAGGTTAAGACTGGTTAAAAGCACAGCAGGGAGAGCCTTGCATTGCATCTTCCTTCAGTGTCTTAATTTTGGATTGGAATTCCTCCCTCAGTGCTGTCAGGCCACTATGCTCCTCCAGTGATGGAATTTATTTTATCCCTGTTCTAAATCACTAGAGAGAGGAATTGTGTGCTGATTAGGTGATACGCTGTCACCATTCTACCAGGCAGCTACTCCACACCTGTCTTGAAATCAAACGCTGGTCCTGAGCACCATTTGCAGCAGAGACATGGAATTCCAATCTGGGCAGGAGGGACCATCCTTCCAGAGCCACTGCTTTTCAGCTTTGCCTCTCAAAAAAAAAAAAAAAAAGAGCAGGAGATTGACTGTGGTTTCCTTGTGCACTCCTGGTTTCCAGGGGAGTCACATCAAGTCACTATCCAGGTACTTTTTTTGTTTAGGGAAACTGAGGCACAGTAACTTCAGCATTTTATTCACCTTTCATTGGGAGTCTGGCAGAGTAAGGACTGGTCCTGGCTCTCCAAAGCCATGCTAGCACTCTGGCCATGGACCACCCTTATGTATCACAGGGATCCTGTCAGACTCATGGCTGTTCTCTTCTCAGAACTACATCAATGCCTACCCTGCTGGAAAGAGCTTATGATTTTGCACCTCAGCTTTACCACGTGTTCTGAAATGCCAGTGACTCCACATCACAGCCATGACTCTCTACATTCCCTTAAAATCAATAAGACAAAAAATAACAAAGCAAAAAAAGGCCAGTGTAACCCAGAAGTGATTCCTCCCAGTGCAGAGTACAAAGTATGTGTTTTAATTACTCTTCTGATCTGGCAATGGTGTAAATCACTAGCAAGCTGTGAAGTGATGATCACTGTATAAAAAAACCCCTGGAATTGATTAACTAATAAAAAAAAAAAATCACATCTCTGAGGAGGATCTTCTCAAATGCTACTCATTGAAATGTTTTTTGTCCTCTAATTGTGCTGAAAAATATATCTAAATCTAAACCCATTTTATATACTTAAGAACGGCTGAAATAAAAATTGCTTTTACTAACAAATTATCAAGTAATATTAAAATGTCGTTATCACATCTATCTGCTTACCAGCTGGAGTCCTAATTGAAATTTGGTCAGAGCTCATAATAGCATTAGGTCATGTTATGCTTACAACAGTAAGCAACAATTGCATCTGTGACTTTTGTTTTTAATTAGCTTTTTTCAGTTATCTGGAAGAGATAGAACCTTTCAAGATCGTAATTCACTTTTGATTACAATGGAAAGAGAACAAACCAAGTCATCTTACAGAAGAATGTGCAACTGTATAATTTACATTCCTGACTCTGGGTCTGTTAGATTTGACTGTATTTTGATTTCCTTTCACTCATCAGTTATGTTAATTGGTTCTTGATGCCAACGAAGTGTGCTTGCATTTGCACATTTGGGGATCTAAAATAACTTTTTACAAAATAAAGATAAGTGTGTATTGTGTCTCACTTTCCTGCTGACAGTTCAGAAGGATCGCTTTTAATGCAAAGTATTGAAAAACAGACCACTTTGTATCAGCCGTGCAGCTGAACACAGCCAGAGGTGAATTTCAAAGGGGATCTCAAATGTAGCTGCAGCTGTGATCCAGAGAAGTGTTCCAGCACGTGCCTTCATCATTCATCCCAGCCAGCAAACACACACGATTAGTCACCTGCTTTAGCTTACACATCTTGCTGAGTCTCATCCTATGGAAAGGGCAAGCTGTGCCAAGCAGCAAGCCCAAAGCAGGACTTCACGTGCCTTCGTCAGTGGGAATGACACCAACTGCTCGTTAGTAATGAACTGACTCCAGCAGCTCCCTGGACTAGAAGTGCCCTGGCTGTCCTCTTTCTTCAAACTCTTACTTAGCTTGTGGTAAAGAGCCATGCTTGGAAGAACAGGAAAGTAACTCCATGAGTCAAAACAGGGAATAATCAGCCTTAATCTGCTGGAATGAGTAACTGAGAGAGATTGAGCAGCCCCACTCACTCTTCTGTGAACTCTGGGAGTCTGGAGGTATCCATGGCCTAGCAAAGCTCCCACAACCACAGACACAGGCTCACCATTCCGTGCCACTTCTGTGCTCTCAAACAACACACAGCAGAAAAGAGAACTTAAACATGGGCAGCCATGGTGCCACTGTTTGCTGGGCAAGTGCTTATGATGATGAATTATATAGGGTTGGTAGGCTATGGGAATAGAACAAGGTCTTTTATTTCTAACACACCTATGGAAGTGTGAGGCACACAGAGTGGCAACCACAAGAAATCAAGTCTGATGAACTTACATGATAGTGGCTGATACCCCTGGAGGGGTTACAGGGATTGTATGAACGTAAAAAATGGGCTTAGAAGGGATGTTGATATGTAACATAATCTACTCCCCTGACAAGATGAACAAAAGAGTGAATTGCCCATAAGGACAAATTGTCTACAATTGTCTTGCTCTGCTCAGAGCCAGAGGAGTTCAGCAGTTTTCCTGTATCTAGTTGGAAAAACAGCTTTCAGGAACTGAAACAAGAATTATAGAAAATTCATGGTGGAGTAACAGGAATGATCTAACGTCTAAAATAAACCTGTAGCATTCAGTCAGTCTCTGCAAATGAGTATAACCAGTTAATACCACTTGGAGGTAAGAACATATAGACTGGGTTTCAAAGTGTCTGACCTGATTTCCCTGCCTACACACCAGAAAATTATCCTTCCCCTCATGACATCTCACTATGCCCAAGCAACTCCTTTTCTGTTGACCTGAGCCACTGGTCCAATAGCTCAGTCCTTTATTGCTTTTCTGAGAAGACAGGCAGAGCCTTTTTCCCCATTGCTAAATAAGCCTGTGGTACCTGTACCAGGGCACAACCAGCACAGGCATTTTCAGTGAGCCCAGGAACCGTGTCAGTACCTCTCACTGGGGCTGGTTAAATGCATCCTTTCCCTCCTTGGGGCAATTGGTCTGCAGGGGAATGATCCTCAGTGGTTATTCTGGAGTAACAGATTGAGAGGTTTGGGGCAGGCTGTCAGTGTCTGCTGGGATGTGATGCTCAGCCCTGCTTGCAAGGGAGGGCACTTTCCCATGGTAAGCTCTGCTGTGCTTTCTGTGACTGCTCAGAGCTAATGGACACTGGGTTGAGGGTCCTCTTTGACTCTGCAAACACAGGACTTTGTATCTCTGCTTATATGAACTGGTAGTTCTGAAACAACCGTGTGAGGCCTAATGCAGAAAGGCAGCAACATCAATTTTTTTGGAAAACCAAGCATGGAATTCTGTACTCTTTATACTGCCTTGCCTGCAGTGACCTGTGAGATCCTGGTAGCCCACACAGGACAAATATCCGTGCTGAGAAGAAACCAATCTCTTCCTGTTGACACCTGGCACTGTCGGGAGGCCACATGAGGATGCAGATGTGGGTTACTGCCACATGGAACGGGGGCCAACCAAGGAGACACAGTCACAGGTGCAGCCTGCAGTGACTGCACAGGGAAACCTGGGAGCAGAAAGACTAAAAGTGATGCTTAGATGAGATGAGATGAGACGAGTTTCATTGAGGATAAACCTGGTAGTAAGAGAAGGCCATTCCTTTATGACAGCACAGATTCTTTCCCACAGGAATTTTTCCCTTCTACTAAATTTTACTAAATACAAGATAAGTTCCATGTTACTGAGAGTGGCTTTGGAAACAGGCGGTCAGACGCCTGGGTACGATCAGTCCCGGGGTGTGGTAGTGTGCCGGCCACCAGGGACATCCTGGCCTGGCCTGGCCACTCACCGCTCTGCATTCCACTTATCCCTCCCCTGTTCACCCAGGACTGGCCACATGTCACGGGCTCGTCATTTGTCTATTAGCTGGTCTCTCGCCCTGCCCACCAGGGGGAGAGGATATAAAAGAGAGAGGCAAGAAGGGGGGAGGCGAATCTGGCCAAGTTTCCGCTACTCATCTCGTGATCCAGCTCTTCCTTGCTGAGGGAAGAATAAAAAGGACTCTGATAAACGCAACTTGTACGTCTGTCTTTACCGGCTAGGAGCCCACTGAGGAAACAGGAGAGCAACACCAGGGAGTGGATGATTGTTAGCAGATCCGAATAGCCCTCTCGCATGTATATAAATCTGTTATTAATTAAATAAATGCATTCAGCATTCTCTCATCATTTGTGTGTCCCTTCGCTCCGCTATCGGTTCAACAGTGACATTCCTGTCAGTGCTTACAGTCACTGCAGCCTTTACTGAGGACAAGATGGGCAGCAGTGGTGCTGTTACAAAAAAAACCTGTCCTGCTCTTGCTCTGTATTTTGCACTTGTTCCTAACCAGTGAAGTTTTAGGGTTTTTTCTCGGTGAAAAAATAGGGGACAATAAGACTCAAGGGTCATTATTTATCAAGCATTTTTCCTAAGGTGCTTAGGAAAATTCTTATTTCCAGTCTAGCTTTGAACCAGCTAATGCTGGGACTCAAACCTGCCCTTTCTACAACGTAAGACAGTAGCCCAGCTGCCCAAGCACTGGTGATGCTGTGGCTGCTTGGGATTTAGCAAAATTACTCCTGGGACCCAAACAATCTTTTGCAGGCAATATTTCAGCAAAGTGAGTGCACTGTCACAGAAAACTGCTGGCTCATTTCCTAAATTCAGAGTAGAAAAAAAAATCCAACTCAGTCTAAACATCAATGTAACACCATTAAGGCAATGTGACAAAAATAACTCTGGCCTGAAGACTTGGAGATTTAAGTGAGACTAGAATAGGCCTTTAATTATTTCCATTTTTACTCTTCAGCAGCCTCAACAGGACTAAAATAGTTCCCTCCTTCCTGTTCCCACTGTGTCAGTAGGACAGAGCCCTGCATGAGGATTCACATGCTCCCTAATGTTGTGCTTCCTTAGACAACAATACCTCTCTTAGCTTTCTCTCCCCTCCCACAGCAGGCATTCAGTGTGGATCAGCCATACCGCAGCCAAAATCAGAGGCATGAAGGTGGATTTCCTTTTCAGTCTCAGATCTGTCCCTTTTTTCCTTTCCTTTTTTTGGAGGAGATGCAGATGGCAGTTGCTCCCTTTGCTGTGTGCAAGTGTCTAGACGGGAAAAAACTCCCCACAGCTTGTGCAATTTTCTGAGCTGCCTTCTGCTCACCTCCACCTCCTCATTTTCCTCTTTCTCTGCTTTCTGTATTCTCCATGTTGCTATTGGTCCTGTGAAAATGAACACATCAAAGACATAAGTAGTCGTTTTTTTGCTGCTCCTGTGTCCTCTCTTCCCCTTCTTCTTTTGACATTAATATTAATAGCTACTATACCTTTCTTCACTGTTGCTTTCTTCTTGATCCTCAAGGGAGTAAGCCTTTTCTTGGACTTTCTGCTCCTGTGAATGCTTGCTTGAAGGAATGCTAGGGCATGCTGGGAAGCACAACACTGGTGATGTCTGTGCTACAATATTGGGTCGAGCAGCAAAGATATTAAATCCTATTGTACTTATCGGAAGAATCAAACATTCTTTTATACCTGCCATGTATGGCTGAGGTTTCTTTCCTTGTTGCTTTCCTAGCAAAAATAGCTTTTTAATCAGTCCAAAATCTCCAAGGAGAAGAAAAAATAACCTCTTTCCTACGCCCTCCTTGATGCTATTCCACAGGAACAAAGAAGCAAGTGCTGTTTCCCGCCTGTTGTCAAACCACACAGACACAGATGCACACTACAGGGATGCTCTCACCAGCACCTTCACCACTGCTATTATTTAAAGCACTGAGTTAACAAGCTCTCCTGCCCTCCAAGGTTTACCTGCCTGTTGCTAGTCCCAGGGGTTCAGGGCTGGACTCCTCACGCCTGCGTCAGCCCAGCTCTCACATTTGTATTCTGCGGTGTGGTTGCGTGTCTGGAGTGCTGGGAAGAAATCCCCCAGGTCTGATTTCACTCACACATGTATAATGGAAAACGGCGGCCGCGTGGTGAGTGTGACGTCTGTGCTCCATGGGGCTGCACACAGGCCATGGCCAAGGTGCTGCCTGGGATCACAGCGGCACCCAAAAGGCTGGAGGTGAATTTCCTGGTGCTGTTGTCACAAGGAACAGGCACCACGGTAATGATGAAATTCACTGTAACCCTCAGAGCGAGTTATTCCAAGCATGATTTCTGCCTAGATGGATGTAATGGTTATTATTTGCTCCTGTCATGACACCGGGGACCATCTCCCTTTGAAAGGAAGGACTTCTTTCATGTGCAGAAGCAAAACGTGCATCTGGGATGGGAGGGATTGGGGCACTCAAATGAGACACCCCTTACACTTCTCCAGTGACATGTGCTGCAACTGGACACGGTGATGAGTAATTCCCCTTCCCCCTCCTGTGCCCTCCCAGAGCTGCTGCTGATGTGAAACCTGTGGTTGTTGTGGCCAGTCGAAAGCCCCCATCAACAGCAGTGGGTTTGCATCAACTGGAGAAAGGACTGAGAGAAGTCATGAGATGGATTGGTGCAGGCTTTCAAGTTATGGCCCCTTCCTACCTTTTCCTTTTCCTTCTCCAGCAAAGCCTTTTGCAGACTTATAGGCACAGATAGCTGCCTTTTTGTCTGGGGAAATCTCCCCTATTCTGGCCACAAGGCTGAAGGACTGAAATGTGCTGTACTGGCACCACAGCTATGGCCTGGGGAAGAAAACTGGTGGGGGAGGAGAACAGTACAGTAACTTATGAACAGGAGAGAAACACCAAACACTTGTGCAAAAGCCCACTGCAACCAAAGGAGCTGCAGATTACAGAGACACAGCTCGGGCTCCTATTGCAGCCTGTTTGGAGAAAATAAAGCCTCCCATAAGCACAGCCTTATGTCCAGCAGTGCCAGTTTCACCCATTTCAGCTCCAACCTGCATCACCACAAGTGCTCTAAAGGAAGAATGGCAGATTGTTTACCCCAAGAGTCAAGAGAGTCATTAGTCCTAACAAACAAAAGGAGGTGGGGGAATCTATTTGCTTGTCATAATCATCAGTTTGATCTTTTCAGACATGTGCAGCAGCTTCAGAATCTATTGGAGGTGCCTTGTGTTTGCAAATGTGAAACCTAAACAGTTTCAGGCAGTGATCGGAGGATGCTTTTGAGATCTCTGCAGGAAACCGAATAGGAAAATTCAAATGAGGTCATATGCTTTGCTGCCTGTCTACAAGCTTCTCCCAAAGGTCTCCCTGCTCTCCCAGCTTATGAGCCTAATTAACCCCCTGCACCTGGCATGGAATTTTAAGTCATTATGGGGATGTGTGGCTTCCTTAGCAGCACGTCAAACTGTTCATGTCACACTCCAAGCACTGGAATTTGCCTTTCACTTCTTTGTTCAGTGTTGCAGGAGGTGGCCGGCTATCTGCACATGCAAAAACTCCACTGAAGGGACCAATTTACAGGCAGTCTTTGGACCAAGGGGGATAACAATTCCCTCAGAGGGTCTTTCAGGTTTCTGCAGCACACTGAAGCAGGAGGTTTTGAGTCTGAGTTGTCATCAGATGTTTTAAACTACTTCACAGGCATTAACTATGCCCATTTCATACACACAATCCTACCTTAACCAGCTCCCCTGAGCAACACGGATGGTGTGTGAGCTTTCTGCATATTCAGCTGGCAAGGGACAGCCTGAAGAATCTACATTGCTCCCACAACTCTTTACACATTCCTCATTAGAGAGTCTGGATTGAAGGAATAAAAACAGTAACCAGGAAAAAAAAATTTCAGAGATTTTGCAGAGATTCAGGAATCAGACAGGAGCTTTGGCACAGGCTGCTGTGGAGGTTGGTGTCTCTGAATTTGTCTTTCCATTGCAGCAATGAATCCCTGGCTATCCTGTGACTTGGTGAAGTGTAGAGGGCACTTTTGCTCACCCCACTGCCCTTTTAGACTCTATGACACCTTGATGTTCAAGGCTTTTCCATGGAGTCCAGAAGTCACAGAATCAAACCTCCTCAGGTGGAGAAGGACTCCAAACCTTCAAATCCCACCTTCTGACTGGGTGCTTTCACTACAATGTCAATAGGCACAACAGCGTCAGAAGCATTTTAAGAGTCTCCAAATATATGATCTTAGTGTAAGAGTGATTTCAGACTCTGAGTAGCAGGACCAATAAGCCCAGATGACACTCTCTCAAACTTCTCTTTTAGTTTGCCTCTTGGTTGGCTTGGAGGACCCAATGCTCAGCATATGAGAGGTAAATCACATGGTACATATCACAAGTATCTATTTTCCCCACCATTCAGGAATTGGGAAGTTGTTCAGTGATGTACTAAATTTACACTAATTTTACGACACTGAATTTAAAGTAGTGTAAATTCCCAGAGTCTGAGCCTGCTTGGAGGAGCTGCAGTCTCAGTATCATCATGTCCAAAGAAGAGCAATGGAGCTGATGAAGGGTCTGGACACAAGACCTCTGAGGAGCAGCTGAGGGAGCTGGGAGGGCTAAGCCTGGAGAAAAGGAGGCTCACGGGGAACTTTATCACACTCTACAACTCTCTGACAGGAGACTGTAGGAAGGGTGGGGTTGGTCTCCCACGTAACAAGTGATAGGACAAGAGGAAATGACCTCAAGTTTCACCAGGGGATGCTTAGATTGGATATAAGGAAAAATTTCTTCATGCAAAGGGTGGACAAACACTGGGACAAGATGCCTAAGGAAGTGCTGGAATTACCATCCCTGGAAGCATTCAAAAATGTGTGCTGTGGCACATGGGGACATGGGTTAGTGGTGAACACAGCAGTGCTAGGCTAACTGTAGGACCAGTGATCTTAGAGGTCTGTTACAACCTTAACAATTCTATGATTTTATCATTCTATGCAATGCAGACAGGAACCGCTCTCTGTCTAAACTTCTCTCTCCACCTTAAGGAGTATTTAGGCCACTCGTGTATAGCTGATCATGGTAGATTTCTATTTCAAGAGGAATCCTTATATATTGGAAATCCTCTCTGGTTGCTGTCAGAAAAAGGCATGCAACTCTTTCACTGAATTTAAAGACTGCTTTGTATGATGCAATCATTGCAGCAGTCTTCATGTCATCTATTTTGATTTAAATTCACTTTGCATTTTGTTTTCCTGTATATTGAGCAACAGCAGTAGATTTTTCTATGGCCAGTAATGCACTGTCAAAACAATCAAGTATACTAGAGCTATTTTCAAAATGATCAGGAATAAGCTGAATAAAAAGGATGCCTCTGAGTAAAAAACTTAGTAAATGGCATGGCAGTTTCTTTTTAACAAATCAGGAGATGATGGTACAAATTTGAACAGTGCACAACTTATGCAGGTTCCTAAAGATGAATTCTACATTGATGTGTATTTTCAGTTGGCCTCTATGAACAGTTTGGGCTACTAAATGTTGACAACCAATCAGAGATGCAAGTAACTCTTTATGGTTTTAAATATCTTCTAAGAAGATATCACTGTCCATTACAGCATTCTGATGTAATGATTTGATTAACCAGTTGATTAACCATTTATTTCAGGCACCTATTAGTCCTGTGACCTGCTGAATAAAGCATGTACCTTGACTCAGGAGTTTGCATCCACAAATCTTACTTAGTGGTGACTTTTCCTTTCTCTGGTTCAGTTTCTGCAGATATAAAACAGGGATAATGATAATGACCTCTTCAGTAATGCCATCAGGGATTTACTAATAAGATAATCATTATTGGGGAATAAAACTTTATGTGAGGAACCATTTATTAAAGCATCCCCATGGCTTATTCACACTCCAAAAGTGATTTATGAATGAAGCCTTAGAAGGAAGGTTGATGACAAATGCACCAGTCCTAAAGCAGGAAAGATCCAAAGCTAATGGCCACAAGTCCAGCAAAGAAGTGAGTGTCAAGGCATAGATGTGCACAGATTCTCAGTAATTCTTCATCCTTATGTCCCTCCTCAACCTGCCTCAGTTGCTGCTTTTACTGGAGGAGGAGGAGGTGAGTATTTCTTTAATCCTTTTGGTGCAAAAGTATGGGGTCCTTCTATGTTCAATCCTGTCACCAAATGAGTTGCAAATACCTCCCCTGCAGCTATTTCTGCAGTGTTGCACCATCAGTAACAAGGGAAAACGTGAGGAGGAACTATTGTGAAATGAGTATATTGGATGCAGGTGGAGAGAGCTACCTCATATGGCCTGGAGCACACACTGGGACCTTTCAGACCATGAAAGTGATGAACAGTACACAAAAACTTCATCTTCCACATTATTTTGCTTCTACCTGGACAATCTGAAATGTTAATAATGTATTTCTTTTTCTTTTCCCTTCTGCCTACTAACCTTTTTCTCTAAAAACTCTTTATCACACATTCCCATTTAAGCCTGTGCAGAGTACTTGGCTTTCTCAGGTGCAAAATTTACTTGGACTGCGAAGCTTTGAGATCTGACTGGGTGCCAAATGTGGCTCTTTGGCTCCTACCATCCCCTCAAATGAGGATTTAAGTCTCCATGCTTACTTCTAAAAATAGGAATTCATCACTGCAAATTACAGTAAGGTTGCAGTTGAACATTTGAAGCACAAGTAGTGTTCTCCTCTATCCTTCCAGTTGCAGGGAATGATAGAGGAAGAAATAGGAAGAACAGCAGCCCAATACTTGCCTCTGAACCTGGCAGAATTTTGGGTTTTCTGTTTATGAGCTGGTCTACGTGACACCAGGCATACTGGCACTGCTGGGTATGCCTGTCTCAAAGAGGGAACCGTGCAGGAGATAGTAGGGCTTGCTGAAAAAGCTTTAAGCTAGATTTGAAGGGGAAAAGTGATAAAACCAGGATTACTAGAGACAGGCCTTGCATCATGCCAATGTTTGAGGAACAGTGTGCTAAGCAAGGTCCTTCAGTCTGTTGTCTCAGAGGAGGTAGAGATGGAGATCCATGTGTCAGCAAAGACACAAGAGTTATTGATGTGATGGAAACCACAGAAGGTCCTGAGGATGGTCACATAGGAATTAGGGCTTCCCACTCAAAAAAGATAATGGGATCAATAGCCCAACTTGGCCAACAAGGCCAAGTGCCCAGTCCTGCACTTGGATCACAACAACCCCCTGCAGCACTACGGGCGTGGAGAATAGTGGCTGGAAAGCTGCCCAGTGGAAAAGGACCTGGGGGTATTGGTCAGCCAGCCAAACATAAGCCAGCAGATGATGATGATATCCAAGTGGCCAAGAAGGTCAATGGTATCCTGGCTTGTATCAGCAACAGTGTGACCAGCAGGACCAGGGCAGTGATTGTCCCCCGTACTTGGCACTGGTGAGGCCACACCTCAAGTGCTGTGTTCAGTTTTGGGCCCCTCACTGTAAGACACTGAAGTGCTGGAGCGTGTCCAGAGAAGGGCAACTCAGGAACTGGTGAAGGGTCTGGAGCACAAGTCTAATGAGGAGTGGCTGAGGGAGTTGGGGGTGTTTAGCCTGAAGAAAAGGAGGCTCAGGGGAGACCTTATCACTCTCTACAACCACCTGAAAAGAGGTTGTAGCCAGGTGGAGGTCAGTCTTTTCTCCCAGGTGAAATGGTATGGTATCCTCGTAGCCAAAAACATTACCTCAAAATCTGTGCATAGAATCTTCAGCAGGTGAAATTCATATCTTCAGTCTGTAGGAATTATGAAGGTCTATGATCAGTGGAAACTGGCTTAGATGGAACTATGATTCATTTCAAAGTTCATATGTATTAAATAGAAACCAACATTCAACTTCACTGTAAAACATTGGCCTTTCAAAGCTTGATGGTAAGAGAAGTGGCAAAGAGGGTCTGGCTTTTCACAGAGGCCATGTGCTGCAATCTGTTCAAGGTGAACAGCCTGCTTAGGGAGAATGGCACTGGAAGAGGAGGTGTCTGGGCATTGTGCAGCCAGGTTTGCTTTGCAGCCGTGTGCTGGACAAGGTTTTCCCTTTGAAGGAAAGAAAGGCTTTGTTTCTCCTTATTTTACACCAGTGTAAGTAACATGGGCTGTGCACATTGGCAAAGTGAATTCAGCTTAGAGGAGAGCTAGTCCAGAGAGAGGAAATCTGTCACCTGACAATCTGATCTGCAGGTGTTTCTTCTGTTATAGATGTACAAAGCCCCCAGTGCATTGCAGTTTGAATCCAACTGGGCCCAGGTAAGGACTGTTGTAAGAAACACAGTGAGCTGCCTCCTTCCTTAGCTCACTGATGTGGTGGGCCCACGTTATGTTCTCAGGAATTCCCACGGTGCTCCTGGTAAATGACTGGGGAGGGACACCTCACACAAACTCACAAGACAAATTATATTAAAAATTAAAAGTGAAAAAATAAACAGCTCAACTGGGACTTAAAAGAATAGTAGCTGCACTGTGTGTTTTTCAGTCACAGCTTTTATGGCTGAATGGCTGTTAGAAACACTAAGGGACTGATTTTGCAGATCTCCCACATGCAGAATCCCTGGGAGTTGGGACCACTCTGTCCTGACTGTGCAATTCTTACCTGCTCATTTCTGCTTCCCCCTTACCATTGCAAGATGTACCAACAGCACATGTGGGCAAGCCCCAGCTGGCATCTTTTGCCCAAGGCAGGTGCTTAAGGGACACAAAAACCTGAACGGAAGTGCAAAAGCCCCAAAGCTGGAAATCTTACTCAGGTTCCCATCCAGGACCCATTTTTCTGGAGAGAACTGGTTTTCTGTGCTTTCTAGTCTGGTAGCAGTTACACAATGGTTTCTGCTTGAATGCCTCCTGTCTTGGGGAAATTGCCATCACCATTAGCAAACTCTGTACCAGATGGACAGAGGTCTGCCCCACCTGCTTCTGTGTGTTTACAAATTATCCCTCTGCACCTAAAACAAGATTACTCAGACACTTCTTTTATTTAAACACCAGATCCCAAGACTTCTATCTGTGCTGATAAGATATCCTGTGCTAGTTTCAGGTGCACAGAAACTGTGCTAGTTTCAGGGGGACTCCTCTGTGCTAATGAGTGTACCAGCATCTAGCTGAAGATTTTTAGTTTTCAGAAATTGCCTGCAGCAAGGTCCCCATGCTCTGTCCTTCCCGTGATGCCCCTCTCTCTGAAGGAGAGAAGCTGCCCTTTGCCCATGGGATCCTGCCACAACTGCTGCAGTCGAGAACACTTCTGCAAGAGAAGCTGGTCATGAAAGTCACCTTGAACACCTTCTTAATCACTTGCCTCCACCACGTAACAGAGAATCCTGTCTTACATGAAATCCAAGGTCCTGATGTAACTTCAGGTTGAAGTCATAAAGGATTTTTTAAACTGGTGACTAAGCATTTGTCAGAAAATAAATGATGTTGGGAGAAAGTGAGTATAGGATCTACCCTTATTGTAGAATTCAATTAGCAGCACAACCATGAAGAACAGCCCTGTGGTTATGTAGATTTAGTAAAGTTATTAAGATCTAAGATTACATGGGGTCCTATTTCCCCTTACTCTCCCTTTTGCTGCCCCCAGCAATCCTGCCTGTTTTCAGCCTATCACAATACAAACGGAAACAAATCACCAGGGGTTAAACAGCCTAAATTGGATTACAGTCACACTGTTCAGAAAATAGAGTATTGCTGGTAATTGCATTCCATTGAATAAATATCTCTACACTAGTTTACATCACATTAGTATTCTGACAATGATTATTCTCATTGTAATTTCCCTGTCCATGAATAAGTGTAACACAGAGCTCAGAATACAAACAATTGATGTGTTCTGAGTGCTGGTATTTGTTTTGAAGATTAAACAGCATCCTGGTTGGACATTATTAAAATCTTAGATCAAAAAAATCCCAGACCCTTTTTCTTTCAATCTTGCTGAAGATTTATGAGCCAAATAACTCAATGCTCAAACTTGTTCCTGGTGAAGCCAATAGGAATTCTGCTATTTCGCTTGTTTCATGACCCTCAAAATTCCTTTTATTTGTATCACAGTTGCCTTCTAAATTTGCTGGTTCCAAAATATTTATGGATAGTCTGTGTTGCCTATCTCAATATCAAAGAATTCCAGTCTAAAATGGGCTGTCACAGTTATGGGCAAACTTTGCACTTGATCACTTCTCATGTATTTTATTGCAGCTTCTAGATAACAGGCCTTCTTAGAAGTCTCCATACCTCCAGCTTTACTGGGACCACTGACTGCAGCCTCCAAGCAGTTCAACCACTTTGATTTTTTTTCAGTGCCTGCTGTTCTTTACTTTCTCAGGGAAAGAGGCAATGCCCTGACAGAGAGTTAAAACAGGATATAAAGCAAAAAAATGTAAAGAGCAATTTAGTCTGGCACTTCTCTAAGTTTCATGGGGTCATGGAAGACACATGCCAAATTTCTCAGTTTCTTTGTTCCTCCAGCTCACTTTGTCTCTGAGACCTCTGATGTTGCCCAGGGGAGTTTAGGGTCCCCAGGTTCAGTGGGTTGGCTGTCTAACAACTAAGAGAATCACCAATGTTTATGGGCCAGCAAGCTCTGGTGTGGAGTTAAGATGGTAAGAGAAGGCAACACTGGCAGGTAGACAGACTGAAATACCACTTCATTCCCTGCTGTCAGATCAAGAACAGCCCCATCACCCCACTGAGCACATTTTGTAACACAGCCCATACCCCTCCCATGAAAGAAAAACCCAGTGGCTGGATATCTTCAAGTGGGCATTCGTGCTAATTATTTCTTTCCCTTGCCATAGGTCCAGTAATTAAAAAATGTCCCAGGAGAACTACAGCATTCTCTTCTCTCTGCCAATGAGCAGCAGCACGAGCTATCAGGGACATGAAGATTCCATAGCACTGTGCAACTGGCCCAAGTGCCCGTCTGTCTCATCTGTCACACCAGAATGTTTTAGGCATTGACATTTCCATGTTTCCAGGAGAACCTCATAGTGATTATGACTTCTTACAGCACTACTTTGCATGGAAAAGGGTTTTTTTGGAAGAGATATCAGCTTTCTTGCATAAAATGAAAGAAAAAAGAAAAAAAAAAGACTGTGAGGGCAAAGGAAGAGGGCACTGACTTGAAAGAACAGAGATGAGTATGATGATCAAAAGTTGAATTAGTGGCACCTGTATAAGTATAAAGCTGAGAAGCTGGTCATTGTTTACAATATAAACATAATATTAGAATAAGGCTATCAATAATGGACAGCCTCTGGGAGGCAAAACCTACCATGGCTGGCATTTTCCAAAGAATTATGGCACCTTGGAGTCCAATTTCCACAGTACTCCAGCCTGTAATCTTGTTGATAAATCACTTCCCACATGCAGGACTTGATGCTAAACATTGAGAACAATCCACATTTTACTGCCCGTTCCAAGTGCATAGGGGAAGAACAAAGCACTCTGCAAAAACTGTTATGAAAATGGAAACTGGAAGCAGTACCAGGCTGCATGAAAATGAAGTGCAGCAAGGAGCCCAGCACTTTAGTCCTTTTCCTGGCAGCTGACACCATATATTCCAAAGACTGAAAGTGGCTCTATGCAGTGTTGATTGCCTGAAAAACAAATACAGGACAGGATGCACACAAACCCTCTCAGCAGCACCTTCTTCTGGTGTCACTGGTGGAAAGACCTTAAACATCACTGCTATTGGTTGCCATCATTCACGATCTGATGAAATTGAAGGGGACAGTGAAGGACAGGCCATTGGAGAAGGATCCATCCAGGCACAGGCACCACAAGGGCCTTTTGGCAAGGAGATTGTGGTGTTTGGAATCTGGTAGGCACAGGGAGGACTGACCATGAGGACTAAGGATGGTATGGTAATGGTGATGCTGCCTGAGGCACCAGCATTGCACCCTTGAAACTTTAGGAACATGAGTATCCTTTTTTTTATTGTACATTTTGTTTGTAAGTACATCTCAGGCTCATGTACTGGGGGAAATGAGGATGTATCTGTTCTCCACATCATAGGTTTGCCTTCTTCCAGGCCTCCAAAGGGATAAAGCAATCATGCAAGCTCTGTGAACATCAGCACAACACTTCCCTCTTCATTTAAGCAAAGGGATGGATACATCCTCCTGAAGGAATTCCACCAATCTCCTTCTGCTGAAATTCAGCACAAGCAAGCCCAATGACAATGATAAAAGCTGGGGCCATGCTTCCCTGAATGGGGCACAATGCAGCATTAATTCATCCTGGTTTTTAAAGAGGAAGCTAATAACTTCAGTCAAGAATTTACAATAATTGTACTTAGGCCACTGACCCAAGACACAGCAATTTGGAAGCTGGAAGAGAGATAAACAGAACCTATTACATGGCAGCAGCATTTAACTATAGCAGGAGTGCTGATATCTGACATCCGAGTCTTGGATCAGTAGCTACAGATACCATAAAACCACTGTGTGCAATTAGACACAATCTGTGATGTGCATTTCATAATAAGGCCAGCAGTACCACAGCATGCTTACTGACTTCATTCACAAACTACAAGCACAATTTTTCCAGGTCGCAGTTAAGGTCATTTTTAGCAACAGCAAAAAATATTCTTGTTTCCTGACAGGTATTTACAATCTTCCCAAGGTCTTGTTAATTAGGCAGATTTTATTTTGCTTATAACATTAGCCTTGGGGAGGGGGGCAGTCGTGAACCGCAGAAAAAAGTGAGGAACAAAATCCTGTTCCAGAAAAGTAAAACCCATAAATCTGATCATGTTCAGTTTTTTCATTAGTATGCAAAAATAAAACACATTCTAAATTTTTACGGAAACACAATAGCTGTTTTTGCTATCTTCATTTAAAACAGCCTGACCCCCCCCAATACGTTAGTGGTAAGTATTGCTTTTCTTTCCACTTTTTTTTTTTTCATATGAGTTACAAACACAAACAATTAGATCTGACCCTTCCCTCCCCAAAACCATTATCAAAATCACATGCAAAACCAATCCTCCTGGAAGCCAAATTTACTTGAAGCACCTTCGCTCCACTTGGCTAAAGGAGCAATAATCCATGTGCTGGTCTCTGCTTATAAGCCATTTCTAAGAAACAAATACCTTAATCTTAGCAACAACAGGGTTTGGTATTTCCAACCAGAAGCTTTTAACAGAGAAACCTTTTTGGAAAAGTTAAAACCTAAGCAATCAACTTTTCAAAGCCTCTTTTGTGGGGTGAATAAGGCCAGCTTCAACCCAGAGGAGCCCAGACATGCACAGCTCTCAGTGACTTCACCCCAGACGCCACCCAGTTGTCCATCACAAGCACTGAACAGAGCAGCACCACAGAGACCACAGTCCCAGAGAGCCAAGCTCCCACGGCCTTGCTTGCAAGAGCAGCACCTTCTCACAAGGCTGTTTAGATCAGTGAAGAATGGAAGCAACCTCGTGCCTTAAAGCATGCATTTATTTGGGATTTGTAAGACCTATCTTTCATAAGACCTGGCGCTGCAGTCACTGGAGTACTGTTGATCTTGGATTTTGGACTTAAACCATCAGTACTAATATGCCAAAATTTCTGATGGGGATGGGAATTCATGAAACCCTTGACCGTAAGAACCCCTGACTGCTCCAGCCTGCCAGCCCCACCCTAGGGCAGTGACAAGGTGCCCTAAGCACCACCCAAGGTAACTGAGCGGGTGCTGTTCACCATGGATAGAGTGCACACACAGCCCTACCACACACAAACAGCTGAGGGAGAATCAGGGAAGCAGTTTGGGGTCATTTGTTCAGGTGACCCAGTATATCTGCAAGGATAAGGAAAGTTATATTCTCAGGCATCCACAGACAAAGATATTTCCAGGCAGAAAAGTGTTTCTGCCTTTGAAGTCTAAGAAATTTAGAACTTAAGTATTTAGACAAGGAGAGCCTCGAGGATTTCTTTTCTTTTCACAGAGTTTCAAACTGAGCAGATTTTATCTAGTTCTTACTGAATCAGACTCCAGGATGGAATTGAAAGAAGCTGTAAATTATACTCACTGGATCTGGTAGGCATTATTAATAAGCAGATATATTGTGACCTGTGAGAATCAGAGAATCATAATTTGGCTGAAAGAGACCTGCAGAGGTTATCTTATTCAAACCTTTGCAAAGAAGGTCTACTTAGATCAGGTTGTTCTGGGATGGGTCCAGATGACCCATGACTTTAATGCTTTCAAAGATGAAGACCAAACAATGTCTCCGAGCAAATTATTTCAGTATTTGACCACTCCCTTGGTAAAAAAAACCAAAAACAAACAAACAAACCAAACCACCAAAACCACCACCCCTTCAATATTTAAAATGGAATTTTCTAGATTTCAGCTTGTATCTGTTGACTCTGTCACTGTCCTTCTTCTGCTGGGGAGTCGAGAAGTGCAGCAGCACTCCAGATGCAATCTCATAAGTGTTGAACAGAGGAGAAGATCACTTTGCTGAACCTGCTGGCTGCACTCTTATTAATACAGCCCAGGACACAGTCTGCCTTGGGAGGACATGCTTGAAATCTGGCTATTATATGGCTTTAATTAGTCTGTACTGGAAACCTAGAACTGGCAATGTTTTCCCTCTGCACTTACAAAAGAAAGTACAACACAGACTCAGGTTACAAATTGTTCAGAGTTCCTCATGGATGAAGATTAAAATGCAAAAAAAACCTAAAAATGCATGACATTTCACTAGACTGGTGAGCCTTGATGAGGTTTATCAAAACACAAAATTATTGTGTGTGGCACAGTCATGGAGACACTTCTTTAGAGGATCCAAAATCAGACTAATTTGTCATTTTTTCTGTTGTAACCAAGCTACAGTTCATTAATCTATCCCAGAGTCATCACCTTTACATGGATTTTACGGTTACTTTGAACAAGGAAATTGTATAGACTGTAGGAATTGTTTTGCCTGATCTATTCTATAGCAGCAAAATAACACTGTCTTCTTTCTGATTACTCTTAGGATCAGTAGATTGTAAATGTTAAAAAGAGAGGACACCCAGTAGAATTAGACCATCGATTCAGTGTATCCCTGGAAGAGCACAATGCACACAACTTAATTTTTCTTCCCTTGAAGTAATTTGGAATTTTTCCCTCAAGTTAACTATGGGTTGGATTTAGTTTATAGCAAAAAACGAGGGACCTGTCAGGTGAAAAATGAGAATCTGAATCTTCCATAGAGGAGTGTTTTTATACTGCTCATTCTAATACAAAAGTGCACTGAAAAATGGCTTTGCATTGAAATCACTTTGAATTTAAGGCAGTAGAGATTTAAGCTGATCGTTGCAGACATTTGCTACAGTAAGTGTTTTGGTCCCTTGGCATGGTGGCCTTGCTGCCTTCCAAAAAACAGCATTTCTATCTTCTCCTACAAATGATTTATCTTTACCCACAGCTTTGCTCATGCTGTTATCTCCTTCATGTGGAACCATAAAACACTTGAATCAGAGCAAGAGAACACCATGTTACACAGAAAAAGCCAAGAAAAGGGATTTGGTGTCGAGCTGACAACTTTAACTTATACAGAGGCTGTCTGAAATGAAGCACTGCCTGTAAGAATGAGCATCAAGCCCAGTCTGCAGCTGGTATCACATGTGAGGATGGCAAGCATCATCAAACTGCCTGGAGTGCTGCTGAGCTGGGACGAGTTCAGAGCCCTGCCCCGAGCCTCCTCCTGCGCTCTGATCGACGGCAGAGGAAGATGAACTCGGATGGCCAAGGGGCTTCCCTGCAGCAGCTGATGTGATCCGTCAGGCTCTGCCTAAAAGACAGCCCAGAGAAGGAAAGAGGGAGGAAAAGAGGGAAAGGAACAAAAAAGGGAATGAAATAACAATGAGCAGCACATTGCTCATGCCGTCCTCTTTCCCCAGTTGGAATCAACCCACAAAACCAGGCAGGAGAACATCTGTCTCCAGAAAGACAAACACATAGGGCTGTCAGTTCTAACAGGTATGAAAGTCATTATTACTAACACACATATCATTATCCAGAGACCACTTTATAAATCCAACCCAGCACTGCCATTCAGCAGGCCAGAAGCTTCCTTGACAGTAGGTTCTACTAGGAATATGGTTTTCATCTAACTAGTTCACAGGATTGAAGAAATAACCATCTGCTCCTTGCTCTCCTCCTACAGGCACTAAGAGAAAGGGCTTAGTGAAAGACAAGGAAAATACCAATGCTTTTTGTAAACAAGAAGCACAGAGGCATTTCCTCATGCTTATGCACCTTCCACAAAGGGGCAGCAATTGTTTAACACAGCAGATGCTGTACCTGCTATTTGTCTACAAGCCATGGAGGTTGTCTCAAGGTGTGCATTTAACTAAGGTAGAAAATGGTTCTTGGTAGCAGGCAGTAATGAATGAATCCACAGGAGTGACTCCAGCCTGCCTGGGCTTGGCTGGTCCCCTGCAGCCTACAACAACTCAGCAGCATCATTAGTGAGTTATGGGAGAGGGATGCCTGCAGCTGACTGAAAACCACCCCCTGGAAGGTGTTTGGTGTGTGTATTGCAGGGATTTTCCTGCATGTTTTTTTTTCCAGAGGCAGGCCTGAGTAAGGATTCGGGGACCTCCCAGAGCACTGCGGACATCAGCAGGCTGATTCAAATTTCGATACTCCTGCTCTCTGGAAAAACATGTCACCTACCTGGCAATCTGCCTCTTTGTCTCCATGGGCCTTGATAGCAGCCACTCTGAGCACCTCAGAACCTTAATGGTTTTATTTATCATTGCAGCATTTCAGTGCAACAAGTAGGAGTAGCTGCTATTCACAAATGGAGACCAGAGCCCTGAAAGCATTGATCTTCCCGTTTCACTTCATTAGAAGTCCAACTTCATTGCTAAAGCACACTTGGTGCTCTCAAGGGTGTCTTACTGCTCACACCCAGCTTTGCTGTGCCTCAGTCTGATAGGGATATGTGCAAAACTGCCTCAGACTGGTGCAAACTGCAGCCCATGAGCTTTTCCCAACTCTGCCTCAACACTAATGTCCCAGAGCAGATCCTTCAGCTGCCTGTTCCCTCCTTGTCTTGCTCAGCAAATGCCCCTTCCACAGGCATACCCATAACACACCTGGAGCTGATGCAGGTTCGTTCTGTGCATCCGTCTGTGGTGAGGGCTGTGGGAGACAAGCAATGTGACAGGAGGCTTCTGAGAGGCCTACATGGAGGGCAAGCTGTGCACCAGCCCTTTCCCACCCTCCACACACACACCATGAGCCAGGTTAGCCCAAGGCCTTCCCTGGTGCAGGTGGCTGTGCACAAACCCCACAGCTGCTACCCCTGCAGCACTGCAGCCTCAGCAACTGAGAATAGCCAGGGGCTGAGTCCTGCTCTGCTGGATTTGGAACAGGTCCAGCAGAAAGCCCTAAACGTCATCTTCACAGATGTTTTGAGGCTTTGCATCTCTGTTGCTTTATATTGGCTAGAGAAGAAAAAATATTAACCTGTTTCTCAGTCTAATGGGTGAATGACAAGGTGGATTATCTGCACAACTATTGGTTCTGTACTTTGCCACAGATCTGCAGAAGTTGTGGGGAGCAGCCACGGCCAGTATTTCTGGGTCAAGACATCCAAAGCTGGGCTGAAGAGAGCAGACCTCACACATTCCCAGCTGTGTCACCACCTTGTGTATGGCTGCATGGACTGACCTCACCAGCCTCAATCCGGCACAGACACCACCACAAGACACTTTTCTTGCTGGTTCCTCTGTTCCTCCCTGTTTAAACAGGGGCATAAGCACACAGTCATAGAATCAGAGAACGGTTTGTGTTGGAATGGACCTTAAAGTTACAACCCCATGCCATGCGCAGGGACACTTTCCACTAGATCAGGCTGCTTGAAGTCCCATCCAGTCTGGCCTTGAACACTGCCAGGGACAGGGCAACCACAGTTTCTCTGAGTAACCTGCAGTCACATCACAGATGTGCTGGAAAGAGTGATGTGTTTACCTCATATTAATACTTTCATGTTTTATCAGCGGTATGGCAACAGCCAAAGAAAAGACTCCTTCCCTTTACTAATGGCTTCTGCTTAGGTACTGCACACCAGGAGCAATCATCAGAAGTTTCTTCCATCAGAAGCCCCACCCCTTCCTGGCTGCAAGGACACACTGTGCTACCAAGGCAGCCAGCAGTCCTGTGACATGCTAAAAGACACATCACAGGAGGAGCTTCCAGGGCAGAAGCTCAGCATGAGACAGATGAGAGATGCAAGGGACGAGTAGTTCTCATGCTGGAAAGATGTGTGTGCTGTACCTCCTTCCTTGTTAAGTTATGTTTGAAATATAGTTGCTATTTTCTGGTTAAAAAAAAAAAAAATACAGACTACATTTTAATTAAGCTTTTCCTGCTGCTCAAGTTGGTTTGATAGCAATTCCTACGAATCCAGGCCCCTACTGGCATATGAATTATTTCATTTTCATTTGCTGAAATGCACCAATTAAAAACTCACAGTGGAAGAGCTTCTGAGATATAGCTTCGATCTCTCAGTTAAAAACTCTGTAGCTTTGGCAATCTCAGCAATTTATTCTGCCACAGATCACATTTAGTCACAAATTACAGTGTTGGAAGTAGATAACAGAACCACAAGCTTTCAGTAAGAGTTTTGGGAAAAAACAGAATTTGCTCTCTGATGTGGGTCTTTTTCCTATCTGCAGTTTGTCTAGCTTTCATTTCTTGAATATATAAGAATGGTAAGACATGCTACACTATAAGGGATACCAAAGATCATGTTTAGAAGTACACAGATGCCAATCTCTCATCGATGTTATCAAAGATTCATAGGTTAAATACAGATAAAACCTTCCTGACACCAGAGGCTCATTAGCTCTCTCATGTTATGTCAATATCATGAAAGTCAGGGTTCAGAAATATCAACATTCTCACAATATTTTTCAACATTTTGAGGTGCATAAATTTTCTGGTTCTCAAAATTCCTGATATTTCTCTTGGAGATACAAGCAGAACCACTGAGTAGTGCCAGAATATTTCCCACAGAAGCCCAGACTCATGTCACAAACTCTTGCTTCTGCATTCATGAGGCCTTGTCCAGCAGAGATATCAGTATTGCAGCACAACAGCAACCAAGAGGAGATGATATCTAATAGCATCTGGGTTACACCAGTCATGCAGGATATGTGAGACCCAGAGGTCCAACCTCTTCCAGATAGACATGATGAAAACTCTCTCATGAGCACATCCTAAAACCAAACCTTTCAGATCTTTCTGGTGGGTCTGTCAGAATGACTCCTGATAAAGATATTGCATGATTGTGAGACATCTGAATATTCATTAGAGAGGACCTCAAAGCATCCTCATCCCCTTCCTGCATCTGATCTAAGAGACATTGTCATATTTTCTTTTTTTTTCAGACTGATTGAATGGGTATTTAATGAGCCCATACAAAGCTGAACAGTTTCAGTAGGACAGAGAAAGCAAGACTTGCTCAAAAAGAGCTTACAGTCTGGTGGCTTTCAGTACCCTCCTGGGAGATATCGGTTCAAGTTCCTTCGGTGAGATAAGAGACTTCAACCTTGCTCTTTCATACCCCAAGGAAGCAATCTTAAATATTAATGCTTTTTATTAACTGACGTGGCACCATTTCCTCTTGTGTGTGAGAAAATCCAGCCTCATTAAAGCACTTAACCTTGGGAGAGTATTAGACAGTGTAACACAAGTGAAAGGAAGTGCCACATTCCAAAAGCTGTCAGGAAGTACCTCCCTGTCCTATTCCCCACCAGCTACCTGTGGTATACCAGGTTTGGTGAATCTCATTTTAGGTGGCATTCCTGGCTTTACAGAATCGTGGTGCCTGACTCGGGGATGCAGCTTCCACTGGAGGACAAAGAGGTCACATAAGAAATGTTACAATTTTGAATCCAAATATTCTTGGTGGACTTAGCTGTTGCTCTCATGGAGGGACACCATCCATCAAGTGACTCTCAGGTCATACACTTCCCTCAGTTAAGGGCATGATTGACTTCTACAGAACTCCATCGAAGAACTTCCATGGACTTCACTAGGAAGTGGTTTATTTCTCCAATGCCCCTAATTCCACCATGGTTTTTAAGCCCTTTAGTTCACTAGATCTATGATGTAGAGTGCTTACATGCCAAATGGAGCACAGTTTATCTCAGTTCTCATAAAACTCTACTGCAAAAAAGAAATGGAAGCTATTAAATAATTCAAGGGTGTCACAGCCATCAGCTGGCTGAATACCTGTGAAACAGAATGTGCTTACAGAATATGACACTAAACCTTGTCTTACTCAGAAGCACTGCTGAGAAAAATTATAAACACACAGCAAGACTTTTTTTTCCTCATCCTGGATATCTCTTAATAACAATAACAATATGACCACAGCATTTCAGATCCAAGTAAGGATGAATAGTGATTTCAAATCAACACCACCTGTTTAATCTCTGGATGTAAAATATGTGTAAGGTTGTAATTGGAGCAACAAGATGATATACTGTTGGGACAACAAAATAACTGTTACATCTAATCCTCAAAATTAGCTTTAAGTTTAAAGCAACCACAATGAGCACTACAAAGGTCCCTGGATCATAGCAGCTACATATATTAATAGAAGTCACTTGCTCCAGAGACGTCCCACAGTCTCTAAGCCAAGAGGTGCAGTCCCCTCTGTACACATCAATGGACTATATAGCCAAGCAGCTTTGGCTTCCCAGAGAGCCCTCCAGCATGGCAGGTATTTTTGCCTTAAAAGGAGCTGTCAAATTTTCAGGCATATCAAATACCATACAAGCCATATTGAGACCTGCCAGAATGGTATTTTTATGTCAGGAACCTGTAGATATGTGTTGCTGCATTCAACAATAGATTGAGAGCATATGGATGTGAAATTCAGCTGTGAAATTGTTGGAGGGCTGTGTAGAGCTGAGCGAGACAGATCTCACGTAGATTCAACTCTGCTTCCTTGCAGTCTTTGTGGGGACTCAGATAAGGGAGCTGCTGGAATGAACCCACTCCAGAAGCAAAGCTGTGTTTTGTCTGGGGTGGAGCTTTCTCTCCAAAACAGGATTTACAAAGAACAAATACTTATGCAACCTGAACAAGCAAATGACTGGAACCCTGGAGTGACCCCAGGGAGGTATCTATTTAACAGTGTGGGCTTTCCTGTTGACTTCAGTACCTGTTCAAGCGCAGCTGTGTCTGAGGTGTCCCTGTGTTCCCTCTGTGACATGTGCACAGAGCTCAGTGCCTCTAAACTGGTAACAAATGCCAGCACACTGAGCAGGGACTCACCTAAATGAGGACCCTCCAACAGCAAGGTCAGAGGTGTGCCTTCAACTCTGCCCTGCTGCAGTTTGGGCTCCCAGCTCAGGAACTGCGCAACCATTCCCGCCTCCACTTGATATCCAAAGGCTGCATTATCTTTAACAGATAAGCACCAATGTCCCCCCCCCTTTTTTTTTTCAAATGCTGTACAAGAGGTCAATTCTCTCTCTAAAAGCACAGTCACTGAGATAGCATGCACTGTCACCAGCCGCCCTGCCATCCATGTGCCTGCAGAGTTTAGCTGCTTTGAGGCTTAGAGGTTAAGCATGAAGAAATTTTAAGCATCATAAATTTAGGCACTAGCCCAAGTGATGTATAGGCACCATAAATTCTCCGTGAATTTTCCACCCAATTCCTTACCCACGTGTGCAGTAAGCCATTATGGATATGGGTTACGATACAAAAATATTCAGCAATGGTTTCTCACCCTAGAAAGCAGCTGGTTGAACAGACAATATGGATTCCATGGAAAGGAAACTCAAAGAGATCAAAGAGATTAAAGCAGCTGACAAGGTGCAGAAAATTAGCACTGAGGTGAATTGAAGCAGAAAAGAGAAAACATGATAGAGAGCTACAAATCTTTGTGTACGTGCACAAAAACACGAGTGACTGCTTGGGCTGTACTGAGTTTCCACTAATGCATACACACAGCTTTCTACACATTGTAGCAGATTCAAAAGGAAACTTGGCCTTGAACACAGGGCTGCTAAACCATTTTAGTGAAGAAATGTAACTGCTCCAGAGATAGTAAGGTACAGTGCTGAGATAAGGCTTCCAATGGAAATGGGAGAACATCAAAAAATCAATTCTATGTTCAGTTTAGCTCCTCCTTTTAGGACACTCGCACCTTCACACATGCCCATCTTTAATTACTGAAGCAATTTCACAATGCTCTGACTGTGAAGCAGGGCCCTCTTTTGTCCAACAGCAGCTATAGAGGAGAGGAACTGCAGAGGGAAACAGGCAGTGCCCAGAAATCACATCTACATTCAATACACTTTGGGCATTGGCTCAACTAGCCTTGGTCCAACCCTGCTGCTAGAGTACATCCAGTTTGGTTGGACGTGAGAGAAACATGAGCACTGTTTGAAAACACACAGGGATGCAAACCAAAGGGCATGTGTGTCAGGCGTGGGTGTTTGGGAGATTCATTTCAAAAATGCTCCCACGGACACAGTCACCAAGGGAATCCAAACCAAAAAGGTCCTGATCTGGCTGTCTGTCACTGCTGCAATTGCTTGCAATATCCCTGCATCCCGAGCAGAGCAGAGTGCTTATCTCTCCAGTCCCAGATCCAACAATTATCCCCACCCCAAAGGGCAGGTCTGTATTTGAGCCCACAGAGATGTAGAATCAGATGGAAACCGTATTCTTTGAGCCTGTGGGCAGTGCCCAGGGCCCTGGTAACACTACAATTGTTCCCTCATTTGCCGCTATTTAGTGGATCCTCAGAACAGCAGTGTTGCAGTTAGGCTTATAAATTACAAGACAACAGACAAAGGGAATAAATGAGACAAAATTAAAGACGTTGCTCCTACCTCCCATAAATTATCTCTGTAGTCTATTTTAACAGCGTGAATTTACCAGTGTGTGTTAAAACAGAACGAAAAATAAACCCACCTAGCACACTAACTAGGCATTAATGAAAAAGCAGAATATTGTTTTGTGTTCTCCAAAACACAGAAAGAAAAATATTCCCACCAGATCTCATAATGCCTTTCCAGGGGAGAAAGAATCATAATCTTCTATATTGAAAAAGAGACCGATCTCTTGGAGTCGGAAAGAAAATAAATTAATAAACCTCATTACACACTCCGCGCATGGAGGAATCGAAGGCGCTAAGTCAGCCCAAGAGAACCGGGCGCTTTGCTTGTGTTCACTTTACAACTTCCCCGTCACTGTGCGCGGCCCCAGGGAGGCACCTCCCGGCGCTCCCGCGGGGCTGCGCGGGGCGGGCGCTTCCCCCGGGCAGCTCCGCGCCTCTGCGCGGGGCACGGCGGCGTTCGCACGGGCTCCGCTTCGCCTCCCGGCGCCGTCCCGGGCAAACTCCGGCTGCGGAGCCTCCCCCGAGCTCACCGGCAGGCCGGGCTGCCGGGCACCGCTCCCTTAAAGGCGCCGCGCCCGGGCGAGTTGGGGCTGAGCGCGCCGCCCGCCCGCTGCCCGCGCAGAGCAGCGCAGCGCGACAGCCCCGCGCCCGACCTCTGCCTGCCAGCAGCCTCGGCGGGGAGCACAGCGCCTGGCATGTAGGAGCGAAGAGAGGGAAAAGGTGCGGGGCGGAGGGAGGTGAG
>VZTJ01003848.1:1711325-1921548 GCA_013397795.1 Orthonyx spaldingii
CTCACCTGGGCGGCGGGCGGGTGCGCTCTCGGCCGTCCCCAGCCCGGACCTCCCGACCTCCCCAGGCGCTCGCAGCCCCCCTCTAACAGGTGGCTCGGTGCCCGCCCGCTCTCCGGCGGCTCCTGCGCCTCTCTCCTCCTCCTCGCCGCCGCCTAACAGGTGGTGGTGCCGCCGCGCCTTCCTCCGTGCAGGTAGGGAAGTGTCTTGTTCCCCTTTCCCCCCGTCCCCGAGGGGCTCCCGCAGCCCCGGGGCGCTGCGAGGGGCTGCGCTGAGCAGGGAGAGCCGGGTACCCGTGGAGGGGGGAGCCGCGCTCATGCCCCCGCGGCTTCTCTGGGAGCCGCTCGCCCGCGCCCGCCCTCATGGCCCCGCCGTGTGTCTGTCGTTGCAGCGGGCATGGGGAACCAGGTGGAGAAGCTGACCCATCTCAACTACAAGGAAGTTCCTACGGCCGACCCGACAGGTATGGACAGAGATGAAGGGCCCAGGATCGGGGTCTCCTACATCTTTTCGAATGACGATGATGAGCTGGAGCAGCAGCAGGATTCGGTGAATGACCTGGGGGGTGAGAACCCTGCCCTGCAGCCCTACGATCCCCAGCTGCACGAGGTGGAGTGCTCAGTCTACTACCGGGAGGAGTGTATTTACCAGAAGAGCTTTTCCGAGGAGGACACGCAGCTAGAGGACAGTGATGGAGGAGGTGGGGGGCACCTGAGCACCTACACCCCGGAGAACCTGCTGAATAGGTGTAAACCAGGTGACCTGGTGGAGTTTGTGTGCCAAGCCCAGTATCCACACTGGGTGGTCTATGTCGGGGATTTTCAAGTCGTGCACCTGCACCGGCTGGAGGTGGTGAACAGCTTCCTCACCGACGCCAGCCAGGGCAGACGGGGCCGCATTGCCAACCAGCTGTACCGCTACAAACCCCTCAGCCCGGCCGTGGTGGTGCGCAACGCCCTGGAGCAGGTGGGGTGCAAGGATCGGGACTTGAGCTGGAGAAACTCTGAGTGTTTTGCTGCCTGGTGCCGATACGGCAAGCGAGAGTTTAAAATCGGCGGGGAGCTGCGCATAGGCAAGCAGCCCTACCGACTGCAGATCCGGCTGGGTGACAAGCGCAGCCACACGCTGGAGTTTCAGAGCCTGGAGGATCTGATTATGGAGAAGAGGAGAAATGACCAGATTGGTAGGGCTGCTGTGATCCAGGAGCTCTCCAGCCACCTGCAGGCTGCAGAGGAGGAGGAAGAGGAGGAGGAAGTCCATCATCATCCAGGTGCTCAGACTGCTGTGGAGTAGAGCAGCCTCAGCACCACCATACTGCTTACCCTGGGTGATGGGGATTAAAACTGAAGGCTGCGAAATTGAGCTGTTATAAGCCCTTTGGGCTGCTTCGGTGCAGCTTCATTCCAATCACATGTGAAAGGAAGGGGGAAAGCTGATTAAGTGTCTGTACTTTAGTGCTTAACTCCTTCAGTGCTTGATGATAAAACCCCTGACTTATTTCTAGAGGATAAAACTCAGGGCAATTCTACCCCTCTCTCACTTCTTTCCCTTCCTGTCTGCCGTGTTCACACATAGCCTTTTCCTCAACCATCTGCCATTAGGCCTGACCCTACAAGATGCTAAATGCCTTTGACATCTACTTATCAACAGAAGTTAATAGTATTTAATACCATTAAGAAGTAGCCAACAACTTCCAGGACATGACTGTAGCTCTGAGCATGAGGATATTGTTTTCCCTTTTCTGCTACTGTTTCTCTTCAGCTATGGCTTCTGTTGGTATTGCAGGGAGTTGCCTCTTGCCCGGTGCAAGGCTTCGGGGTTGGTAACCAGTGCCCCAGGAGGTGTAAGGCAGAAATCTCCACTGAATTTAACGAAATGGGTTTGATGTGCCTGGTGCCTTCTTAATTGATAGGAAGTTGCAGGTGGGCTGGGGGAACTTCTCCTTTGCCATCAGCATGTGACTTTGGGAACAGAAGATCTATTTATTGCTGACAGGTCCCAGGGAAGGAAGTTTGCTACCGCAGTTATACTCTGTACACTGGTGTGTCCTGGGACTCCTACAGGCAGACACTGAGCCGTGTCAGGGCTCATTACAGGCTGCCTTGGCTTCTCCTAAAGCAAATGGCCGAGCTCCTGATTATTCCTGTAGTTCACACAGAGGCAGTAGAAGCAGGTTGCTGATATGTAAGAGTATGTCTTGAGTAAGCTGTCCCTCGAGAGGGTGACCTCTTGGCTGGGTGCTTCTGGCTGTGAGCATGCCACAGGTTCTGCACCACAGTGAACACAGCTGTGATGGAAGGGAGCACAGGCTGGAAGACAGACAGGGGGGTTTGGGTGTTCCAAAGCAGTTTCCTCTTCATTAGCTAAAAAAGGAAACATGGAATCCCTAATTTCTATGGTATGCAGCTGAACTATAGCATTAGAGGAGAGGACATGCCTCCAAAGTTGTGCAAGTCCCTCAGGAGGGGGGAGTGCAGTGCTGCCCTGAATATTCCTGAACTTTTTTTCAACTGTTGAACTGCTCTCCCACACAGGCAGCACTGTCAGATCTTTGTCCTGGGATCTGTGGTGTGTGAACAAGCACTGATTTGGAGGCAGTTTCTAATTCAAAATTCCTTCTCCTTAAAGTACAATATGATGATGTGAACTTGAAAATAAGCTTGAGTTCATTTAAATAATGGAAACTAACAGTGTGATGTAAACTTGAAGCATAATTAATATGGTCTTCCCCTCAGTTGTTTACAGTTATACCACAAATAGAAAAGTACTCCGTGTCCTTTCCACCCCTGCGACGGGAGCAAAGTTTGTCATTTAAGAATAGGTAGATACAAGCTTTTGATTAGTTAAGATTATATGAAGCAACTTTGCCAATGTGAGCTAAGTAGGTTGTGGTGTCATGTTTTCTGCCTAAAATACACAAGCTAGGATTTGGCCTGTGAAACACCCAAATCCAAGGGAGAGTTTAACACCGAGCTCCCTTAGAATGCTATAGCTCAGGTGCCTGCACTAAGTGTTGGGGTTTTTTTCCACCAATATGCAATTGAGTTATACTCAGGTTACTGTGGTTGTCGAGCAGATGTCTAACCTTGTTTTGATAGCATATCTACCCATATCTGACTGTGATGGGCTTAATATGTGGATGTCTGCACACAGGTTTTATACAACTACCAGTAACTACTAAAAGCTGAAGTGATCAGTGAGACAGTCTGAAAAAGAGTGAAGGAGAGTCTCTCTGTTGTACTGCTGATACAAGGCAACAGATTATCTAGACCATGAGCAAATGTCTAGCTGTGGTTTCTTTCATACTGAAACCTTGTATATAACAAAGTTTATTTCACTGTGTAATATAGCTATGTAAAATAATATTTTCTTAGAGATATTTTTGAAAGTTTAAAAAAACCCTTCATAACCTTGCATTTGAAAGTAAGTTGTTATGCACGTTATTTTCCAGTCCTCTGAATGGGTTTATTTTTCATTCATGATCTAAAATATATTCTAGGTCATAAAGTATAGAAACTGCTATAAATGTCAAATATTATGTATCTACAGGGTACTACACAGTAAACTAGTTGTGAAAATATTTTTCCCTTGTGTCTGAAAGATCAGAACTATGACACGTAGCCATTTCTCTCCTTCTGAGATATCCTGAATAGTCTGGCTTTGTTTTATATTCTTTTTTTTCCACTCTTTTTCTTTTTTCTTGTTTTAATAAAAAAAGGACCAAATCTGCTTGGGAATGGAGAGCAAAGCTTCTTTGACCAACTGAAGTCTTGTCTTGTGCTGGTCTTGGTGCTTCTCTGTACCAGTCATGCCTTTTGGAATAAATTCCCTCACAGGGCCTTAGCAAAGAATTCCAGAGCTTGCAGTGCTTTGCTATGACAGAGAGTGGAGGGGGAGCTTGCCTCACAGCAATCTGGCATGCATTCTGCTGTGTTATAAAACCTCTGTGCTCCTCTGACACCTGGGATACAGGTGTTTGATATTTGGAATTTGGAAATTTGTCTGCAAGCTATGTTTGGGAATTTATTGTCCCCTAACATTCCATTGTGTGTAAAACTAGAAGAGGGAGGGAAGCTTGGCATTTTTTTTTAATTTTATCTGAAAGAGGGCTACCTCCATACAGGGATTTCTTATTCCAGCAGATAAAGATGCAACTGTTGAATCTTTAACAGGCAGGTCCTTTTCCCCTACCTGTTGATTAGGCAGTGTTATTTAATAGGTGCTACTAAACACCACTGCACACATTTCTAAGCAGTCTGGTTTTAAAGCCATGGACCTGTAATGACCTGGATGTGAGAACAGAAATTGCTGTAGAAGCAGATCACAACTGCTTGGTTTCTTGTCTTTGCTGTACTTTTTTCAGTTGCTGTCTGCAGAGTAAGCTGGGATTTCTAGAGCCTGATTTTTAAAAAAAAGATCTCCCAGGAAAACTGACTCTTTTGTTTATGTGTCTACTTCAGGACTTTTGCATAGATCACAGAAGAGAGGGGAAAGGAATAGATAAAAGTGCTCTTCTCTGCAGCTGCTTTAACATAGAGAAATGCAGGTGTGATCCTTCTGCAGGGCTTGTGCTTCAGCAAAGGTCTTAAGCCTATACTGAGTTTAAAGTTTTGAGTAGACCTTACCTACTTGAGGCCACTTGAGAATCAGTAAGCCTATTCCTGTGCTTGAAATTAAGTGCATATTTACATTTCTTTGTGAATGAGGGTCTGGAATTTCAATGTGAGGTCTCTGGTGGGAGCGTGGAGGATCTGAGGTTGCATAATCAACAGGAGAGAACAAGAGTGCAGTGAAAGCTGTTTCTCAAAGGGCCTCTTGTCCAAACAGAGCTCGTGGAACCCAGCTCAAACTTTGGCCTCAGTTTCCCTCTGGAAATCCAGGAGCTGCACTGATTTGGTGAGAGATGTGTTCCACAGCAGTTGTAAGCTAAGATGGCAATCTGCTGCAGACTTCTCTGGTATCTTTGTCTTGTCAAGCTTGAACTTTCCCTGGTGTTTTTAACATTTAAAGTTAATATAATTTGTTTTAAAAGCCCTTTGATTGTGCAAACACTTAATCATCCATATGAATTTGCTCATTTGGGCATACCTACTGCTGTGAATATCAATATGCACATGTGAAGGCTGGCAAGGCTGAGCCCCAGATGTGCAAATGTAGCTCCAGCTAGGAAATGTAGATGAGCAGTCTTATTTCCCTGGAGCATTGATGTGTTTGATGCAAATAATGTCTCAGAAAAGGCGTTGTAGTAAAACCTACAATTATCCGTTGATTGAGTAATTTTAAAAACATAATTTAGACACTCACCTTCCATGGCAGTGAACAAAGACATAAACTGAAGGCTATTTTGTTATTCCTGATGCTGTGTGAATGCAAGGTATTGATTACAGCAACTCTAGAGCTCCTCCCCAACATGGTAGGCAGTTGTAGAGTAGGCAGGGAAAATTCCCAAAAGCTACTTCAAAAACTATTTTCGTATTTGGAAAATATATTCTTCAGACTGAAGGACCCTAGACTATGGAAGTAAACTTCAAATTGTTTTGTATAAATGAAACCTTAGGCAAACTCCTTTTCTTCATTTGATTTCATTATTCTACTCAGCACTATAATAGGTGATATTATGTGATTAATCTGTTTCAGATTTTGAACGTAATGGTGGTTTTCTTTTCTCCTTTGGTTAAGTTTTACCAAAGGTCTGTCCTTGGTTATGTGAAGTGTGTTGTCGAGTGGTTTCCCACCTGTGCTTTTCTGACAATTAACAGCACCAACCATAAAGCTAACAGCCATGTAGGAACAAATATTTTTTGAAAGCAAAATTTTAATTTTGTACAAGAGATCAGAGACTAGTAACTAAGTAGAGGTAGGAAATACATTGTTTCCAACAGCAGTTTCTATTTGTAAGAAATCTACTGTTAATTGAGTATGCTTGACTACTCTTAAAAATCAGTGTGCAGTGATAAGGCCAGGAGTATTGTATCATGGGCTTAGACTTTCAGATTAGGCAGCTTCTTCAACTGTGAATAGGAAGAAATCAGGATGATTTTGAACATCAGTGGTTTAGATGGTTCAAATTCCTTTGCATTAATACTGGATTAGAAGCTTTCTTTAAATGCACACTTGAAATTCCTGACATTGCAACACTTCATGAAATCATCCACAATAAGAAGTGTAATCACAAATATGATTTTTTTTCCACCATGAGCATTTTCTGTAAGCTGTCTTTTGTCCGTAAATGTTGAATTGTTAGTGCAAATATCTTCTTTTCCTGAGAAAGAAGTACGCATCATTGATTGTACCATTTCCTTCAAAATGAAGGGCATTGCATAGTAACTCAAAAGAAATAAAAGATTTATAGTATCTTTTACAACCTTTTTTTCTTTCTTTTCTTGTTTTTTTGAATGGCATGTTTTTCTCCAGCTTTTTGAAAAAGTCGTAATTCCTCATGATGGATGCATCAGACACAAAACAATCAATATTTCACTGCCTTCACACATCAGATCAAAATCTTACTCTTTGGTTGTGTTCTTGCTACAAAGAGAGAAGAAGAAGAATCTCTATACAAGGCCAGACCATCAGATGCTTAATAGGTGATAGCTGTATTAAATTCAACAAGGATCTGGCCCATAATTTAATTTTTAAGTGGAAAATTAATTCAGCAGCAGACCATATAGTATTAGCTGGCACCGGGGCTTGTCTTGTCTGCCAGCAACCACTAAAGGAACAGATGTAGTGTCTGCTATAGGGAGAAACGAGAGAACACAGCTCACAGGGAGTTTTTGGGGAAATCTCTACAACTGTTCAGTTTGTGTGGTGTTTCGTCTCGTGGCGGATCCATGGCTGGTGTGGGATCTACGTTCTACCCACACCAGGCTTGGGGACATTTCTTAATTAAGATGACCGGGGTCGTGTGTTGTGGTAAGATATTATATCCATGGGGTAACCACTCTTAATTCATTAAAACCTTCCACAGGGTGCATATTCACAATGGCAAAAAGAGTGATACAACCAACAAACTGCACGTCTCATCAAGATCCTGACTGCAAGGAGCCATTTGAATCTCATGCAAAAGGACTGAGTCAACTCCAGCAAGAATTCGAGTGAAACCATCCTGAGGAAATCTAGTTGTAACAAGATGAGATTTCTGCTGAAAGTATAGGTGGAGATTTATCTCTTCTGTGGGTGGCAACTGTCTGTGACAGCTGTCTTATAGGTGTGAGAAAGTGAGACTAATTTTTATATCAGAGACAGCAGCTTTCAAGGCTCAGGGCTGCAGGTGTGAATCTACCATAACATTGAATTTGTAGCTCTGATATGGACTTGGGTGACTTTGAACAAGATGTATGAGGCACCCAGCTGTGCTCTATGTGACTGCAAGAGTGCCTGAATTTTCAAGTGTCTGATACTAGATTTGAAAACATGAAGAACTAAAAATGTGATTTGGGTGATTGAATCAATTTGTGAAAATCCCTGCTCAGTTATCACCTATCTCTGCTCAGTTATCACTGGGGGTCACTGAACTTTGAAGCTTCATAGTTTGACCTGATTTTTTTTTCTGTGTGTTTATTTAGTCACCACAGTGTTTTCATAATCTTGAGGTTCTGGGCCTTTTTTTTCCCCCTGAAGTTTCTTCAGGTACATAAAGTAAAGCAGTCCATGAGTTCTGTCACAGCCTGCGCCCGTAGGGAGGGAGATCCAGCAAGCAGGATCTCCCTCCTAGTGGCTGCTTCCAGAAGGTATGTGACATCAAATATAAAAAAGAAAGATCTTGAAAAGGACATTTGCATTGCCCTTTTATGTCAGAACACACCTGAGCTAGAAATAGGGTAATGTAAAATGCGTGTACAGGGCATGGACTGTGACGAGGTTTCTGCACTCCTGGCTGGTTGCTCTGAGCCACTGGACTTCTACACTTCGGTTCCCTCTTCAATGCACTGTGGATCACTTCCAGTACAACACCCATGAAGGTCCTCACCCCACAAAAATCTGGAGGTGATGAGAAGATTGAACCCCATCACCCCCAGGCAGAAGAGAAAATCAGCTTTGAGTCTTCATCTGTCCTGAAATTCTGCTCAGATCTCTAGGATACTCTATAAAGTCCTACTGCCCGGCGCTAACACCTCCATTGTCATTGTAAAGGAAGATGCCCAAGTTTTGATTTGAGAGTGATTGCCTTGTACTTTTTTCTGAAGAGCTCTGCTCTGTGGCAGGAGGCAGTGCCTGGTGGCCAAGAACAAGGTGCCCAAGGACTAGAGGGGAAAGGAAGGGAACAGGGAACAGCAGATGTGCAGAATCATGGCAAATCCATAGGGTTAGAAGGGACCTCTGGAGAAAATCTCATCTACTCCTTTGCTCAAGGCACATGCAACTACAGCAAGTTCCTGAAGGGCTGCATCCAGTCAGATTTTTCCTAACTCTAGTTATGGAGACAGGGCTTCAAGCAACTTTTCAACACTTACATGGTGAGGGAGTTTTGTGTTTGAGTTTTGGCAAGGACCCCTTGATCATCCATGACATCTCTGCTTGACTTCTGCACACAGGAATGGACCACTCTCTGTTTTCCAATCCAATAAGTACAGACTCTGCCTGTCCCTCCTTTAGCTGGAGGGTCAGGCTCCCTTTGTATCCAGGAGAGCATCCAGTCAACCTCCTTTTTATCATCTGTGTAGCTCCACAGCGTGCTGACCTCCTGCTGCAGCTCCTTCCCTTGGTCACAGAGGTGCTTCATCAGCACAGACCTGCAGAAAAGGAGCCCCAGGAGCACCCTGCAGCCTGAGACTGCAGAGCTGAGTCCTCCCCGTGGTAAGGGCCCCAATTCTCCAGTTGCTCTCTCATTCTTACTGAGTAAGAGAAGAAGATGGAAATACTCATGGGTCGAGATAAAGACAGGGACATCAGTGACACATGACTGTCACAGGCAAACCAGACACGTAATGGGAGAAATTACATGTATTGTCAATTAAAATAGATTTGAATGGTGAGAAAGAAAGACAAAAGTTAAAACAAACCTCTCCTCCCTTTTCCCTGTGACACCAAGGGGTGTAGGGATGGGGATGGGCTGTGGTGGGTCCCTCTCAGCCCCTCCTGGCCACTCCTCCCTCCTTCCCCATCTTCCTGTCCCAGCACAAGCCCTTATCTGGGCTACAGGAGTGTCTCTGCTCCAGCGGGGTCTCTCCCATGCTGCCTGAGGGAGATCTCTGCTCTGGGCCTGCAGCCCCTCCTGCCCTCCTCCTCCTCCTCCAGCCCCCGTGGGGGCCCCTCTGCTGCTGCTCCCTCCTTGGATGCCAGTGGCACGTCAGCACCATTGCTGAGCATCTCTGTTGCTCTCAGTGAAGTTTCTGGCCCCTTCTGGGCAAGTGTCTGCCCCTGTCAGCCACAACACGCTGCTGGCTCTGTGCCAGGCACAGCCACCATGTAGGTCACTCCCAAACACTGGATCCAAAGTCCAGTGGAATTGAAGAGCTCGAAGCACCCTTTGGTCAGGCAGATCTGGCAGAGCTTGTTGGAAGGGTTTGGAGCTTGCTAAAAACCTATGTCAAATGATCAGTGAGGCTCATTTGTCTTGCTCCAGGTCACTGAGAACTGTTAGTCCCTATGTCAAAACCAGAATTTGTTGTTTGCATTAAGTTAGTCAGCAGAAATTAACTGGGACTATTAAGAATTGAGGCCCATATTAAAGTCTATGCTCTCTAATTTTTCCTTTCGCCTGAGCTTCTTGCATCCTGTCCTATTCAGAAGGATTAGTCTGGGACAAGCCCTGTCCTTTATACAGTAGTTAGTGCAATGAGGTCTCAAGGTGTTTACAAAGTATTAATTAACTCAATCACCAGAGGGCAGAGGAAGTGAAATGAGTATGTTCTAGACCATGAAATAGATGACTCACATCCATGGAAAATGTTTAATTGAGCAAAACAGGTATACAAGTGAACCTGGCTCACCACAGAAATTGTACAGAGGAAGATGAGGCTCGAGAGAGAAAAGGATCGAGGCACCCTGACAGCGCACAGAGAAATGTGTGCAGTGCTTATGTAAACTGTGCCTGTGGAAAATAGATCTCTGTACACAACTCATCCAGCTCCCAGAGAAGGCAGCTGGCAGCACTCCTCTTTACAAAGCTTTCAGAAGGGCTGTTGCTCATGTCCAGTGGGGAAAAGGTGCTCTGCTGGAAACCTCAACACTGCACACACAGCGAGGAACATATCCCTGATGCTCAAAGGTGTTATTCCTTTCACGCTTTTGTTTTGTCTTTGTGTTTTCTATGCTTCTGTTCCTCAGCTTGTCAAGAAAGCAATACACCCTTGAAAGGGGTGTGCAGAAGAGGGAAATGTTCAGTAGTGGGGCAGACTGGCATGCACACTTAGCTGTGGTGTTCTCTGCTACAGTCCATGCCCTGGAGCTGGGTGCTGCAGCTCTCAGTGAGAACTGAAGAAATGAGATACCCACACCCATACTTACAGGTAAATGGGCAGCTCACTCAGCTGTGTTTTCCTGGAAAGTGGTTTCAAACCTCTGCTCTGCCTAACCGAGAGCATGGTCTTGGACATTAAACTTGAACAAATGCTCTAAGCAGTGCTTAGGGCCAGATCCATTTGCATTTCTCTGTATCATATCAAAGCAGAAGAGTGCTTCCAGCAGGAAACCAGAAACCTCGTGGAAGTCTTGCAGTTACAGTGTTCTCTGGAGAAGTGGGACACCAAGGCTTCAGTTCTGTCAGCAATGCAGAATGGCAGTGACAGGTCTCATCTCTTCCATGTGATAAATAGCAGCACAGCACTAGGCAAGCAAAAGAGACAAAATCCATGGTAGACTGATCAATGTTGGACTGAAATGTCTCTGTAGCATCCGCTTGAAGTAGGTTTTCAGGAGGCAGAAGTGCCCTCAGCTCATGGGCATGCACACATGCATGCAAGATGATGTTTGAAGGTGTTGGGCCAGATCTTCTCAGCCCAGGAAGTCAAGGATTCCACCTTAAGTGTCAGTGGACAAAACTTTTGTTGGTTTTACCATTATTAGAAAAAGCGACTGATGTGATTGAATGACACATCCAACTATCAAAAAAGTAAATTTTGATTATCCCCAAGGATAAAATAATTTATTCTTTCCATGCACAGCTCTGCATTTTCCCACCTTAAATAGACCCTATCACAGGTTTTAGGGCTGTTTACAGCCTTTCGCGTCCAGGTGCATCTCAGATCCCCAAGTCTAGTGAGTTCCCATCACATGGATTAATTATACAACAAAGCACAGGAAAGAAAGCTGTTAAATCTTAAATTAAGTTATTAAAATATTACTTCAGAAATTCACTAGCTGCTTGTAGCCTGTGGGAAGTGAGTCTTCGGGGAAAAACACCATTTGCAGGTGAGGTGGCTCTTGGAGCACCTTGTCATATTCATGGGGAGGAGGTGCTGACCCCGGTGGAGAAGCTGCAATTATAATGAGTGTCTTATCCAGTTATCCCAGTACGTTTGTGATGGAAGCTGGGGTACTAAATAAGATGCTAGCAGGATATAAATAATGAGGTGGTACATGGCTGTGTGTTGGAACTGAGCCACTAAAGCAAGATAATGGCAAAGGCACAAGCTTAACTTACATTGTGTTATTCCTGTGGGAAAGGGGGTTGGAGGATAATGCCACATGGAAAGCTGATTCCTCAACTTGTAGTGAGTACCATAACTCCATAGCCCCGCTCGTCTTTGTTCAGAGCTGGAACAAGCAGAGTTGCATTATTGCAGAGGTCTAGCCCTAGGTGTGAGGCAGGATTCCAGCTGAATGTGCTCACAAAGCCTAAACACACAAAGGCCATTTCTGGCTTCACACAACTAAACCCATGCTGAGAAAGGGAAGAAGCTGCTGAATGCCTGGGCCTAGATTCATCAAAGAATGAATTAATCAATGTCCCACTGAAAAGGATTTGAACTTATGCATGACTGCTGTGATAGTCTGAGACTATCGGAGTATACATTATTTTATCGTGGTTTCTTGTTACTATGCAAGGCATAACTCATATTTCTAATTAAACATTTTAATGTAACACAGCATGTATGTGTCTCATAGTACAGCCTAGTAAAGACTCAAGTTGGGGTTTTGAAAAAGAGCAGTGATTTTTTTAACCACCAGCACCAATGCTTTTCAACAGGATTATGCTCTGCCCTTGCCCTCTGCTGCAGAACCTGTGGCAAGAATTCCTAACAGGAACATCAGTCAATTGTACAGCAGTGTGTGTTGTGACGGGCTTGCTCAAATATCTTTTACTTAGATCAAGGAGTTTCAAAGAAAAATGACACTATTGTGAATTTTCCCTATTTTGTAACTCTATACAGCCAGATTTACAGATTGTTGAAATGCTTTATTGCTTTGATTAAGTAAATTAAGTAAACTTCTCTGCTGATTTTAATGGAGAAAAATAGTTACTACTAATTACATTCTTTTTTAAAGTACATTATGCTGTTAACTGGCCTGGCCTCCCACAGGCTGAATCTATAGCCCAGCAAAAAAAAAAAAAAAAAATACTTTCCATTGAGATATGATCAAGAATGTATTGTGTGTAGCTCATCACTGGTGAACTGCAGCAGAGAGTGATTTTTTTCTGTAAATGAGATGGCAGCTAATGCCCTATAACTACTCTGTGCAATATTGCATGGCATTCCCCTTGTGACAAATTGAGTACCTGAGAGCACTGAGCTCCTTGCTAACTGAAAGGCCGAGCTTTTTGAAGTCTCTGGTGAGCCTGTCAGCTCCTCCCTGACCATGGTAAAAAGGGACATCCCTTCACAGCCTGCCTTAGAAACCAGATATTCCATGCAGTCACATTTGCAGACCATAGCTGTGACTGGCATAATAACTGCAACATACTTAATGTTCCAGTTGTCCCATAATGTGCCATAATAAAGAGTGAAGAGCTGGAGCTGGGAGGGGGCCCTGGTCACCTCTTTTTAGGGATCTGCTTAGAAAGGGAAAGTATTCCTTTAGTTCCCATCCAGAGTGCTTCCAGATACCAAATTAAAATAAACCCTCTGTCCTTTGTTCAATTGTGGCTTTTCCTAGATTCATGGCTAATTGTTCTGACCAGCAGTTTTCCTCAGGGAATCGTTATTAGGTCTCTCTTACCCTCCTTTTTCAGACACTTCCTCTCCACTGAGCTGATGGTTTCTGCAGCTTGAAAAGGTCTATCCATACTCTTTGCTTTAGCCCAGCAGCTTCCACTTCTCTCAGGGCAGCAGCAGGGTTAAGTCACCTCTCAGTAGCTCTGACAGAGCTATTGGAACAGTAGCATTGTTGAGGGAATAAAGGCATTATAAAAAGAATCATTCTTCAAATAATACAGAGATTATCAGAATGTCTCACTTTATAGATCTTTAACAATTTCTACACGTAGACTGAGAAAATTTCCTTGCTGTTCTGTAGGGCTTTTTCACCCCAAAGACTCTTGAATCTGTAGCACACAGTCCTTCTGACTTCTGAGTCAAGCTGGTCTTGCTATAAAGTTTCTACTTATCTCTCTGCCACCCTCTTGAACCACATCAAAATAGGATATTTCCTCTGTGACTGAAGTTTTTGAGGTATAGGAGACTGCAATTCCTTTAGGGAATGTACTTCCTTGCCTGACCCATTTAACCGGGAACACAATTGATAGGAGAACCTGTAGGAGATATATAAATTCATAACACTGATAAGCAGCCTGTCAATGCTGAAGATGCCCACAGCATCTGTCCCTTTGCCATCTGATAGATCTTGAATAATAAATGACATTGCAGCTGCCACAGGTGGTCCCATGATGAATATTTTTAGCCTGATTTCTTAGAAGTATGAGTCTAAGCGACTGATGAGCTGTGCTGCTTGTGTGTTGTTCTGCCTGGGATACCAGCTCTCCTTCTGGGAGAGGACTAGGTGAGGAATCACCACCCAACACAAGCACCAGCATTGCTCACTGCTCAACTGAGCACTCTCAGCCTCACAGTCTTGCAGGTTCCTCTGCACAGATACCCTTCCTTGGGCGTGGGGATCTATGCCAGAATCCCACCCCTGCACTCTTCCTTTGTGAAATACCTGATGCTGTTTAGCTGCTGCTTCACATTCCTGGAATAGACTGTGGTTAAGGTGACCATAAAAACACTTTAAGAGTTCTTTTTTTTCTCACACGAAATTGTTAGTGAGATTATAAATACCTTTCAAATATATTTGCCTAAATATGCCACAGAGAAACAGCAGATGATAACATTGCAAAGCAGATCTTTGTCTGTGTCAAGATCTTCAAAGCACAAGATGTTCTTTCTTGGCCTTTTGGACTGCTCTGCTCCAGAGATTGTAAAGGGTTGAAAGAAGGTCTCTGAAAGCTTTTAATGTCCTGATAAAAAACCATTTATTGTCTATCAGTAGCTGAGGTATATCAATGTATTAATCTTATAAACACTGCTTTTGGCCTGGTAGCATGTAACTTTACATTGCACTAAGAACTAAGATTTTTCTAACACCAATCAAGAAGCTCACTGAATTTGGTCATTTGTGTTGCAGGAGAGCATTTTGTGAGCCTGATGTTAGGCAGGCAAACAATGCACCTGGTCTGACAGAGTTCCCTATCTATGAGAAAAGGCAGACTTCTCTTAGAATTAATCCCATCACCCAAAGGAGAAACCCTCAAAGGCAGCCTGTCTCCAGAGGCTTCAACGAGAAAAAACACCTAGTTTGCTGGACCTCAACTTCCTACCCAAATAAAACCTGTCACTCATATGTGGTGACTCCACTGGGAGAATTTTTACATGATTCTAATAGGGTATCATTTAATTAAAGTCTACTTAGAAGATCATAAGCAAAACTGCAAAAAGCAAAGACAACAGTAGGGGAAATGACAATGAGGTTCACAAATAAAGTTTACCAGGGATGGATCTTTCTCTCTCTGCCATGTAATGAGATCAGAGACCTCCATATTCTCTTCTGAATCAGAGATTTATGCGTACAAATGGCCTGTGTGTCTTCTAGGGGATTTCTGGTTTTTATTACCACCATGCTTTCCCCAAACCAAAATGGAACAATTCTAGCTCTTCTTCTAATTAAGTGTAAAGTTGTCTGAATTTCTTTATTATACAAATTTTAGTGTGCTCATTGAATGGAATATATTTTGCTTCCCCTTGCTTCTGAGTTTATGAGATTTTGCTATATTTGTACCTTAATCTTTTCCACTCCTCTACAGATGAGAAGGAAAGGCCCAGACTATTGCTTATACAGAACATCAGTTTGTCAAGCATTTTGTACATCCTCTGGGATTAGAGGAGCTATGAAATGGTATCATTATCATTGCCTGCTGCATTACTGAACCACCAGGCAGGGCCTGAGAGAATATGCATGCATGTTTGTGCAATGACATTTTTAAGCCACCCTTTGCCTTTTCATTTCTTTACTTCCTGCATACTAATCCAGCCCCAAAGTATTCCAGGCTAGTGCCCAGAACCAGAATTTCCTTCTCTGTTTTAAACAAGGATTTTTTCAGGTATTTGAGCTATTTCACCCAAGCCCGTTATTTACAGATGGGAGAACTGTTGCTTTTTGCTTAGACACATTTACAACTTCTGAAGAGTGAGGCAGACTTGCAGACTGCTGTGCAGTGATTTGGGTTTCAACCTTTGTCTCCACAGCATGCCTTTGAAAAACAGGCCACTTGTAGATAGAGATTTCGTCTCTGCAAACACTGAAACGTGCACATAAAGATAAATTGCAACAGCAGAGCCATGACAGCACACAGGCCTTACTTAAAAATGTGGATAGGCCTGGAAATGCTTCGTTTTTGACAAATTCAGGTTTTCCACTTTGTTACAGCAAAACAAGTTTTAGAGCTAAGTAAGCCCCAAGCTGACGGGAAACTCGTTAGGGAGGGAAGTGCACTTGAAAGAACTCTCTGACACTCTGCGGAAGTTACTGCTCCTTTGTAAGCCTACACCCAAAAAAGTGCTTCTGAATCAAGAGTCTGAAAAGGAACGATGAAGTGATAAAGCCTGGTCTCAGTGTTTGCTGTTGCTCCGGCTCTGCCTCACCAGGGGATTCTCTCCCTGTTGGTCCCTGGGGACTGCACAGAGAGCTGGCACTGAAGGAAAGCTCTTGTGGCTCCTGACAGGGTGTGACTGTGCTTTTGGTCACAGCCCTAAACAAACAGTGGTGTCAAACTTTTCAGTGCTGCAAGGGAAGTCACCGTGACGCAGGTAGTCATGCTCGGCTGGGCTAGGCAGGATTAACTCTTCCCAAGGCAAGGCATTTTCCTCTTACCTGTAGTTCAAAACTGAGCAGAGGGCTCATTCACCCACTTCTCATTCTACCTTTCCTCTTCCATTAGCTTGGTAACCAGAGAGGCAACGACTTCAGTGTGCTGACAATATGTAGTTGTGGAGGGTGTGAGAGGTTTCAAATCCCTCGTGCACTTTTGCAGAAGCACAAAGATTAAAGCAATGTGAACATTGCAAAGTGAGCAAACCAAGGAAACATGGTCCCAACAGCCTGCCAGCTCTGCTGATGTCCTATAGATTTCCTGCAGGCTAATGTTGTGGCAGGTTGGAATGTTGTTTTGAAAGCTGAAAATAGGGTGATTGCTTACATTGTACCTTGAAATGTAATTCTAGAGAGAATTTCATAAATTTGTACTAAATTTTTGGTTCCTAATTTTAAACTATAACGTTATGTGTAGCTTCTGAAAAACAAGACGTGTAATGCAAATTAGTGGTGTGTAATGTTAGAATGGGAAATAGAGATCTTGAATGGAAAAAAAAAAGGAGTTTGGGTATTTTCACACAAACATGTTTTGAATTTGTGGATGGTTTTGCTTGTTTTTTTCAAGAAGGGAAATTACAGTAATTTCCTGCCAATTTACTGCCACTCTTAAGACCATTATTATAGGATAGTGCAGTGAGTGTTTTGTGACTTAATAAAGAAGCCCACCTACAAATGGGGCAAAATATATATTGTAGATTTTAAAGTGTTATGTTAGCAAAAATGTTTTGCAAATTTGAGGAAAGGAGAGAGAAACTGAATTTCAAGAATTTAATTTGCCATTCATTGGTCTTTATTCTCTTTTGGCTGCAAATGAGACACCCTACTGTGGTGCATGAAAAGAAACAGAGATAGAGAATATGAGTCATTATTCCTGGTATATAAAAGCAAAATGAATGAGGTTTATGATCTGGACTTTGATCTCAAGCAGCCATTTTTGCTTTAGATAAGTTTTCAGAAGTCTGTAATCATTTTGGGCTCTGTGATAACTAGTACAAACTGTTTACTGAGCAAGCAGAGCCTGTTTCAAGTACTGCTGAGAGGGATTTCTGTTCAGGCACGAGTATACACTTCAGTATCTCTGATGGAGAAACAAAAATACAGCATAGCCAAAGACAGGGGATATGTTCTAACAGAGGCCAAATCGAAGTGACTGCTACAAGGAAAGGGCATCTGGAAGATATGATTATTTATTGATAGCAGTGCCCACTATTTCATCTCTCTGAGTCAAAAATCCTATATTGATGGGAACTAAATCCAGTGCAATCTTCAAATTAATATTTTCTTCTTTCCAGTTTCTCACAGAAGGATCATCTTCAAATTGAAAAGTGGAATGAGGAGCAAATAAGATGCAGATATGTATACAGAACTAAAATTTTGGCTTAAGGAAGTGTTATTCTTGTCCAGTGGCTTCATGGAAGTGTCACCATGGACAATGTGAGCAGCATTGTGCCATTTATACACAGAAAGTTGATGTGAGATCAAGGAGCAATTCCAATACTTAGATTTGGAAGAAACTGGACCTTCGCAGTTAAACATCAGCAGTTATACAATTCAACACAATTTACCTGGCTAAAACTCGACAAAACTGAAACACTCATCAATAGGCATTTTCACAAACGTATCAGGTTCTTAATAACAACCTGAGTGCTATGAATAAGGAACAAGAGAGTTAAATTATTTTTCCAGCCTCTTATACTGAACTCCTGTGGCTGTTGGCAGCCCTGAGAGATTCTGCCCTGAGTCTACAAAAGGGGGCAACTAAACACCCTTGTTTTCATGTGTCAAATCGTCACTCAATGTAATTACGTTTCTCCTGTTCTTTTAAGATGTACTACTACAACAGTTTTATCAACAGGTAGACACTGCCATTGATTTAAGCAATGTTTTATCAATACAATCTTTCTGTATTAAATAACAACAGCCTTTGGCAGAACTGGGCAAATGTTCCTCCTTCTTGAAGAAGCAGTCATCTCAGACACAGGCTTTAAATTAAAAGATTAAAATGTCAACAATTCATGAAGTAGAAAGAAGATTGAGAAGGTGCCCTGCTGTGTGGAAAGACAAACCATCTTCTGCATTTGGGGCTTGCCAAAGTATGCGAAAACGAGTCTGGACTGGCTGGAGTTGAAAGGAGGTTTGAGTGCTGTGAATTCATTTGTTTGGCTCAGCCTTGCAGCACTGAGAACCATTTTAGTGTAGAAATTATGAAGTGTTTTGCATGGACCTTAGACTAGCAGATCCCTCAGACTAAGACCAGCAATATGTCAAACAACAAGTCTTAAAGGCAGAATTGAACTGGAATAGTTTGAAACGTAAACAACAGAGACAGTATAAAATATATTGTTTTACAACGCAGAAAAGGCTCCCTGAATTTTTTTTTATTCAGTTCTTTCTGCTAACAAAAAGAGTTTTGAGTTCAGGAGAAACATCTGTATTCTTGCACAGAAGCTCTGTGTACATGTCTGAGAATGCAAAAGTGAACGTGATTGGGCACTGATTGGTAATAAAGGTGAAAATCCACAGTTCATTTTCCCTACTCACAGTGGAAGAAAGAACAAAGCAAACAATCAGAATTAAAAGCCAAGTTAATTAAATTCCAAACACCTTTCAGTGTAATAAATTACTTCAAAATTAGTAGCACAAGCTAGGAAATGTATTACTAAAAATAGGCTTTTTTTAGCCTCCCTAGGTTTTCTCAGTATTTAGCAAAGAGAGGCAAACACATCTGGAGGGCATTTTGGATCTTAGAAGAACGGAATTATTTTCTCATATGTCCTCAATCTCTTTCCTTTTCTCTCTATAAATATATATGCATACACAGACAGTCACACACACAAGAAAAGATTTATATGTGTACATAAATGTCTGTGTGAGCATATAGGTTGCACACACATTTTTGCGTACATGTGCTAAGTCCCTTGCAAGCTGCACTCTGAATCCAAGACCATCACCCACACTTACTTTGGATAAATCCAACTGTGGAAGTTTGACAGAGCAAATTATGATTCTGCTCTTTCACTGTTTTTATGACTGTGCTGCATAGAGGAATTTCTTCTGACTTACATTGATTTACTTCATATTTGTAATAAGGCTTTGAAAATAAACCATATCAGATAATATCACAAAATCATGGAATCACAGAATGTTCTGAATTGGAAGGGACCCAAAAGGATCATCTTAGAGTAATATTTATACGGTTTTAAATAGAAGCTGGTAGTTAAATAGTTAACACATGGTTCAGCAAACTAAATATCATACCTGGGAGATATGTAATCACATCTTAAACTCATGGAAATTAACACTGTGCCCAAGACCCCAGCCCTTCACAGACCAGTTGAAGGACTGGTTAGAGCCTCCCTTGATCAGCATTTGGGTTTCCCTACATGTCCCTGTGGGACCATTTTTCTTCAGTTTTTCTTCTACAATGCCCTTAGACCAGGCAGATCCTTTCCTTCCAGCCTGGGCTGTGCCTCTGGTTCTCTCCGACCCAGAGGTGGCATTTCAGCTCTGTTTTGAGCATGGTGGAGAAATAAAACCCTGCTGATACCCATGTAAAATGCATGAGCATTACTGAGTCACATGCACCCTGCACAGTGCTCAGGAAAGAAGGCTTAACCTCCCACATGCAGGAGAACAATATTTTGACTCTTGTTTTCAGGTCACTACAAGGCTTATGACAGAAAGTAAATATATATCCTACTCCAGTCACAGACAAGCTTGGGCTGGAGCTGCTCCATCTCAATCAATAAAAACAAAACATTTTACCTTTTAGTAACAACATGATTTCATAGTGTGACTGTTATCACTGAGTTTCACCATCTTTTAAGATCACTAAATATAACCAGAGATAAACAGGTAAACTGTGTCTGCAGTCTTTTCCTGCATACGAAATACCATGAACATCAGGAGTGCCAGGCTTATCTTACTGCAAATAGTTATCCAGTTACCTAATGGATCATGCAGGATTTAAGGGGATTCCTTAAATTGTGATGGCTGAGAGTCTTGAGCAAAAAGCTCTGTAGCTGCACAACATGTTATCCCTATACAAGTGGTTAATATTACATTAGAGTGATTCCTGTCTTCCCTCACCTTCTAGCTAAAAATTCAAAGCAGGTTAGCTAAAGGAGAACACCAAAATTTGGGTGGCACACACAGCTCCTGGAGTGTCAGCTCCACTTCCTGGACACAGTCCCTAGTTTTCATCTGGCAGGCAGTGATTTTTAAACAGCACTGGCCAAAATCAACTCCCTCATATTTCCATGCAAAGGAGACTGCTGGGCCTCAGAGATTATGTCCAATCCTCCATTCAGTCACCTGAAGAACAAGGAGTAAATATCAGAGTGTGGGTAGATATTATTTCCACTAATAGTAGTTGTAGTTCTCCTCATTCTTTCAATATACTCCAACACAAGGAGATGGCTCTAGGTTAATTAATTATTTGCTTTGTTTTACTGCACGGTAAACCTGTATCTGCTGTGGAAATCTATAGACACCACAACAATTTTCACCCTGGTGTGTATAACTTAGATTTACACTCTAGTAGCTGTGGTTAAATGTTAGAAAAGCCATCACTACTATTACCACTGAGTGGAGCTGGTTACTTCCAGTGTCCATAAACAAAATGGGATTCTAGTCATGGGAAAACAATAGATACAACTTATTTTTCCTGTTTGCATGCTGCCTATTATGTCATCCTCCTCAATATGAACTTTCAACTCAGGTTATCTTATCGTGCCAAAACTTTGATGCCTGAAGAAAAAAAAGAGCATTTAGCTTGATAAGGATTCTGTTCAGGCATAGAGGTGATCTCTAGCTACAATATAAACAGCCAGGTCACAGACTGGAGAAGATTCTTCTCTGTAACTCCTCAGAAATAAGGAGATGTTGAATAAATAGCCAAAAGAAACTGCATAGGTGGTAAAGCTCTAAGAAGGTAAAGGTTTACTGAGCATATCTAAGCTGAGGTGGCTTGATGAATACATCACAAGCTGATAGGCAAGTGGCTTATCTCTGTGTCACTAGTGAGTTACTTCTCTTTTAACTCCCTTACTCCATAAAGATGGTTTCATGTGTTTCCCTCTGTCTTTATTAATGTTTCAAGCTGATTGCTGGAGTATTTCAGTTTGTCCAAAGCTGAGCCACTTTCACTCTATTGATATTAATTTAGTTTTGCAGCCCTTTAGTGCCCTTGCAGTGTTGATGAACTTTTTTCTTCTCCCCCTCTGGGTGAATCAGTTTCTAGGAAGCATGGAAATATTTAGTCCAGCACATAAACAGGATATGGCAAGCATTGGTGCTCAGTGGCCTTAGTACATCAAATCTAGTAGTGGACATAGTGAACTGGACATCTGTTCTGAGATGTCCTAGCAAGGCAGTAGAGAGGGGAGGTCACAACAAGCCAAAAAACCCCCCCAAAAAAGTGAGCACTCACCAGTCGTTCTGAGACGGCCTTTCTTGTGCTCCTTCATCCTCCTTTCCTAGCTGCTCATAACCTGCTGTATCACTTATCAGCCCATCTCAAAACTTGCCTTTCCTCTTGATTTAGATTTCAGTTCTTGATTCTTCCACCCACGTCTGTGTTAATTTGCCTCCCTCATGTTGAACAGAGAGCAGATCAAGGGCTGTCATTCTGCTCAGCTTAATCTCCAAGCAGAAAATGTACAAAAACAACCATTTCAGAAACTCACTGATTAGTCAGCAGAACCCCTGTCTTGGTAACGGCCAGGGAGAGCACATCTCTGTCACTGCACCCACACATGACACTGGCAGTCGCCTCAAACAGACCCTGTAAGGCAAGAGACTTCTCAGCCCCCAAGGTAAAGTTTGGGCTCTGGCAGCCTCAAAATGGCTGTGCAGTTTTCTCGGCAGCCTGTCAGACAGCACCACACAAAAGAGGGCTGCTAAGCTAGAGCTGCATCTGTAGCACGCTGTGGTGAATGTGCTGTGCTGGGCATCCTTAAACTTGGTGCCCCAATGTCACCTCCTCTACCTCCATTCACCACCTGGGAGGAACCATGAATATCCTTGCATATAGCAAATGCTAAAGAGTCCTGATAGACCGAGTCCCTGCTTGTTTAGTGGATGATTAGGAATACTGTAGTACGTTTTGTCATGTATTCTGTGTTGTAGCTGATATCCTCCAGTAGATAAGGGCAGTGGAGTATTTGGCAAAGTTGCCAAGGGTTTCAGGAAGGAAGCTGAAGAGTCCATTGTATTCAACATGAAAAGCCTTGCAAAAAATCCTGGCAAGGTAAAGGATTAAATTGATTGAGGTATCTTGCCACAGATGTTTTTGAGGCACTGAATGACTGCTCAGTGCATGTGTTCTGCTGGCATGGAAAAGTGCACAGCTTTATAGAACAAACAAGCATCAACATCATCAACCTCTCCCTTTAAAGAACACACTAGGGTTGAACCCTCACGAGGGATTTATGTGCCTTTCTCTTAAATAATGCACAACTTTGTAGCTTGTGCAGTCTCTAGGAAACACTGGCAACCTGCAGTCAGGGGAGGTGAGGGATCCTTTGGAGACAGCTGTTTTCACACATTTTCTGCTCCTGTTCCTGTTCCCAGTTCAGCTGTAGGAGAAGCTGATACTGTAATTGATATCATGTATACATTGCATAGCACACATGAATGCATATGCACATCCCTGCTCTAAAGACACATTTGCGTGCATACACACACACACAATATAATATATTCATACATTTCTTGTCAGGACTGAACTTCTTCTGGAGCAGAGTCTTTGCTGAATTTGTTGCTCTGTGCTGCCAATTGTAAAATAAAATGCTGTTCCACAAAATCACCTGGACCCTCATACCTCATGTATCAGCTCTCCTTTTCAAGTGTCAGGAACTTGACAGCTCAATGACCATAGATGCATAGGATATGCAGGGTTTCCTATAGTTCTTTTATGTATGAATGTACCTCTACATATAATGTGACAGATCTCAAGTTGATATATTGATTAATAAACCAATACTGCTCTGCAGATGCCACTGAATCTCTCTTGATTTACATCTGTAGAGCATCTGGTCTGTGATATAGTATGATGTACACAAGCCACAATATTATGGTGCAGCATTACTTAACCTTTTAGGTATAACTTAATAAACAAACAGAGTGGCAAAACGGAATAACAAATGCTGGGCACTAAAAAAAGATTAGCTTAAGTCTAGCCTACCATAAATTCTGTATATGAGCAGCAATGCTTTTTCTTTTCTTTTTAAAATTATTTTTCATTTTACTAGTATTTACATTGTTCAGTGTAAAGATGATTTACTTACCCTGATCCAAAGCAGAACTTCAGAGTGAAAAGAAAATAACAGATACTTCACATTTCTCAAACTGGATACATTGTTTAAAAGGAACCCTCATGTTGTATATCCAGTACTCGCTGTGACCAGTGATAGATGAACATTCTGTTTGTTACTCATACAGGCAGAGATTAAATATGATGTATTTTGAATTCAGTCAGAGTAATTTGAGGAATGAAATTCTGTTTGGGAACAGAAGATAACACTTCATGAACAGGTTGATTATAAAGAAGAAAGACAGTGAAACAGAGGAGCTGTCTGAAAGCATACAGGAGTTCAGAAGGTTAAAAAGGTTGAGCCACTATTTTCTCACAAATAAGATTATAGATAAAAATAAACAGAAAGCAATTTTCTCACTATCTGTGGCAGTAAACGTTAACGCCCTATGAAGCATCTTGTTGCAATCTCAGAAACCAGGAAGCATATGTCTACAAGACCTGTAAAAGTTCTCAGCAGAGCTCTATATGCCCAAAGCTGGGCAGCATTGTGGACACCTTCAAATATCATAATAGAATGAGGAAGTTAAACAGAAGATTAATACCACAGCTAAAAAACAATGTGACCAAGTACTTTGAAATGACTTGGAGACCATGCTTCAGTGCAGCTGTACTGTGTTAGTGATGAAAGACTTCAAAGGTTTTATGTGACAAAGGGAAACAGAATTTGACCAAAAGATGTTGGATCAGTAATGCCAGAAGCAGCAGTCAGAATTCAGGGACACACAGAGTAACTCAATAAACAAAGTAAAACACAAAACCAGCTCTGAAGATCATGAGTCACAGCCCAGGTTCTTCTGTCTCTGGTGTAAAGGTTCATTTTATATACACTTGTACATGTGAATTATCTACAAGCATCACATCAACGTCAAGGGCAGAACCACAGGTGGCAGACATCAACTGGCATCTGCCCTGAGGGGGGTCCCTGCCTTCAGATAACACAAGGAAGGAGAAAAGGTAATTTTTTGTTTTGAGGAAGAAAGGCAGAGGAGTAAATGTACCCTGTATTGTAAACAAAAGCAACTGCAACCAACAAAGCCGTGGTAAAACTAATTCGTTCTAATGGAGGCTCTAAAGCTGCTGCATTTCACTTGTCAGTAACCATTCATACCAGCAGCACAGCCTGAACCAGGCATCTATGCAGGTGGGCTTGTTCCTACCCAGTGGATGTTATCCATGTGAATGCATTGGTATCCATCCCACCACAACAGAAAAGGCAATTCGTACTGTATCTGTTCATGGTGTCCTCAGGAAAACACAGTTCAACTCAGTGGAAAAGTCAGAAACCAATTTACAAGCCTTTTCCATGCACTAAGCCTGGAAAGTTCATGAGCAAAACAACTCATGACCCTTCACCCCTCTGAGAATTCTAAAGGTAGAAGTCCAAAAATCTGATAAGCATGGCAGTCCCTAGATTGCAGGTTTCCTGGAAATGGATGGTAAATGCCAAAAGTTCTGTAAATGTAGTGTGGTACACGTGACAGCTGGGGAGAAGGAGCCTGTGCTGTGCAAATGCTAAGTGGGGTTTATACACCCTGAAATTTTGCAGTAAACCAGGAAAGATTCATTAAAATTTTACTCGGGTTGAGATTAACCTCATCTCAGACAAACAGGATCCTGTGCACTTCCCAGCACTGGAGATGTCTCCCCTCAGGCACCACAGGTTCAACAAGGGGTCAAAGTCACAAGCATCACTTCTCTGCCTGCCTCACTCCTATCACAGCAAAGCTACTTAAATTATCACCACAGATTCGTCAGCATCTGAAGGAATATCTTCTCTGATATGGATGCACAAGGCAAGTTTAAACCAATCCCTACAAAACTGGAGCAGGCTACACATACATGAGTGTAGGGAATTATGTAAATAATTCTATTAAATGAAAACCTGGAAGATTTATAGGAGCACCAAGCTCAGAGAAAAATTAATTCACACTTTTATGGTGATCAGGCATCACTGCTAGCTGGGAAAAGAAAACAAAACCCCATGGAACAAATAACACAAACTCTTTAAAGCCAGGGAAGCAGAATTATCTGTAGAGCTCAGGCACAAAGGGCAGACATGAGAAAAATATGCCTTCATATTTGAAATGGGGAGAAAATGTGATAGTTTCAGCAACCTCCACAACCCATGCAAGCTCAGACAGACCTTTGCTGCTGGAGACCAACCACAGTACTTGACACAGGCAGCCTATGAGCATAAAGACTTTCTGAGCAACATGGCACATTCACATTTCCTGGTAGCTTCCTAGAGCTGAAAATGATTAGTGAAACCCTGGCAACAAAGCTCGTTCATTAGCTGTATTGCTTCCAAAATACAGAACAGGAATTATGACAGGAGCAAGTGCAGCCCAAGTGTTGATGATGTAATAGAAAGTAAAATTTAATTTGGATTTATTCATACTGGTGAGGAGGGAAAATACTATGGAAGCAAAATCCCTTTCTTTTTTAAGTGGGTTTTGTGGTTTAATGATGCAGAAGCTGCATGTAAAAAGAGCTGGGCCCACATCTTTCAGATCATGTCTCTAGATAAAACCTCCTAGAGACCATCCTTACTGGTCCTAGCAAGCAGAGTAAGTGATAAAATGGACTTGATATCCATATACCCAGTTATCCCTCTCCAAGCCCCTGCCCTCAGCACAAGATGTTCAAGCCCACAACAGCTGCTCCGTGCTGGCCCCAAACCATTGCCAGGGCGGTCTGTGGGCAACCACTCACTGGTGTGGGCCAACCCCACACGAAGGATTGTGCTCATCATGGACCAGAACGGGCCTCTGAAGGACAGAGATGGCCCTGTGCCATGGCACTGCTTGGTCTGTGAGCATCCAGGCAGCTTTAGAGCCTCTTCAGGCTGTGACATGTTCCAGGGAAATCAGGCTGAGGTCCATTCACAGCACAATATCTGAGGCCTTTGTGTGATGGCCACGAGCCAGTGGCAGAAGACTGAAAGAAGCATGGAGGTTCTCCAGAGCAACATCCCACGGGTGTGGAGAGCTGACACTCGATTGCAAGATTGCACCTGAGTTCTACATTGAGAGCTCAATAAAGTGGTCAGCAGGGTTATCAAAGTTAGGCAGCTGTTTGGTGTAGCAGAGCCTCGCCCCTTTTATTTCCTGTTTTTAATTTGAAAGGAATTACACAAACACATACATATCCACACACACTTGCCATGCTTGGTGATGCAGCTAAGTAATTCAGCATATTCTGGTATGTTATACTGGAAATCAGAGACCTTTTCAGAGGTTCTGTTTAAAAACTCTCTGGACAAGGACACATACATCGACACACAAGCATTAGTCCTGCAAACTTTTAAGTCACATACATTTCTTCGACTGTATATTTCTCCAAAAAAATTACAAAATTTGCTTCAGCTAAGCAGATGCTATAAAATGTAGCATAACTACGTGCGATATTTTATACAAACACTGACAAAATCTGGGTGAGAAAGGAACTGCTTAAAAGAAGATGATTTTTGTATTTGATCAGAAGATGAGCAGTTGCGTGAATCAAATGCAATGATATATTTGTCTCTGTAGGACTGATCTTTGCTTTGGGCAGAGATTTCATTTGATTTAAATCCTTGATTGAGGGAATGTGCAATAGATGCTGCAAATGGAAGTATCAATGCTTATTACAGTTTCTGCAGCCTCATTTCAACACTGCTGGAGAAGGGAGCTGAATCAGTCTGTTTAACTACAGTGTCAACTCCTTCTTTACAGAAAAAAACCCACCAAAATTATACTTTTGTGTAATTATTGACATAATAAGTGAATTTTCAATTTAAGTAAGTTATCTAGAAATGCACAGAAAAAAAATGTCATCTGCAGCAAGCATAGCAGGAAACATATTTTAGATAACTTGGGTGATAACATCCTGTTTCCTAAAGTGTCACTTGGGCCAATTCACTGTTTGCAAACAGAATGGTTCCAGTTGCTTTTTCAGAGAGTACCTGACTCACATATGCCATTGCTTGCATAGCATTCAGCTTATTTGCAAGCCAAGGTTGCATGAATACAGAGCATTTCACTTCAGTCACTGTTGCTTTTAGGAGACGTTCTCTTCCTGGAAATGGAAAAGAGTCCATTTAATGATTAACCATCAAAATAGATTCCCTCTTTATAATCTCCTAGGGAAAGAGTAAATCACTTTCACCAGTACACTTTCAGAACAACTCATTTCAAAGAAAGAGAACAGAATAGCCAGTGTCTTTAATACAGCTATAGAAAATGCAAACTGGGAAAATTTACAGAAAGCCTCTGTTGTGTTAGAAATCCTTCTGTCCTCTGTATCTCAGGGTGTATCACTACACACAATAAAGCAGCTCTCTGCCTCCAGCAATTCCCTTCATAGTTCTTTCAGTACTGGGAAACCATGCTTGGTGAGATTGGTTTTCTTCCTCTAGGACATGTTGATATAGGAGTGTTGTTTTATGCATCTTTATTTCAATAAATAAAGTTGATCATTGCTGTGTTTGCTTTTCTGGTTTCAGTATTTTTACTCTGTGTAACAGATGGAGCTGCTAGCAACACAGAGAGATAAGGTTGCTTAACGTTTCCCATGCTAAGTCTCTGTTTTCTGTTGCTTATATCTCATTTTATCCACTTGGGCTACAGCATTTCGTGCTTGCTTCTTGCCTCAGATTGATTTTTCCTCCCTGCTTTTCAGTACATTTTTCTTTTACTTCTGAGAATGAAAAAAACCACAAAAATTAGAAAAAAACCCCACCACTCCCTCCACACACTCCCCTCCCCCCCCAAAATGAATCAATTTCCTAATATTAATTTCTTTCTTCTAAGGTCTTTGCATTCAGGATAAGAGTGTTGCATTTTGGTAAGAAAGTTATGTGGGAGGGAATTAAATTAGCAAATTCACAACCTCTAATCCATGAGCTAATCTCACTAACAATAAAACCACTGTGAACAAAGTGTGAACCTTCCTGAGCAGAACTGGCTTTTGAGCTCTGTGTTTTTAGACAAAAATGGTTTAAAGACATGAAAAAGTTTGGAACTATTACAATCACAACAAAAGCAAACCAGAAACTTTAATATCCAGCTTCTTTAGCTAGTGTGTAGTCACACATCTATGGTGCAGATCACAGCCTTATTTTTTGAAGATATGCAGCCATGACCCAAAGGTTTTAGGCAAAGTGCTACTACTACCAAAATGGTTGGAATATTTTTCTGATGACTTTGCTGGGAACAGTGTTGTTTCCTTGGTGAAGCTCCCTGAAACCTTACATTTTAATTAAAGTTATGCAGCTCAGACTGCTCCTACGCAGAAAATACAGCTTTTGCCTTCCATGCTTCCACACCCTCTGCACACATGCCAGTGCAGCAGCAGCTCCTGCTCTTTCCTCAGCCATTTCCAGGCTCAGACAAGCACTTGGATGTTAGAGAATTACTCTCTGCAGGGGCAGCTCTTTTCCACACTGTTCCTCTGAACACCTTTAACTCTGGCTGGTGAGAAAACCTCAGGGGCTGGCAGTGCTTTGTCCCTGAACAGCAAGTGCTGTGCCAGTGCCCAGGACATTAGCTACATATGATATTTCTCTTGGAAATGAAGATCCCCCCAGGGAATGGTAGCTTTAACAATGCCTTCAAAAAAAGTAAACTAATCAATTAAGATTTATCAAGTAATTACTCTAAGAATTGATATACACAACTGAAATTAATCAATTAAAATAATTAGCCTTACAGTTTATGTGTCTGGCTAATTATATAAACATTTACCATGCATATTTTTGAGCTAAACTTCACTAGCTTCCATATAGAAACTCCCTCAGTGTAAAAGAATGTATCACAAATTACAGAGTTCACATGTTTAATATATGTCAATATATTTTCAAGGACATTTACATAATGTATGCAAATGTATTGAAGAGTCTTAGCTCTTTCAAATTCTAATCCTATCCTTAACATCTAAGTCATACACAGTGATATGTGATGTGGGTGGTTTTTTTTTTTTAATTTTAACTGACCAGCTCCTCCTCCAGTTTAACTAAAATAGTGAGGCTGCTGAAATCTGCTCCATGGGGGACTCTGCTTGGGACTGCTCGGGCACTGGAGCAAAGGCAGGATGCAGCTTGGTATTAAATGAAGTGGTTCATTGGAGACATGGTAAAGTTAGAAATTCAGTTTTTGCTGCTTGCCATTTACCTTCCAGATAGCAACTAAGGTGTTAGTCTTAGCCTATAAAATCTTGGATGATTTGGGCTTGGTCAGAAGAGATAGTGTTACTCTCCCCATGACATATAGCTGGAGTAATGCCTGGAGATCAAGCAAAATGCATAGGATTAATTATATTGTATGAACTGAAAGGGATATTGGTCTCTAGACAGGCTACCGTGCTTCCAAGCTCTCATATTCCAAGAACTGCTATAAAATACATTGTATTAACACATACATTTTTCATTTCTTTAGAGCTAGAGTATTGGAGTTTGAGGTCAGGCTTTCCAGCACTGAGACAGCCTTCAATAGCAAAGTCATGGCACAATGTCACAGAATCATGGAACTATAGATTAGGATCAAAAAAGAAATAAACAACCTCCTGTCAGGTCCAATATTCAGAGTCAAATGGGAACATCTCACCTTATCTTCACTTTAAATCTTATTTAGGGAGTCAAAACAGTGTAAACAAGCCAGTTCAAAAGCCAATGCACTTACAATTCTCAATGCATGAAGGCCAAACCCCAACCTCACTTGAGACCTTTGTGCATTTTCTGCTATTGCCCTGGCTCAGCTGGTCTCTGTGATGGAAAAATTGTTATTAGTATTGTTAATATTAAGTAGAATGAAAATGCTCCAAATTTAAACTTCAAAATATCCCTTAGACTCTTCCCAAACGCCATTGGGGTGCCAGCTGTAGACATTACAGTCCCTTCAGTAACCCGTCACCACTGATTATTGTCATGGCACTGAACACACAGAATTAATCTGTGGCATGCAGCAGGGAAGAGAGCTCCAGTGCAAGCCCTTCCCCAGGCTGCAGCCCGTCAGGGACAGCTGCTCCTGCCAGGACTCTCCACAGCCACATTTCTTGCAAGAAATATCCTCCTGCTATTGCATAGGGCCCTCCCTGGGCTGCAGGGTCTCTCTAAGGACCAGTTGTGGCCATTCCTGCTGTACTCCAAAGCCACTGCAGGACCTTTTCTGAAACGGGGGAGGAGTGCAGCCACTCATGGAAAAGGCTTTTGCACCTGCATCCAGCTCCGGGGAAAGCTGGGACAAGAGATATGTGGCGGGGGACATGAGTACTTGGGTCCCACAGCAGTTCCTGCCCTCTCCTACAGACAGAAAGGAGGTGCAGATGTGTGGCTGGAGGGTGAGTGGGAACCAACAACTTCAGAGAGAGGGAGGAAGCATTAGGAAGCACCAAGAACAAGGAAATAGTCATAAAGTGTGGCCACAGTTACAGGCTGCAGAAGTGCCACAAATCAGTGCATTTCTATGATTTCTTTACACCAAACTGGGCTCAGTTGCACACACAGGGCCAACCATGACTTATATATTTCCAACTTACACAGCATCAGTAACAGATTCCTTATTACACAAAGTTATTTTCCTTATCCTATCTGCCACAGACGATAAAACTAAACAAATGGATGAATATCATTCATTCACTGGTTTATGAACCCGGAGTCCCACAGAGACAGCAGCAATCCAAACTGCAGTGCTGCTAAAACTGAGGGACAAAATGCAGCATGAGATCAGAGTGTACCAGCTTACAAGGATTTATTCCAGGAAACCAAATGTACTCTGGGATTGATGTTGTTTCACTTCTTTCTGGGTTTGTTATCCTTACTGTAAAACATTTGCCTATAAATATCAAACATCAAAAAATCCACCACGATTTCAAGGCAATACATGAACTCGGGATAGAAATGGATACGGGTTTACTTAGGGCTTTGAAATGTTTTGAGGTGTTAAGGTCAATGGTCCCTTTTAAAGGAAAAGCATATTTTACCCCTTTGGACACTGTAATGGTGCAAGTGATATATGCACAACTTGTTCTATTTCATCACTGTATTGTTCATCTGCTTTGGGCTGCACTGCTCATGTAAAAGTGCAATCCAAAAATATCAGGTGGGCTGTAAATTTGCTGTCCAGTTGAGATCATTGTTAGCTTGGTGCGAACTTTGCACAGAAGCAGTGGCAGCTGAGTGGCACTGATGTGGCTCAGTTTGGAAATTCTTACATTAAAAAGAAAATAGCTAAAGAAGAGTGAGCATCCCCCAGTGCTCAGACAGAAATTGCACAATGTGGGAAAGGGAGCTCATTGGATAACTCTCTTGAGGACATCGGGAATACCCAGACTGACACTGAGGACATTTGCAAATGCAAGTTAATGCCTTTCAGGATTAGTTTTTAAACACACAATGATGCAAATGTTTATTTATCCGCAGAGTGGCAGATTGTTAGTATTGCCTATGCCAAAATATGCTTTGGCTGCAATCCAGTGACAAAGCCTTGTCTGAGAGATACTGATCAGTCTGGGGAGCTGAAGTGACACAGAAGAGATTTAAAAATCAAGGGGCCTTGTTCTCTGAGGCATACACAAAGTATTCATTAACTTTTATCAGCACGTAATTCTCTCCATCCTGTCTGCTGCACTGCAACCAGATGGGAAAAAAAATTATTTAGGGGCAACAGACATACAGGTTACCCTGCTTCTTGTAGAAGGGTTCAAAACTTCCCGACCTTTTTGTTTGAGTACTTGTATACTTTCTGTGCACAGATTTAGGGTCTGGGGAGCAGTTCAGAGTGTTCATCTTTAGTTGCACAGTTTCAAAAGCAGCACAGCACACCTCATCTGCACATATGGATTTTACACCATCACACCTGCATTTAGTGTTCCTGCAAAAATAAGGTGGTGTTGTGGGACTACAAGTGTCCTGCCATGCTGAGAACAAGGGCTCCCCAGGCTGGAGAACCTCATATTCTGCTTAGCCAAGCCCAGGGGAAATGCAGTTGATGACCAGCACAGATCATTATGCACCAGGCCTCCATCTGCCTCAGCTTTCAAGACTAGTTTTAACAATTTTGCAAGTTAAAGTTAGACTTACTTCATTATGCTTTTATTAGTGATCTGTAATGGTTCCTAATTAATCATAATGCTGCTGCAGATACAGTTGAAAAAGGCTCTACCACCCCTTCACACTCTGGAGTATTGATAGAGTGCAAGTCTGCAATTTTCTTGGTTTGGTCCCCACAAGTGTGACACAGAATTTATCCTTCATCACCAAGACCGAATTAACATCATACATTCCCCAAAGGTGCCATGCACAGATTTCTTATTTGAGTTTTGCCATTGCTTGAAAGACCAAGAGATTTCCCTGTGGGCTGAGGAACAGTTAAGCAGCTGACAGCAGACTGGAGAATGGGGAGAAAGAGAGTGACATGGCAGAAAAATCTCATGGATGTAAAGAAACATTTGCTGTTATCATGCATTTAGACTTGGCATCTTTGGTTGTTCAAACTCCACTTTAAAAAGTCATCAAGCCTTCTTTAATAGGAAATACTTTCTTACAAAGCCTCAAGCTATTAGCTTTGTTGCCACGTTATCACAATGGAAAACACCAACCACGAAAATGTATGTAGATATTAATGAGGAACATAACACTGAAAAATGGCAAAGCTTACTTAAGGTTATCAAATCCATGGAATTAGTTAGTATTATCTGTCCAAAATTACTGTTAATCATGAAACTCCACATTCTATAAGCAGTCCCCCATCGTCATACTGCAATAGAAAGAATGTTGGAGGAGTTTAAATTCAGCTGCTGGAGATTAGACAGAGTAGGGAGGACTGGTGTGCACAGAAAGCTCTCTATATGTAGCTTCATCATTAAAATTTCCCTAGCATGAGCAGAAAAGTTATTAAATTCCCAATAAAAAAATGTTTAAATGTCATTAAAAAGTTTCAGTTCTATCATAATTCTCCTTAATGGTAAAAATTTCAGTGCTGGTTCTCAGTCCCAAAATTGCATTTTCAAAGAACCCTGTGCTTTAAGTCTCAAATTGCCTAATTACCATATTTATTGCTGGATTCTGTTTTCTAATCCCTGATGACTTTGTCAGATATATTTATGTTCCCTTCATTTTACTCTCCTGCAAGAAGGACATACAGGAGTTAGTGAGGATGGCATGTTGCAACCTGAGTTGGATAGGTGGCTGTTATCACACCATATTAATACCTATTTAGCAGTATTAAAGACTCTGCAAACTATACAGTCCTGGGTATGAAAAACCATAGCAGTTATATTCTCCTTAACATTTATCCCTGTTGTACTCACAGGATGGTCATTATAATTGATATAAATTAAGCCTCAAGAGTAAACCATTCAGTCTCAAGTTGAGAGCACCAAAACACATTTTATTTCAATTGAAGATTTGAAGAACAATTCTTCTACTTCTTAGCTGCCTTTAATTAAGGCATTTCCACAAAAAATGTAATTCAAGGGAAGAGGCAGGATAAAATATTAATAAAAGCAAGTATCCAGGCAGTCCAAAAGTAGTAAAATCTTTAAAATGTTCAAAGAAAGGCTCTAGTTTTATTTGGCTCCTATAAATTTAGGAAGGGAAGAAAAAGACATGGAATTAATTCCTTGTTATTTAAATTAAGGTTTTGTTAAACCACAGTTCTCCTTTAAAATGGAGTATATAAAACCACCATGATAATATCATACATTTATTGTCCTTTTATATTTAATCAGCAACCGCCACTCAGACAAATTTTCTTAGCTTTTAACCTTGTCAGCTCAATGCACGTTCTGCCAGGCTAGATGGTTTTCCTGTCTGGGAACTGATTGTTGAAATTCTGGTATTCCTTCCCATCACATGTTGGTGATAAAATTCAAGATAGTAGAACTGCTGCAAATGAAAAATATTGGAAAGGTCAGCAGCAAGCCTCAATCAAACATGTCTTGTTTCAACTTCACTCTCATTATATTAAAACTATAAAACATTAGCTGTATTACTAAAAAAAATAAAAAATAAAAAAGAGAGAAAAATTTAAATCTAAATATTGAAATATTAAGTAACATTTTGGCAGTGTTAAATGACATCTTTGAAGCAGAACACTATTTAAAAATGACCCTCCCTCTCGAAAAATGCAGGGATTTGTGGGGGTAAGAAGATCTCTCAAGGGACCTACAAACAGATCTGGCTGTTAAAAACTATTCTATTGCTATCACAAATTAACAGATTTTGGAGATGATCATGAAATTAGTGATCATTACAAACTACGTCATGCTGGCAGTGACACTTAGGAAAGAATAAAATTAATAAAAAGAAAATAAGATCCATCACTTATTCATGTTGATACACTAATTCTCTAAATGTGAAGGAAGATAAAATCTTCCGTATTCATTGCAATCGACAGATTTGATGCTGAAGAAGCAGAGCAGGTCTCTCACACTTAGGTTTCATTTCTAACTCTTATTTCAGTATAGACAATTTTTAAACCAGAAGCAAAATCAGCCTGTGGTATTTTAATATGATAAATTAATGGATTACAAAATACTCAGAATTTGGGGGTTTGTGGAGCTAAAACCCATTAGTGATGGAGGGCCTATGCTGTCCCCAGAGCTGGCAGTGATCAGAATAAGGTGGTTAACGTCTTTATTTGAAGTTCTTTATGAACAGATCTGTACTTTTAATAATTACTGAATAAGAAAATACATGCCAGAGAACACTTTCTAAAAATAATAGAAAATGAATGACAAAGTACCAATGGTAGGAACATAAAAAATTTCTGCTGCATCTAAGGGGGTGTTTTTTCTTACATTCTATTCCAGCAGAAATCTGCTTCATGCTATCATTTAAATTTCTTCAAATTTTCATCAAATGTATGTGAAAATGATAATATTTTATCAAATAAACTGAAAGCCATGGGTACTTTTAAAAAATGTTCTGCAAGCGTGGTTTAAAAATTGCAAAAATGTAAAGGATGTGGGATCTTATTGTGCAAAAAAGAAGCTAATTATTTTGGCTGGACCTTAAATAAAAATTTTTGAATGCATTCTATCCAGAATGTAATGATGTGAATCACATATCTCTTTTAGCAGATCAAATCTCCTCCCAAGTCTCACAGATGGTAAAATGAATAAGTTCAAGCACAGATATTTTCTTGTTTCATTTACCAGGGAAATAACTAGCACAAAGGTAGAAGGTAGTTCGTCCTGGACAGGACAATCCCCAATAAGAAGTCAGTTAGTTGCTCTAGTTACAAGCATCTTTTTGGTGTCGAGCATTTAGACATTTTTTTAATTCCTTGGGTTTTCTGGCAGTGGGTTGTATCCATAGATAGTCACTAATTTCGGAAGCTGCACTTAATGCATGACACTGGTGTAGCTTCACTGTGTGCAACCTGCCTGCTTAGGGAAATAAATACAGGCTTTTGTCCAGAAAACAGAACTCATTAAAAATGGCTAGTGTATAAAACTAGATAATTTTCCACTGTGATAAGAAACTTGAGGGTTTTATTTTTCTACCAGCTTGAAAAGTCAAGCAGACCAGAAACTGAGGACAGCTTCAGAAAATCATATAAAATTCTGTCTGCAGACAATTTGGTGTACAGCCAGCAATCAAGAATTGGGATATCCTGGCTCTCCAGACAGTGAAGCTCCCAAGGCATTTTTATGAGTAAAGATGGTTAATTCTACTCCCCCAAATTAACTTTAACTACAACTTCACTTTCTAGAGAATCTCAGCTAAAATCTATTTCTCATTCCACTGATGTTTTTAAATTGGCAGAACTTAGGCAAAATTGTACATTCACAGAGTTTTCATTTAACAGACAATGCTTTTCATCTTGGATGTCGGTAATTTCAGTGGGATCCTGCTGGTGTCTTATGGGTCCCTTTCCTACTTTGGGGAGGAACTGGAGGTTGTTCAAAGAAGGACAATGATATTGGTGAAGGGTCTAGAAAATATTTGTTTTGAGAAGTGGCTGAGGGAACTGAGGTTGTTTAGTCTGGACAAGAGAAGGTTCAGGATGATCTTATCACTCCCTACAGCTCCCTGAAAGGAAGTTGTATCCAGGTGGGGGTCAATCTCTTCCACCATGTCTCAAGTGAAAAGACAAGAGTAAATGGCCTTAAGTTGCACCAGGGGAGGTTCAGATTGGATATTAGCATTTTTTTTTCACTGAAACAGTGGTCAGACATTGAAATAAGTTACCCAGGGAGGTGGTTGGAGTCATTGTCTTTGGAAGTGTTCAAGAGGACTCTGGCTATGACACTTGGGGTTAGGGGTGATTATGGTGGTGGTGGGTAGATGGTTGGATAAAGAGATTATCTTGAAAGTCTCTTCGAACCCCAGTGATTCTGTGATTCATATGGGCCTTGGAGGATGCAAATAAGAACAGCTTGCAAAGTGTATTGAAAACTGGATGAAGGCTTTCTGAAGTGAATTATTATTAGAACAGGAAAACTAGCCTAGATGGTCAAGGTAAAAAAGCAAAAACTAAATCTTGTTATTAAAAAGAAGTCATAGAAACTACACAAACAATAACTGAAATGATTAAAGCTATAAATAAAGCTAGAGAGGAAAAAAAAATGGTAATCATGATAGCACACAGCCAATTTGTAGTCATCTGATGTTAGATGCCTAAGGCAGGACATAAGTCTCAGGAGGCTCCCTATGTGGTCAATGAAGAGAGAAGAGCAATTCAGTCAAGCACTCAATTTATATGCCTAAATAAGCCTGGAAAGGCAAGGCAAGAGCTCCTCTTCCTCCCCTGATTGCTCACACAGTGAAGGGGAAAATCTTTCAGATTTAAACATCTCAGCTGGTTGTTTCATGTCATGCAGCAAAGTGTCCCCAAGGACCTGAACTACTGGAAGGGTCCAGCAACAGTGTCAATGATACAAGGATGTATGAAAAACAACCTTTCCCCAGGGTGTGCACAGCCAAGACAGCAGCCAGAGCAGAGGAAAAAAGGACATAATGGAGGCAGGAGAACAGAGGCAGCGATCCCTGTAGGTACAAAGACCTGGCATGGTTTCATGAGTCACTGCTGCTCTGTGCCCCATTGCAAGAAAGAGTGCTTGAATTAAAGGTGTTTTCTCACTGACAGGTCCTTGTTTGTATGTCAAGGGAAGCAAAAGTGAATTTCCTGTTTTCTGGTCCCAAAAAACTCCACCTCCTATTCAATTAGCTAACAAAAACCTGAACAGAGGACTGGGTGGGTTTTTAAATCCTATTATACTCCTCTTTCAGTGGTTAGGGAAGTACCTTAATACCTCAGAGGGAAAAGGTCCCACTGCCTGTGACAGAGTATACAACTGAACTGAACTCCCTGAAATCAGGGAAATCTGTCTCACTTCTCAGAGTGTGGGCATTCATCCTAATAACCTTTGCTTATGAAGGAAGCAATCTCCTTTGTAAGAAGCCATATAGCTGGAATAAGGTACCACATAAAGTTTTGGGCCCCTCACTACAAGGAGGAGGTGCTGGAGCATGTCCAGGGAAGGGCAATGGAGCTGGAGAAGAGACCACAAGTTCCATGAGGAGCAGCTGAGGGAGCTGGAGGTGTTCAGCCTGGAGTAAAGGGAGCTCAAGGGGGACCTTATCACTCTCTACAATTCCCTGAAAGGAGGCTGTAGCCAGGTGGGGGTCTGTCTCTTCTCCAAAGTAACAATTGATTGGACAAGACGAAATAGCCTCAAGTTGCAGTGGGGATGTTTAGCTTGGATATTAGGAAAAATTTCTTTGTGGAAAGGGTCACCAAGCATTGGAACAGGCTGCCTAAGGTAGTGGTTGGGTCACCAGCCCTGGAGGTGTTAACAAGACGTGAAGATGTGGCACTTAAGGACACTTGAGGGCAGTTTAGTGATAGGCCTGGCAGTGCTACGATAATAGTTGGACTTCATGATCTTAAAGGGGTTTTTTTCAACTGTAAATGATTCTATGATTCTAAAGATCAGACTTTCAAAGAAGTGATTTTAAAGAAAGAATATTATTGAGGGTGCCAACTCAGATGATGCCATCTCCAAAAGAATCTAAAACTCAGAAATCTAGAACAAGCAGTTCCTCACAAATTTATCAACTATCCCACACTAATGGAATTTATGGCACAAACTCAAGGCTCAGAAGCTTAAAATAAAAATCTTCATGTTTTTAGAGTTTTCCTTTTATTACTAACCCACAGAGAATTATATTTTCTCAAGAAACACTAATTAAAACCATCACACAGATTTTTCCAAGACTTAATCTGAAATAAGATACATTTGTGTCAATGATACAAGGATGTATGAAATCTGACATCAGATATAAGCAGAGTACTTTCATATCCGTGTATCTACCCATACACTTCTTTTGTGCTCACATTTTGCAATAAATTACTTTTCAGGGTATTAAAATGTATCCTATTTTGAAATTGTGTGCTGCAGCTGCAGCTTTCTGCCGAGTCAAAACATCTAGACCTTTTTTAAGTCAAAAGTTTGATCATCACTTTTGCTATTGATGTTTAATCTTCACAGCAACACTACAGATCATGCTGACTCATGCTTTCACCAAGGGTTAACTGTACCTCAAAACACAGCAGAGAATAATCATAAGAAGCCCAAGTCCTTGTAATAAAGACAGTCATAATCTACAGCTGATTTTGAACTGCAGACTGAAAGATACAGAGAAAAAAAGTCATTTTACACATTCCCACAATTTCAGCTTTTAAAAGAAAAAAGACCATAATTCACACTAAATGAGTTATGCCATGCAAATAAGAAATATATAAAAAAATATTAGTGAACAGAGCATAATTATATGACAGCCAATTTGAACATGGTTTTAGTCTCATTAAATTAAGCAGGTTAATTAGATAACTATTGAGGTATGCTGTAACTTTTGCAGAATTTTTCAGTCTCTCACCTATTATTGGCACTATGCTGAACATTTTGGTCTTAATGTTTGGGCTACAGAGAAAGGAGGGGTAAGAAACCATGTCACAGTTTGTTACAACAACTACCTGTCAACCTGAACATCACGAATCACAGAATAATAGAATGGTTTGGGTAGGAAGGGACCTTAAAGATCATCTCGTTCCAACCCCCTGCCATGATCACAGACATCTTCCACTAGACCAGGTTGCTCAGAGCCCCATCCAGGCTGGCCTTGAACAATTCCAGGGATGGGGCAGCCACAACTTCTCTGAGCAACCTCTTCCAGTGTCTTACCACCCTCACAGCAAAGATTTGTTTTCTGATACAAAATCTAAACCTACTCTCCTTTAGTTCGAGGCTATTCCTCCTTGCCCTGTCACTACATGCCCTTGTAAAGAAGACATCAAATTGCTAAATAAACATTTCTCAGCATGACAGTAGATGAATAATGCATTCAATGGTCAGTAAGGGGATAATCACACTTCAGCTTCTTTGCTGTTCCTTCCTGTCCTAGCATCATTCCTCAGGCTGTGCCTATGCAAGACCTTTTGGTCCAAGAGTAAATCACACCAAGGAACTGATCTGTCTGGAAAACAAGGAAATTTAGTTTCAGCATTCAGCTGGCTTAGTTCCCCAGTATGGCTCACAGCACAAATGTGCAAAGATTCACTTTAGCAGAGAAAAAGAAGAACAAGTGGGCTCAAGCAATAGACAGAAATTGCAGACAGCAGTTTTTAGCAGCCTTCATTCCCACGTTCTTCAGCTTTATTTTCCCTTTGAAAACATTCCCAAAGTACATACAAATTTTGGACACTTTTTCTATTGGATACTATGATTTGATCTCAAGCAATTAGCTCCTTCACTTTCATGGATTTCAGGTCCCGGGAGATGCCCCCCAGTGCACCAGTTTAAATAAGGTCAGCTCATTGTCTAGACAGGATACCGAGAGCAGAGCCTTCACCTTTTGTTCTATAAACCTACTTACATGTTTTCCGGATTGATGATCAGCAAGAGGGTTGAGGGTTTTAATTATCTTCTGAATCCCAGCCAGCAAAAATGTGCTAACTTTTGAAGCCTATTCCTTTACATGTGAATTTATTTAATTTGTGTGTTTGCGTTTAAATTCGTCATTATGTAAATTCCCTTGATATCTTAAGCAGAATAAGCTCTACTATGTTTAGCTTTAAATTGTTTTGTGAGACTCAGAAAATGTAACAATCGTAAAAGAATATCCATGAGACTGTGTCTGATGGAGGGATAGCCAATACAGGCTTTGTTTTTAAATAATAACCAGCCACTAATACACAATCATAATTTCTCTCTGATCTTATGAGCTGCTGTCTTTGATATCAAGCTGCTGAACATCAATAAAACCCCCACCAATCATTATTTAAGAGAGAAAGCCAAGGTACAACATGAAAGAATATAATTTTCCATGCATAATATAGCCTTGTATTGCTTTGACGAGTTGCTTGTTCAGGGGAAATCTGTTAACTCAGGGTGTTTTCTTCTCACTGAACTGGAAAACAGAATGACAATGTGGAAACACAATTGCTTGATAAGTTCTTTTCCTTAGTTGCTAAAGCTGAAGTATATGCAGATCACTGAAACTGGAGGACTAATTGTACCCTTACAGTCCAGCTTATGTTCAAACCTTTTGCTTGAATAAAGACTGTAATAGCTGCCTTACAAACCTAAGGCCTCATTTTGTGAAACTTGGTTTCTTGGAGCAGACACGGCTCCACTGAAGCCCTGGGTGGTGCTGGACCTACATCCAGAGTTCCACTGTGTTCACCACACTGGATGGGGGGCAGTGCTTGACCCCATTGAGAGCCCATGTGGGATGCAGGCCTTGCAGACCCTTTCCTGAATTATTCCTAAATTGTATTTTCCTCCAGGATTAATCCCTTGACTCCAGGTCTCACAATTTATTGCCATTCCTTAGGTTTACTTCAAGCCCTGGTACAGCACCTCTCCTCAGGAAAAACAGCAGGGCTGAACCTGTGATAATTCAGTTTAGCAAAGCAAAATGCTGCCTGTTTACAGGAAAAGCATTCTCTTTAGAAAACACATAACAAACCAAGAAAAAAAATCTTTAAATTCAAGCCAATTTGCTAATATGGCTTCAAAGCTTCTTGCAAGATCTGACAAGGAGCAGGACACAGTGTCTCGTTCTGGACAGGACCATCTTTCGGCACCATTTTTTGCTAATTCTTTTGAACTACAACAAACCAGGATATGGCTCGTCTCAGGGTGCAAACCTTCAGTGGGATTATAACCAGCACAGGGAACAGACAAGAAATATCCCCCACTGACTCTTATGCCCAATGGATCTCTCCACCAATTCTCTTTTAAATATACGTTAACTATCTAAAAAGCTATCTAGTTCAAAAAGTTATCTGAAAATCACAGGTTTTGGAACTTTTGCTCGTCTTACTAGACCTGCTCAAGTAATTTAAAGAAAGAGGTTCAGAGGGGTGTTTTTCCAATGTAAGACTATTCTGATGCAATGGTTAGAGCAGCAATTAAACTAACAGTATTTGTAAGTTTACACTATAAAGTGCTTTATTGAAAGAATTGTTTTTTTGGATGACTTTATGTCGCTTGACCGCTTGACCGCCTGGCAGGCCAGCAGGCGACGTCTCTGAGTACCCGATCGGCAAGGCTTGCGCCTTGCAGGCGCTCTGAACGGCAAGGCTTCTGCCCCGAACCCCTGCAGGGTAGCTCTGAGAAGAGCTGTTAATCCCACAGCCCAGGCTGGGGCTGGCAGCAGTCGATGGAAACCAAGTAGCAAATGCAGCTGCCGTAAAGGAGGAGAGAGGGACTCACTTGTAGCAGTAACCTTGAGTTTATTCCCTGTCACGAGGGACAGAAGAACTAGCAGCAAAGGCCGGAGCTACAAATGAGCAACTGGGAGCGGTTGCACAGGGTTTTTAAGGCGACTGTGAAAAGGGGAGGAGAACAGGGGCAAACCTATGGGGAATGTGATGGGTAGTGACAGGTATCCAATAACAGAGGAACAAAGGAGGGACAAATTCAAATCATCCAATGGGGATAACAGAACTTCAGAACATTCTGGCTAGATATGAATATTAAATCAACTCTATGAATATTAAAATAACTCTGAGGCAACGGGGGAGGAGATAGAACTTTGATGGACAAGGGTGAGTGGCAGGAAGCTACTCTAGCCTGCCTTCCTCTTCAGGCTCGCTATCCTGAGAGGCACAGTCTGCCCATTCTACACTGTCGTTGATCCACGTGGAGAAGGCAGGCGGGGCCGCTGGTTCGTTAACAATGGGCAACCCAGCAAGTGGCTCTTGCTGGGTGACCGCCACAACTTTACAGGACAGTATATTTGCCTGTGATGGGAATTTGGCAAAGGCAAAAAATACATATATGTGAAAACTTCCAAATTAAGCCCTCTTAGAATGCAGTAGTGAAAAATATTTCTAGACAACAGATTGTTGAAACCAGGAATCAAAAATATGAAGAAAGTTATTACATGAAATGTAAATTAGATGGTTATTTCCATCTGGGCTAATAAGCTGGAGAAGAGTGAAAGAATTGGGCATTTTCTTGCATCACTTCTCCTTGATCCAAGCTTCCCCAGACCTACCAAAGGGTCTGGAAAACAAATCTGATGTGAAGCAGCCGAGGGAGCTGGGGGTGTTTAGCCTGGAGAAAAGGAGGCTCAGAGGGGCTCGTATCACTCTCTACAACTTCCTGAAAGGAGCTTGTGGTGAGGTGAGGGTCGGTCTCATCTCCCAAGTAACAAGTGACAAGATGAGAGGAAATGGCTTCAAGCTGCTCCAGGGAAGGCTTAGATTGGATATTAGGAAAAACTTCTTCTTGGAAAAGGTCATCAAGCATTGGAACAGGCTGCCCAGGAAAGTGCTGGACTAACCATCCCTGGAGGTATTTAAAAGACCTATGGATGTGCCACTTGGGGACATGGTCCAATGGTGGAGTTGGCAGCACTGGGTGAATCGTTGGATGCAATGATGTTAAAGGTATTTTGCAAACGAAATGATTCTATGAGTCTATGATTCTCCAGTCCAGGTAGACTGGTCTTAATACAGGCTGCAGGAGTCTATCAGACCTTAGAAAATCCTAAAGGGGGATCAAACCTCTTTTCCTACTACAGAAATGACTCAGAAAACCTTCAATATTATGCTGAAAGGCAACCCCTTTACACAGTGTTCTCCTCGGAGCTAAAATAAGATGCCACATTATCAGTCTTTCAGTAGAGAGACTGATGCTACCTCTTGCTGTCTGTCTGGAGAGGTGACAGAAGGATGGCAGCTGCACATCCAAATGGCTGTCAGGGGAGCAATGATGCTGAGCAGGAGAGAAAATGGACAAGTTGAAAGCAGTGTGAGAAGCAGAGCTGTCGGACTGGACAAACAGTCCTTGCAGCTACATGAGATTTCACTTTAGTAGTTTTGAAGCAATTTACTCTCAAATTTCTATTAAAACTGCGTCTTTTAATGCATAGCTCTAATGAACAAAATCAGAGACCTAATACAAGTAAGTCTTTAAGCTACTTCTGAGCATCTCTTTAGAGCTAAGGCCTAATGCCTGTAAGATTCACTCAAATGCAATTTCTAAATCTCCTTAAATACAAGCACATAGATATAACATAAGGCATAGGTCTTCACTATATGCAGTCATATTTATGGAGAAATGAAGCAAATAATGGTGATGAAGGTGAATAAGGCCACCTCAGAATATATAATGGTTTCTTTTGAATGGTCAGATCCTGTGAAATTCTCTTTTTTTCTGCATCATGGGACACCAGAAATTTCTTGCCTGCAATGTTCAGGCTACAGAGGCAGGAATCCTCCACTGGTAGAAGGATTTGCCCACCACAGTCTGGATGCCATTTGTATTATCACCTTATATAGTGCTTGGTAGCAGAAACCCTCTCTCCTGGAGTCCTGTGAATTCTTGAGAATGATAGTCCTTGCTTGCAGTGGGAAAAATGAAATGCTGATCAAAAAGGATCAAAAGGATCAAAATCCTAAATTATAACAGTTCAAAGCACAGTTAAAAGAATGTACATTTAAAACTCTCATTATTTTTAATCCATCTGAGGAATTTCATGATTTAGCCTTTGGAGTTTGACCATATTGGTGAACAAACTCAAAAAAACCACTATGCTAAAAAGCAAAAAAAAAACCCCAAAAGAAAGCCAACTAAAAAATCCAAACCCAAACACAAAACAAACAAAAACCTAAACAAATAACAATTTAGAGAAATAAACTGCATAGAAAGAATTGAACATCCTGTATTTAGCTTTAATTGATTTTAACGATTAAAGATTACAAGCACTTTTGCTACAGTGATGAAAAATGATACAGTACTAGAGAGTCCCCTCTGGAGCACCAGCTTTATTAATTTCCACTCTTGTCATATTTAAGCAAGTTTAGGGAAACAACCAAAACTAGATCCCAGGATAGTAATTTCTGGGATCATCAGATTGATCCCATGTTTAATAAGTGGCTACATACTGATAAACTGGTTGCTGACCTTGGGTTAACCTTCTAGTGTTAAACCTTGGGCTTCTATTCACGCTCTACCATGATGAAGGTCTTGTGACCCTCATGCTCCTGGCTTTTCTCCTGCCATTGAGAAAGCACAATTAGGTAAATAACCCTGCCAGAAGGTAGAATGGAGCAACATCCTTTGTTTTTGCTCACCATCTGCAGCAGAGGGAGGACAGTATTTTTCAGGGATAGCTGACATCAGTTCCTGAGGCCCCAGTGGCTTGGAATAGAAACTGACCAAAACTGAGAGAATATTGCCTTTTGAAGTCCTATTTTGCAGAGTTTTTCCTTGTATCTAACTGGAATAATTCACATTAAAACTTCATTCTATTTAAGTCTACAAAGTAACGAAACAGTCAGAAAGAATCAAATCACTCAGCAAATTGTTCTCTTCTGTGAGCAAAGGAGGAACTCACCATGCACAGAGAAAAAAAAATGTTTTTGTCTAACTTGTAACACTCTTGCCCTGGGTTCAAAGAAGGAAACCTTGTCCCTAATCCACCAGGAGTCATCTTGGGAAACTCACATGGCCGTGCACCCTCCTTATAGCCTGACAGGAGGTCTCACTCTGCTGGGCAGATTCTGATTTGCAGACACAACCACACAACAAGTATAGAGAATGCAAAGAGACCTGCAATTTCTCTGGAACCTATAATAGAGATTGTTAATTAATTAAAAATCTAAGTCTGCTGGCACTTTTCATCCATCCCAGTGTGATGTGCCTTGGAGTCTGTGCCCATTCTGCCCTTTCACTGGTGAACTCATCCACCAAGACCTGACTCTGACTCTGTTAGTCCACCTCCTGCCTGCTGCCAGATGCACACCAGATGGTAACTTTTCATTCTGTACATGAAAAATGCTGGGTTTTGGGAGAGGGGATGACTTTTCTGTCTGGTTTTGGACAGCCAAAGCACATGCAGTTCTAGGTAACGTAACACAAATCATAACACTGAGGCCGGCTGTGATGGATGTAACATCCATCCCCAGAGAGTGGCTGTGAGGCCACACGAATGGCTACACAGCTATAGAAACCTCCACAGTGCCTGAGAAGCCTATTAGTGGCAAATGTGTACAAATTGGCAGTTCCTACCAGATTTTCCAGCCTGTTAGACAAACAAGCTCATTAGAGTAAAATTTACTCGAAATATGTAAAACCTGATGGTTTGAAACTGAGATACTTTCTGGAACAGTTCAGTGGCTTTTTATAATTGTAGCATGATTCAGTGCTTGGGCATCTTCCATATATCACGTGCTAAGTCACCAGCAGAGTTTCTGACAGGAGTCAGCCAGAATGTCACCCTCAGACCAACACTGGAGCAGTTGTGCTTCTGCCAGGCAGACAAAGATTTCCTAGAAGAATCCCTTGCTTCCTGCAAGATTGAAAACATCTGACGAAGAAATACAGTATACCTGCTACAACCCTCTCCCTGACCCCTTCCTAATTGTTATAGGTATTTTTCCAATCTTGTCGTTACCACCATTTTTAGAAACTTTGCCATCATCACTCCAGAGGGTAGGAATGTACTGGGATCCACATATTCCGTGTGGGGAAGTGGGACACAAAGAAGGGGTACCACAAAGAAGGAAGATGTGAGACCTACCAAGGAAGGGAGGGTAACCCCAAGTCCTGGTTTAGTGATCCCCTCATTAGGTAAATTTTCCTAATAAACCATTTCACTCCTGTTGTTCCCAATTTTTTTTCACAGCATCTGGAATCCTTACTGTTAGCTTTTGTGTTAAGGGATGGAGCACAATAGTACATTGAGCTACGTATTGTGCTTTCAGAGGCACTTTATCACATTCAGCTTTGCCTTTTCCACCCATTTCCATTGCAATCTGATTTCAGTAGATGTAGAGGGCTATTAGAAGAGACACCAACACTTGCAAGTATGTGCCAGATCAGAATACCAGCTCCAAACATTGAATGGCAATGTCTCTAAGTGGGTCAGTTCATAAAATATTGTCTGTTCAAGTGATTCCTATGCTGCAGTAAGAAAAAGGAGGAATGCAGCAGTAATTGAAAATGATCTGATTTTAAAAGTCTTGCACCTGGTGTATGTTCAAAGAACATTTCAATGTTCCATTAATAATGCTGCTAGGACACAGGAAATTTGCAAAATGTTGTTCCTAAAGATTAGGATCAGAAGTCAAAAGTAAAGAAGAATAAAGGACTTTTAAAGAAAATTCTGTGTCTGGGTCTTGCAACATTATTATTTGCACATTTCCTTTCCTTCACTTTTGCAGAGAATGGGTTTTTGGTGCATCCCTACCTCAAATGCCTATTCAGTGTGCTAACAAGGTAAGGAATATATAAAGAATATGTTGTGCAATAGCAAAGCATTAACTATTGCTCCATTTCCATGTATTCTTTAATAACAGACCTTCAAATTCAGCAGAAGAATATTTTACTGACCTTTCCACTTATTTCTAGTTCACTGGTGTGTCTAGAGCTATCTTGTCACTTTGTAATTCATTTTTGTTTTAGCTTAAGTGACTCCTCAGAAGTAAAAAGCCCTGCTGGAATGTCAGGCACAAACTCCACTCTGGAGGCACTGAAATGAACCCCACAGCCACTGGGGAGCTGGGAAAGGGGCAGAAACTTGTGTAGAGGAAGTGACCCATGAGCCAAAGCAAGATGTGCTCCTGCTGTCTGTACCAGCTGAAGCCCTGGCCCGCAGCGTTTCATCGCTGTTGGGACTCTCAGCACTGAAGCCTGGAAGTTGCAGAGGTTGGGCCACATGGCCAGGCTGCTACTGAGAACACAAGATGTTATTTTCTGCCCAAGCACAATGGGAATTAATATTTTTCTTGGTGAGTCTCCCTGAGTATTCTATAACCACAGGTCTCAAAATGAGGTAGACAATGAGATATTAGGCCAGATTCCTTAGAGACTGGAAGAAATAGAAGAAATTCTTCAAGTTCCTTTCACTTTACAGAGGTCTGATTTTCCTTTGGGCTTTGAGAAGAAAAAAGCCACTTTGGTAAATTAAAAACTAGTTCAACTCTCCTGCTTAGTGGTCTCTTCTAGAGACAAGTGAGAAAATTTTATATTAACTGCAGACATGGACAAATTCTCTCTCACTCCACACTTTACCTCTGACTTTTACTGCTCTTGAACCCCATCAATGATGATATGAACAAGCCCAGTCATGTCTACTTGAGGCTAATCTGTCTCTGTGTCTTCCTGGGCAACACTTATTATACTGATAAACTCTCCAGATCTAATGATCTTTGCCTGATACTTCAGAAGTTACTCTTTAAAAAAGAAACAACACTTTATTTCTTATGTTCACAGCCAAGCAGAATCCAAGGCATTGTCACACACTTTGTTAATCCTTTCTGTTTAAGCACTCCTGAGTGCAGAGCTTTCAGTCAAATGAGAGCATTAGTTTGATTCCACTACAGTGGAGCTGAAACAAATAACTTGGCAAAAGACTCCAAAGCCTACTCCAGAAGTTCGTGTCCTCTGGTAGCATATTGTGTTTCAATAAACAAACAAGCAAACAAAAAATATTTTAATATGTTTCATATCTTTTGGAGTCAATTACAACAGATTGCCCAGGACTGCATCCAGCCAGGTTTTAAGCATCTCCAAAGACTGTTCAACAGCTTCTCTGTGCATCCTGTTTCAGTGTTTGACCAACATCATAATAAAAAACTATGGTTATGTTTAAAAGCAATTTCCCACATCTCAGCTCATGCCTTTTACCTGTTGCCCTTTCAATAAACATAACTGAGAAGAGTCTGACTCTGTCTTCTTTACTGCCCTGTTATTTGGTCCATACTTCACCCGTTTATCCATGAGGAGGTTATGGCAGTCAGGATCATCTCAGAAGGATATCAGGTTCGTCAGACTTGATTTCCCCTTCACAAATTCATGCTGACTACTCCCAGTGACCTTCCTGTCATTGATAGGTATGGGAATGTTTCCCAGGGTTATTTGTTCCAATGCCTTGCCAAGGATCATGGTGGGGCTAACCAGCCCAGAGTTTCTCTGATCATCCCTCTTGCTCCTAGTGAAGGTAGGAAGTTACTTTTGTTTTTTAGTGTATCTAAACTGGTCATTCTATCTCTGTGAGGAGCTAATGGGAACAAGCAGACATTTCTAGGACATTGCATTGGCAAAGTTCATTTGATATTTTCTTCCTTAAAATGAAGAAAGGTGCAGGAGAAATGTTTTCTCTTATTGACTGTAAAGGAAGGGCAGATGACTAGGTCACAAGTGGATGCCTATATGCACACACCTATATCTGGCTCAATAAATCCAAAGAAATTAAAGAACCCTCAACTTTGCCTTCAAGGACAAGCAGGTGATGATATTAAAGTTCATTTTTCCCCACAAATGGAAATGTTCCCCTGCAGCAGAGTCATACACTGGTCAGGACAGGTAGATGGATGAAACAATATATTTGATGGCAAAGGGATTTTCTATTTCTTTCCATTTGAACAATTCTTCTTCAGAGGGAAAGAACTGCCATGCACAGTCAGGTCCCCTTCTAATCTACCCTGTTTTACTGAAATCCATGAAGTGCTATGGCAGATTAGATCACGCAAGGTGATCTGCTGGCTATCATCGAGCAATGAATGTCATGTGTTAAAGTACTACAAGCCCCAGTCAGATTGGAAACTGGTTTTTTTCCCCCATATTTTTTGTCTATAATGAGTGATCACAGAAAGAAACAAGAAATATTAGCAGTGGAGCTTTACCTGGAAAGTAGCAATAGTATCTTTGGATACTTAGGGGTTTCCTTTAAATGACAGTGGGTCAGTACCTTTCGTGTTATAGTCCCTTTGTCTACAATAAAGAGTGCTGCCTTGCACTTTTATTCTAGGATACATAGCCTGTTTTCCAATTTCTACAAAATTCAGCCTTTCACTTCTCCATGTTAAAAAGCAACAATACACAAAACCAAATAGAAAACAACACAGAGAAACATAAGAAAAATGGCTGTGAGAGAAATACAGCCTGAAGGGTTGATTCTGCCCTCTAGCACAGATTGCTTCCCAACCCAGATTCCCTTGCCTGGCAGCAGTCTTTAAATTCTGTATCTGTCTTTCCTGGTATCTAGTGGAATCTGGATCCAAGGCCAGGTGTGTGTGTTGCACCCACAGCTGCATTCATGGCTGCCTGCCCTGGAGTGAGCCAAGCAGCTCCTGCAAGAGACCGGTTGTTCAGAGATTCAAGAGCAATGGTCCCAGGTGGGTTTGACGTGATCTTAGAGTAGTGAAAGAAAAACATCCAGCCCCCACGTTACTTTTTTCCACCAGAGACTTTCTGAAAGTGTTGAAGAAAATTAAAAAGCAAGCAAACAAAAAATTACCAAGGGAACAAGGCACAAGAGAGGCAGGACAAAGGGGAAAATGCTTGGAAAAACATTTCCCTCTCCTGACAAGTCTCTGTTATGTACAGAAAGCCTGTGAGAAATACTGAGCCTGTGACAGCAGAAACATCCCAAAGAGAGCAGCGTGTTGGGGGAGCACAATTAATAATAAAGCCCTGTGGAATTTGTGAAGGTTCAGCACAAAAGCTTGAAGCCGTCTTTTGAGAAGCCGAATCAGCTTTAATTACTGTACTCTGGGTTATTCTTTCAAAACGCTTTTGCAGTGGAAGTTTCTCAGTCTGAGGGAGGGCAATGCTGCTCTGCTATCATTTCCCTTCATTGTTACAGGCTTCAGCACACAGTGAATATGTACGAGGACAAGCAGATCCTCAATGTCTTTCATTTCAAGTGTTATTTTTTTCCCTTTTCATTAACAGCCTTCAAGAAGAGAAAGAACTACTCAGGGCAGGGTTTTCTTTCTCTTCTCTACTTATTTTCTTCTTTTTTTCTTTTTTTTTTTTTTTTTTTTTTTTTTTTTTTTTTTGATCAGGGAGTACTTATATCCTAAGTTGCATGGNTTTGCATTCACTACACCTTGTTATCTTAAAACCAGTATAATAGAGATACACATGTGCTCATTACTAGTAGATGTGCCTTCTTAATACTTCCTATGATGGTGTTTTCAGCTCATAATAGGGTGTGGATGATCCATGCAGAATAGTGAATGTGATGTTGATTTTTCCCTCACTTTAGCACAATCAGTGAAGGGTCTCCCCAGTTTGTAACAGTGAGAAAGAGGGAAGAATCCACTCCCCACCATGGTTTTCCAGAGCCTGGTTGCTGCAAAGCCTCACTCACCAACCGTAACAGAGTTTACTTCAGGAATAAGGTAGACAGCTCTCACTTTCTGGACTTTAGACACTGATAGAAAGAAGTTATGTTTTTAGGGTGAACTAGATATATTATTTGAGAGGACAAAAGTAAGAAGATGAGGGGGAAGCAAAGTGGGAGGAGGAATCTAATAATTCTTCAACTGTTGCTAGAAATGCTAGTAATGTGCAACACAGAGGGGAAGAACACAGAATACGAAAAAAAAGCTTAGCCAAAACATGATTGCTGTTCCCCTCTGTCTTGTTTGGTAGTACCTTTTATGTGTTTTTCAGTGTACTGAATTTTAATAAAAATTAGAGGTGGTTACATGTCATTATGTACCATCACATAGCAGGAGGCACAGTTGTGTCCACATTTGTTAATGTCTTTTAAGATATGTTTCATGGGCAGAAATACAGATAGAGAATTTCATAAGATACCAAAACCCAGTAAGTCATTTGACCAAACCTGAAAACAGTACAAACAGATACCTCACTGCTTGGGAAAAGAGCTGCTTGTACTGCTCTGGGGCCAGATATTTCCAGTGTGATCAGCTCCAGCAAATAGAAGATTTGAGTTGGAGTTATTTTCTTTTTATGCAGAAACTTAGATACATTCATTAGGCTTAACTCTGTCTCAAGTCTTTGATAAAATCAGCAACATGAGTGCAGGGAAATAGCAGTTCTAGAATCAGGAACAGCACCTCATTGATACAAGTTTCTCTTGTGCCCACAGGTGATTGCCTAGAAAGGTCATGTTTTGTCCAACATTCCTTGACATTGTTTCCTTGCTATGCAGTTTAGGTTTATGCACTAAATCCCATGGACGGCCCTTCCTTTATTCCTGTTAAATTTACAGAGAAAGATGGTGAGGACAGAAATTAGAGTAGGGCATGATTGTTACAAAGGAAGTATGATTGGAGGCTCTTCAGGACCAACACTGAGGATTAGTTTTGAGGATGATTCAAGTGCATTTCCCTTGTGTCAAATGCAGCCTCATTCATCACTGTGTCTGTGCTCAATTGCAATTCCAAGGTTCAAATGCCCTCAGTGCCACCCAGCAGACAGTTCCAGCTGTGGGAGCATAATTGTTTCTTCAACTCCCATCGCTACCAAACACTTGTTCTCAAGAGTGTCTGAACAGTGGATGAGATCAAGGCTAAAAACCACTCATGAAGTAATTGTCTACCCCTTTAAATACATTTTTAAAAAAAGAAAAAAACAACAAACAAAAAGGAAAATCCCAGCAGCAAAACCTGTATATTCTTAGTATACAGTAGCTCATCACTCAGGTAAATTCTCTCACCCTGGGTTCTTCTGAAATCACATCCCACCCAATTCTATCTATGTTCCTCTCATTAATAGACATTAATTTCTAGCTATGGCCTTCTATACTCTCTCCTTTCTCCTCTCTAGATCAGGACACCAAGGTTTGGGGTTTATTTGCCAATCTGACTGGAGCCAGACAGACATTCCTAAATTAATGTATTTCTCATTGTTTCCTTGAGGACTTCTGGAATTTCCTCAAGTCATCTTCCGTCTTTGTTATTGTCTGGTTTCCTGCTCATGCCGCCTCGCCGTCTCCTGTGCCTGCACCAGTGGAGTAAACACGGAGTAGACGCGGTGCAGTCACATGGTGCAGCTCCTGTTCAGTGCAAGGATCTTTTGGGAAAATGAAGAAGGAAGTCTGGAAATAACTTAAAATAAACAGCAGTCAACTGACATACAAAAAAATTATGTTCTGTAGGATCCCAGATAACAAAGTTGGATTTTACCCTGTTGATAACTGGGAGTTTTTAGTGAGCAGAATTCAATGACTAGGAAAGACCTGTGGAGTAAATGTGCTGCTACAATTCAAGGAAAGTTGTCTTATCATTAGGGAAAAGTGATTTTTCCCTTTGCAGCAAATTGTTCTTGAAAGCACAGAAGTTATTAACAAAGGTTAATTCCATGGGTTAGCACTTACTTCTTAACAAATCCAGGAAATTCCAGTTTGACCGTACCTAGCAGGACTCCACTGCATGCAGGCAGGGCAGTGTGCTGCACACTGAATATGTTTTACACATTTTTTTAATATTTGAATCTCATCCAGTTGCCCCATGTTTAGGATGCAGGCAAAAACTTAAATTCATAGTCTTCCAGATGAGAAGATTTTTAGATTAAAGATTTTCTTTTGAGATCTTTAAAATATTTAGTGCAGTTTTGGTTGCTACAGACATCATAGCTTTACATTTCTGATTCCAAGGTGTCTTGCTTCTCCTAATTTTTCAATAATGAAAGATGTACAACAGTTACATTAAGACAGCATTAAATATATGCCCATCTTCAAACTGAAAAAAAGACAGCAAATTTTTTGCATGTTTTAATCACAGTTTCCCCCCCCAGCTTCCCTTCAGTAGGGGCCGCCCTGTGCCGATGATCCTGTTTTCCCTGCAGTTGTGGCTTTTATACAGACAGGAGATTGCTTGTCAGAGCAAATGATGAGAGCTGAAAACACAGTAAGACTCTAAGAAGAAACTCTGTGTTCTGGTTGAAGGGTGTTTCTTGTTATTGGGGTGAATACGAGATCTTCCTGGGTGTAAGACTGTCCTATGGGGACCAAATTATTTCAGTTTAATGCCCCTTGCATCTTTTTTTTGAGTGTCAGCTTCCACTGGCTACACTCCTCTCACAAGAGGAACATTGGTCTCTTCTGCTGGAGTGAATTTTACCTAGTGCTGAAGCCAGGCAGCTGTGAAAAAGCCCTGGCAGAAGGAGTTCCTGCTGCTTTGATGAGGGAACATGCTGGATCTTCAGCTCAGCAATGGCTAAGATGTCATAAACAGTCTCTGAAGAGACTCAGACCTTGATTCAAGATGGGAAGGCCTATCAGCATAAGGACAAAATCGTGTCTTTGAAAAGCTAGAAATGTTCTGTAGTGGTAGAACAACACAATCCTATGTATTCAGGAGCCAGTTTGTTTTCTCTTCAAATTAAACAGGGAGGGAAAAAATCGTGAATCATTTTGCTTAGTTTCAGAATGCAGTGATTTACCTTTGGTCCATCTCAGAGTTTCAAGCTGACAATAAATTGCAGCAATTCACTCCAAATTGCTTATAAGTGGCCTTTTCACACATTTCTTTTTCTGCTTCAATTTGAAAACCATTCAGGTTAATTGAGATGCAGTCCTTAACAAGTGAACGTTTGTTAAGGACACCATTACATAGACACAGCTGAAGTGGCAAAAAATCTCACCATAGTTGTCTGAGATGGAAACTCACCTTCTTTTTTTTGCAGAATATGCTTACATTTTTAGTGTAGTTAGTCTGTTCTAAAAGCTGTTTATGCCATCAGTATATCCTGCAAAAATAAATGAAAATTACAACCTCCTAGACAAATATAAATTTTCTGAAGTTTCATGTGATGAAAAGATGAAGAATGACAGTTTTCAGACCCCACACAAGTGATGACTGTCAAAGTAACACAGTACAGACACAGAGAATTTATGTGATAGGATGTGCTGGGAAATTTTAGTATGTGCTTAGTGCATCACAGCAATATACCACAAACAGTGGCCACCAGCAGCAGCAGTGTGGTGGACTCGTAAATTAAAAATAGCTGGCATACCCCTCTATTTAAATCAAGGGGAGTGTTCATGAAGTGAATTCTCATCCTGAGCATGACTGGCAGAGTGTGTGATTTAGCATTTGTGATTTAGTGTAGGGAGCTGTGTACGCATTTTGTCAGGGTGATTTCTCCCTTGTCATTGGGGATGGCCTGCAGAGGCTGGCCAAGAGTGCCTGGCTTGAACTCCCACACAGAGAGGGTAGAAGAGGATGACTGAATGGGACTAGGACTCCACGATGTAACTGCTAGTCTGGGTTTAAATGAAGTGTGTGTGGTACCACGACAGAGATGCCAAATTCGTGACCTGGTACTCTGGGTGAGGAGTTATCAGTGCTGCACCAGGTGGGACAGTCACATCCCAGGTCTTACAGGAAAGGTGGGGAGCAGAGAATCAATAGAGAGAGGAAAGAGGGGTGGAGAGAATGGGAAGGAAAACTAGGAGGAGAATGGGGTTTATGTCTAGGAGACATTTGACGTAGTGGGGTGGTTTGTAGCACCTGAGAAAGCACAGAAGGGGACATGTCAGAACTCATCCTGACCTGTGCCTCAGTGACAGCAGTCCCAGCAGTCAGTCCCTCAGCCACTGGCACAGGTAATGGCAGTGCAGGCAGCTACACTGTGATGCTCTGCCTGGTGGCACACCAAACTTACAGGGGTGCTCCCATAGAAAAATTAGCCCTGCACTCAGTTTCTACATGCCTGTGGGGCACTGGGAAATATGAGAGATGGCCACTGCCTCTAACAGAGCCTGACACAAATGGCAGCAGCCAAACCATGCTCAAGGAAAGATTACTTTTTTGAAGTATAATTATCTTCATGACTCTCCCTGGCTTCAGAGAACAGTAATTTGCTGCTGGGTTATTCCTGCAACAGTCAAGTGCACTGCAGACAGATACTAGTTTTAGTTGTGGACCAGCTTTAAAAGTTGTCCTGTCTTTTCCCCTTACTACCCCCAGCCATCCATGCCTTCCCCTTGGCTGTCCCCTCAGCTGTGCTAAGATAATTCCTTATAGGCTGAATTCAGTGCTTTCCAGAACTAAATCTGGAAAGGATTCATCCTAAACTGAGCTGATTTTGTTACCTAGGCTTCAGAGCAGCCCTGAATGCACCTGAGTTAGCTCAGCTGAGACAGGAACCAGGGACAGGAATAAGCAGGCAGAGGAGAGAGCTGAGGAGGGGAGGGCAGGTCCTTCAGCTGACTTTACCTCCAGAGTGGGTATCCTATGCGAACATGGCCCTGGTGAGCTCTTTAGCACAGGCTTATGCAAAGTGGGTGCTTTTTAAGGGGTAATGATGTGAAAGGTATTGATAGAGAGTCCCTTTCCAAACAGCTTTGCTGCGTGGGGGCACGACTTCACCAAGCTTTAGAGACTGCCCTTCTCCTAAAGCCTCTGAGGCAGTGGGTGCAGCTCTGCCCAAGAAGGACCCCTGCAAAGGCTAAGTCTCTGCTCCAGGCAAATCCAGCCAAGGAGCACTCGATCCCTACTGCTGAGGGTTTTCCTGCCCCCAGCACAATGCGTTCATTGCTTCAAGTCAGCACAGAGCATATGATCTACCTGCTGCTGCATGTGTCATCCACAGCGGTGTTGGCAGAACTGAATTGATCATACATAAAATTTAGGCTCATGTTAAGAAAAGGAAAATGAATTAAGCATTAAAAATCTGATATCAAGACGACGAGACAGAAAAGCTTGTCACAGCTTCCTGGAAGGGTCTGTCATAAAGCCCATGTATATTTTTCCCATTAACACTCAATTACAGCATATTTTTCTAGTTCAGACATTGTTCTTAAAGTGTCACGTCGAGGGCGCTAGAGACGCTAAGCACAGAGCAGAACCAAAAGAATCAGGATTAAAGAAAAAAGAAAAGAAATAACGAAGTTGAACAATGGCATTTTCAAAGAATGCAAGCAGATAATTTCAGAGTTCAGAACAAAGATCTATATATTACATATACTCTATAATATATGTATACATTTTATGTAATATATGTAATGCCTCCAGCATCTCTCATAGGGAAAAAAACCCAGTATACATATTATTTCATTGTATATAAGATGTCTTTTTTTAAATTATTATTTTTATTGCAGAAAGATGTACATTAGAGTGAATTTGATACATGTAATGCTTCATTCTTTCATTGAATTTTAACGTGAAGTCTGTTGAGACATATATCTGGCATTGCTCCTAGCCAGGTGCATCGTAAATTGTGTGAGCAGTAATCTCATCTGGCATTACTTGGGTTTTTTTCAATAAATCAAGCTAAACCAGCTTATGATGGGACATTATGTTTAAAGACTAGTTAGGACCTGCTACTATATTTATGTAGAAACCAAAATTCTTAACGAAATGTAGCTGCTGAAGTGCCTTAACACCATATGTTAAACACCTGTTGGATACATTGAGAGATTCACCTACTTGGAAAGCATGAGTGCAGGAAATGAATGAATATAAAAATGGTCTATTATGGTCTCTAACCTAAGATCCACCCCATCACCCAGCTTTCCTTTGGAAATTGCCAGAAGTGGACACTCAGTAATATCTTAAGACAAATGCAAACGCAGAGTAATCCTTCCCCTCACGTGTACTTTGTTTATTTTATAAAACCACCTTATTATTTTTCTTTGTGTCATGTAGCACTTGTGATATGACAAGATATGAAGTGACATAAGTTTCCTCCTTTATTCTTTATTTCCTTCCCAAAAATTCCTAACTTTCTGCTTGCATGTTGACCACCAGAGAACTATACAAAGTGACTCCAAGGTCTCCTTGATAACAACAGCTAATTTAGAGCTCATGATGGTATATGTGTGTATTCCCATGTGCTTTATCTTATATCTATCAGAACTGAATTGCATCTGCTTTTTAGAACACAGACAGCATCTTGGGGATCTAATGAATTCCTTGCACTCATCTTCAGTTTCAACTATTACTCTTAATTCCATTCCATCAATAAACAATTTAGTTTTCTTACTTTCCAGTTAAAGAGTACTCATGTGATCCATTATAATCTCACAGCTGTGAGAGGTGGAAAAGTGAAATTGGAGTGACATTCATTTCAATCATTCCTGCAAAATATCAGAGAACATTTTTGGTTCGAAGCTTCTATCTTATTATCTTGCTCCCACAATAGTGATTGAATAGCAGCTTTTCCAAATTTTTAAGTATTCTCTGACATTTTGGTACTGTGCACCCACCTTTGCTTGCTGTACACAATATGGCAATATTTACTTTCTACTTGAATGACATCTTGTCCTCCTCATCTAATGCTTTCTGCCATGGCCTTGATCCTAACTGATTTAATGGCTGTTGAACTAGAAAGACCATGGAAATGGCCAATCAGGTTGGAAATCTTTCATAGATTTACAGATAGAGTAACAGGGCCCATGACATGATTATAGCCTCAATAAGAAGACTTTGTAAATCCCATGTTTATATTTAAAGTGGGCTGGGATAGAAATGAGCTGATCCTGATCACTTTCATATTCTTTTGCTAGATCTGAAAAAAGCTTTCTTTCAAGAGCTGTTTTTCCTCTTTGCCTGCACCTGAGATCAAACACTTAGCAAGAGAGGCTGACTTACATGTGGAGTGAGTATTGCAAAAGTATCCACATTGTTTCCCCATAGAAAAAAAGGAGTTAAAGAAGTGGAAGACTGGAACAATGGGGAAATTACCACTGACAAGTCATATGAATCCTAATGAGAGGCTGAAATCCATCCAATTTGAAACACACCACCACCTTGGAAGGTGAAGTACTTTGCTAACTCCGTATGTTCAAAATTGTAGTATTCCTTTCATGAACAATTTGGAATTGGAAACCTGCAGCTGTTCACTGAGCTTTCTTCTAAGCAGGCTGTCAAGCCAAAAATTGAAACAGTGCTGCTTTGGACAGAAGTCACATTTTAAAATGTGCCACAAATAGCCTAGTATTTTGGTTACAGCAATATTACTATTATTATTATTATTATTATTATCATAATTATAATTAAATAACAATAACAATAACAACATTAATAATAATGAAGATGATAATCATAATAGCAATAATTATACTAATATGCAGGTTTCTTGTCTTCTTTCCATGGCATCAAAAATATGAGTTGAGAACGGAGCTCCCATAAGACTCTGCTCTCCAAAAGAAACCTGCTAGAGGTAATTTTCACCTGGAGGTGAAAGAAACATTTTAAATTTTTGTATAAACTGATATGTTCAGTCTTTTATACTGAGAATAGCAGAGAAATTGTCTGGAGCACCAGTTACGAAACAATTGTGAAAGTTGCAAGGGGCATATAAGGAATATTGGAGCAAAATTCATAGCAACCTAGCCAGCCTGTGTGATGTTTTCCAAGTGAAGGGGAAGGACACCAGGTAGAGCACCAACAGGGAAGAATTAAGACCTATTTTGGGTGATAATTAAATCTGAGCAAAAAAGGCCACTAAATACTTTATCAGCCTTCACACTGAATCTTAACACACCCTAGAATGTTTTCAATTCACTGTCATTGTCTTCAAATTAGGAATAAACTGTCTGAAATCAAAACCCTGTGGTGCAGAGGAAGCTGAATTTAAATCTCCTCTTTCATTTTAGTTCATCTCCATTAATTTGCCACTTGTTAATAACAAGTGAAGAACAATCAATCTAAATAGAGTTCCAGGTAGTGGTTCCCATAAAGCAAGAGCGAAGGAGATTAAATCATCATTATGAACCTAAGGGGAGAATGTTACACATGGAGGGAAGGAGATGCAGGAAGGGGAGGTTTATTAGAACTGTAGCAGGAAGTAATTTTTATTTTACAACTTCTTCATTTGATGAAGCTTTGAATGATCTTAGATCCAATTTCCTCTTTGAAACTGGGCAAATGAATTTCAAGGAATATACCATCATCAACATTACCGTCATCATGACCATGAAAATAATAAAGAACCATATTTAAGACACCTGAAAGTACTTTATATATTGCTTTTTTGGTTTTTTTTTTCCCCCAGGGAATTAGACGAATTTGTGTATTGAATAAAAATATTCTGCCTAACGTAGAATTCAGCTGTGTTCTACTGCCAGGCAGACAACTGATTCTGAAGCTCTAAGGAATGCATCTTATTGTGACAAAATAAATGCAGGTCTTGGGAGGACAGACCTAGTTGCATGTCTCACTGTTTTCAGGCCGGATGAGGCTCCTTGACTTTAGGGATAGGAGATTGATCTGTTTCTTTAGACTACTCATATAATGAAGTGCCTTCTCAAATTGGAAACAACCTTTGCTCCACAATTTTAGTAGCCAGGGAGGCAATTTTCCACTACAAATAATCAGTGTTTGGTCAGTTTATTGATCAGATACTGCATTTCTTGAAACTCAGAGAGAATGAGATTTACAGCTCTGTTCCTAAGAGCTACTGTAAGACTCATGTGTCATGTGCTTAACTTAGTAAAAAGATGATTTTTTCATTTTGAATATATTTGGTAAAACTTGTCCCTGTTAACTTGCCATGCTCTTCCTCCCATTGAATGCTCCTTTCTACTAATATCTGACAGCTGAGTTCTTTGGGTAAAAGGCCACGTTGACAGCCGGAACCAGAATTATTGCACTGTAATAAACAGGAACATGCAACTTTACCTCAGCTGGGGATAAGGCTCAGGGATGGACTAGATGACAGATGAATTTTCCAGCTACTGGACTCTTTGCTTAAATAATTACATCTCTCTTCATTCCAATATGTGTCTTATTACTTGGACCACAGCAATATGTCACTACCCTCTGAGATACTATTAACATACAGGAAATGCATTGCAGCCCTTCCTGTTAAAAAGCACCTTTCTGGGATTTGGTAATAGCAGCAGGGAACAGACAAGGAAAAAAATATTAATTTCTGAGTAAGCAGTTTTTAAATTGTATTAGCCATTCCCATGCCTTTCTGTCAAGGCTCCAATTTACCTCCAGCTCTGTAACCACAACTGGGTGCTTAGAATTGCACTCCATAATGTAGTCCTAAATTAGAAAAAATCTGGAAAAAATCCATGCTGTTTGTACTTTAAATTCCCTGCACACAACCAATAGAATTCCATGAGCTCTAAAGACTCCTGGCTTCACAACATTTTCTTTTTCTATTAAGGAGGGCCAAAAATTGCTCTGTCAAATCTGCCCACCCCTTCTGATGACAAAGAACCAGAAACAGAGTTGAGAGTAAGATCATTTACCTTCCTCACTTCTCAGGACCAGGTCCTGGATGTTCTGAGAAAGGTACAGGCATCAAGGACAAGACTGTCTTGGATGAGAACAGAAAGTTTTTTATTTGGGCTTTAGCAAATTGTAGCTCTTCATCAAGAGTTTGTTGTGTTTTTTGATAGATCTCTGTTTCTTCAGGTGTTATCCACATATTATGAAATATGTCTTTAGTTCAAACATGTGAAGTAGCAGAATGTCCATACCATCACTCGACCAAATCTCTGGTAGGCCGGTTACAGATATTGCAGCAATTACAGACAGGATTGATACATCCATTTGAGGGTGTTTCCTAAATCAAAAAAACAGGAAAGAAATTTCTACCATCTAATAGTTTGGATATTCACTGGTGAGTAGAGAAAACCTGCTTCACAACATGAGCTTGCTGTCTTATGGGAAGTGAAAAAGCATACAAAGAAGAAACTGATACAAGTCCCATTGCATAACAATCTCCAAGCAACTGAAGTGTTTAGGTATTCACAAAGGAGGGGATATATACTAATACTTTTTCAGATAAAGGACGGATTTTGGTTTGGGAATCTCACATGCTGTCTCTGTGCCCATACACTCTGATTTTGAAGGAAAGATCACTGTACTCCTTCTGGTTTAGAAAGGTATTTAAAAGCCTGAAAAGAACTGAAGAGGCTGATAAAGTTAATTTACTCTCTGTAGCATAGCCCACTGATATGGATCAGCAGGCCTTACAGACCTAAATTTCCTCTCCTGGAGGGAGTTTGCACCCCAAAGCTATTTTATGTGTTTAAATTATATTAATGTCTTTAATAGATGTTATTTCTCACTAAAAATTTGGATTCCTTTGTGCCTTTAAGCCTCCACAACTCTGGCAGCACTGTTTCTCTTGATTTTCCACATGTGAACGCACAACTGGAGATCAGCAGATTGCAAGATGCAAAAAGGTAGGGTATTCAGGAGACTTTATATACATCTCCCAGATGGAATAGGAAAGCAGAAATGGAAGTCACAAGTTCTGTCCTGAACACTAACCCCCAAACCTTTTTATGGTCATTAGTGACAATGCAAAAACATGGTAATCCTCTAATCTCACTCCCTCTAAAATAGTGGGGCTGCATCACACTAAGTAATTGGGACTCTAAGTTGCAGCTCAGTGTCTCTCTGTCAAATACTCAATCTTATTGCTGAAGAAAATAAACTGTCAATCAGCAGAGGCTCTTCTTGGTGGCAAACCATCTCCATAATGTGATACTTTCAGTATCTAGTCAATCCTGTTGTTGAATTAAAGCAGGTGTGAGGCTGTATTGGTATCACAGAGTCAACCAGCTCCTTAGTTCTGCAAAAGACAGAAGGATACACTGCAGCAGAGCATGTAAAATGTCATTCTGCACCTCTGTCAAAGAAGCTGAACGACTGGAATGTCACAGCTCAGGCAGGGATAGAGAAGATATAACTGTGAATATCTGTGCTCTCAAAGCTAAACACACAAACATTTTAAAGGGGACCTTTTCCAGATGGAAATAAAAAAATGTTTTTAAGGCAACCAAGACAATTATTCTAATGTGCCTTACTCTGTTACTGCTGTGCTGGGACAGCACAAGTGAACATGTCCAGATGAGCAACTTTCAGAGAGCATTGTACTAAAAGTAGAAGACTCTTAACGGAGCCAAGAATATTTATTTTGCTGCTAGGCCAAAAGTGACACCTGTAATCCTATTGCACCTCAGATATACAGGTGAAGTGAACAATGTATTTATAATTGAATAAGAAAATATGGATTAAAACCACAAATTGGGATCAGCGCCCTTAACTCCCAGTACATTGACCGGTGGTAATTTATTGAATGTGGCCTGCACTGATTAGGAAGTTAACATAATTACACTTATCACCTGTATTTGTTCCTATCCATAATCCTAGTTCCCAAGCATTATAACTAGAGAAGAATACTCAGGGAGATGCTTGAATTCTCTCAAGTGCTCTTCAACCACAGAAACACAAAGCCCAGGTTTTCACTCTCTATATCATTTATTTTGTGGTCTGTAAAATGAAAGCTTTGATAATGATAATTAATATCAGACCTATTTTATCTGAATCAGCCATTGCCATGCAACCAAACTGTGGAAGCAGACATAACACAGAATCCAGCATGGTAAAGACAGACACAGATATAACTGGGAATGGTGCAGACAAAAAGATGAATGTGGCCTAAAATATACTGAAATAAATTAACCCAATTGCATCCATTTGCACGAATTTGAGCCAACAACACGAATTTGTACTGTATGAGATCTTAGTTATATTTGGCCACACTTTCTAATCCTTCTAAGTGGAAGACACCTTATGGAGAGAGACACTTCATCACCACATCACAGCCGGAGTGACAGTGTGAGGATAATGGTGGAAAATGAAAGAGGTTCAATTAAACCTTCACAGCATCACAGAGTTCATACGGTGTCTCAGCTGATGGGATGACAGGAAGTGAGAGAACAATGTTCATAAGTTACGGAAGGATAACCACTCTTTAAATCTTGTCAGTGCATTTAGAAGAGAGAGTATACATTTAGCCTTTTACTATTTGGGGGTTTTTATCTCTTTGCCTCTGCTTTCTTAAAGTCTGCCAGGTTCTGAAGTGTGAAAATGTGAAGGGTTGTCCTCATGGTACTTTTTTGCCCTAAGTAGATGTAACAACCAGAAATGTGACAGTGTGATGGTTTCCCCAGTTCTGGTTTGCTGACTCCAGAAGTTTAGATGGATGAGGTTATTTATCTTCATTCAATTGCTGAAATTTGTTTCTGACCATATAGTTATGCAGCAAGATTCTAATGGCTGTTCTCGAGGGTGCTGACCCACAGACAAACACAGACCTCAGTGGAATTCATGAATTTGCCATGCACATCTTTCAGATTCAAGCAATTAAACTCTTCCCTGAAGTGAAACTGGCACAGACAAAGAATCTGCTCCTGACACATTTAGCTGCAGACAGAGCTCGAGGAGCCCTTACCAGAGCAATTCCCCTGGCTGCAAGAGCATGGGTTAGGATACTGATTTGAAAGATGTGTGCACCAGAGAAGGAAAGCCATAGCACCAGAGATGGAATGAGAAGCAGGACAGTGTTTCTTAAGCCAAGAATTCCCTGAAAATCCACAGACCTGTGGATTTGTGAGGCAGGATACTTTGTGCTGTTTATTTCTACAGAGTTTTGAAGACTGCACAAAGAATTTAGGTTACTTTTCAAGACAATTAATCTTCCTAATTAAAACATTTGAACATTGACCAGTAATTCAGGTTACATTTCATTTTGCTCAGGTATAGCAATTTCTATCTCCTGTTTTATGAGAAAATAGGACTTCTGTTATTCCACTCCCTTGTGTTTTAGGTCATTTAGAAAACCAAAAAACTGTACGTTTCTGTAGGAGGAAACCCATGCTCAGCGAAAGATCTGTGATTTAATAAAAAGCATTGCATGCTATGTACTGCTGGTGTTTGAAGAGATGATCAAATAAAGCTTATGAAAAATTCTGAATATTTCAAGTGCATTTAAAGCTCAGGCAGAGTTACAGCAATAGCAGGCTGCTTCTGGCCATTCACTACACAACTACTACCATGACTGCTGCTTCCTAAGTCTAATTCCTACATAAACAGAAATTTGCCCTGAGGAAAAAAGGCTAAAGATGCACAGTAAATCTCTCACGGTGAATATTTTCCTGCATGCTGTTTAGAAAGCTATTTCCTGTGGAATTCAGCTAACTCTAAACAGACAGAATCCTACAAATACACAAGAAAAAATTCCTTATGGTCTGGCAGTATTGTTATTGAGTGACCCTGGGCAAGTTATTCAAGGCTGACTCACAAGTGTCAAACTGGAATGGAAATGTTTGCAGGACCATACCCTGCATTTCAGGCAGACAGATAAGCTGTCATCTTTAACTTGGAATCCCTCAGTTTTTACCATATAACATTTTTAAAAAATGCTGCTTGTATGTGCAGAATTATGAAGACAAACATTTGCACAGTGCAAAACAAAGAGAAATAATGGCATTTAAACCAAATATGCATATGAAAAGATTTTGTCCATGACAGAATAATACACCACTTGCAGGTACATTAGAGAAATTGCTGTCATTCCCATTTCCTTCCTATCACAGCAGCAGTAGTTCAGTACAATTTTATTCTTTCAGTTCTGACCATCCTTGTCAAGAGTCCTCTGTACTGCCTCACAGGAAGGCCTCATTTCTATTTTCCCCACATACACATCTTCATAAGCTTATCTTCAGTCTTGATGACAGAACTCTTATTCAGAATTTGCCTTACAAGATCTTCAACAGAAAAGACATTTTCCACTTTTATTTTTATATCCTCTGAAAGCTGTTGACACCTACACGTGGAACCACCTCATCCCTCCTTTCTCCAGGAAACTGCTACTATATATTAAGTATTAGTCTCTTCTACCTGGGCTATTCTTCTCTGTGCTCACTGTGGTATTTCCTCTGGGTTGTATCCTCCTCTTTGAAGAGGACAATATTTCATTTACCCTGGAAAATTCTGGTTCACACAGCACTGATATAAAGAGATTCATAGATTTAGCCACATTCAATACCTTTTGTTCCCATCTGTTCTAGTCTCTGACTTGTTTCTTGAAGACAATGTGGTCTTCAGAAAAGTCCAAGATAAACTGGGCTCAGGGTTTGGAAAATCAGAGAGATCTCTGGGTGGAGAAGAAAGTACAAAGGCAAATAAAATGGATGGAGATGAAGAGCTGGGGGAAGAGGGATAGATTAATGAGTAGTGGGAGGTGTCAGCATTCATGAAGACACCCTAAATTATGAGGGTGGTTATGAGATCCAACCCCCTTGGGGGTCTTGCATGTAGCAAACATTAACATAGAACATATCATACTATTTAATGAAAATTTTATTCAAAGTTTCCTTGTCTCTCTGAATCTGGGGTAACAATCTGTCTTCACATTGCAGGTGTTTTGTAGAAATTAATGATCTGAGTAATTAATGTTTGTACAGTGTTCACATACTACACCAGTGCAGAGCTGAATTAGTAATTCCATCCTCAGGTGGAGGACTGACTCACATTCAGCAAGTGCCAAGGAGCAGGGAAGTGTATATTCAAGCAGTGTCCCAGAGTCAGTGGGAACATGTTGTCTTATGCAGAGGCTCACATTGTTCTGATCAGCTGGAATTTGGTTCTCTGTCAGATGTCTTGGCTCTGGATTATTTCTAAATAGCAAACAATAGTGCAAAGAAGGTCACCCACTGAGCGTGGGGGATCATACAAAATATTGATTAACTGTTCATTAACAGAGCACACCCTGCCCAATGGAACTTAAATTCAGTGGAAAATTTCTAAAATACATTAGTAAAGATTTGATTATTTGCATAAGGGGAATGAATTCAGGATTCTCAAATAAAATTAAAATCTGGTATTTCTTAAAGCTTAGATGCATGCCCTTGAAATCTTCTGATATTTTTATTTCTATTTTTAATGAGGTATTTTTCTCTGTTGAAGAGTTTCCATGAAGCAGTTTTGTCTGACACTATCATCTCATGAAACACAAGTTTCCTGATTAACAGCTTCCTTGTAAGATCATCTATCCCAAAAATGACATCTGGAAGAGACATTATCTCTAGACTCAGAGCCATCAGAGATGCTAGACATCTGCCCAAGACAGAGCACATTATTGTAGCAATACTAATCAAGCCAAAAGAAAGGAGATTAGAGACACATGCATTTTTAGCAGCATTGTTAAACAGATTTTCAGTCCCATGCACTGACTCTCACAGCAGATGGAGTCAGAAGATGCTTCTAAGTATTATCCTCAATTAATCATTTTCAAAATGAACTCTTTCATTTCTGAAAAGATTATACACTTTACTTCAATATTTTTCCAATTTAAGCCTCATGAGATTTTGTATTAAAAGTCTTTTTCCTTTGGGTAACCTAACGTTAAAAAATCAAAAAAGCATTGAAAAATAAAAGCAGGTTAAAGAGCCAGAAAACGAAGATTTCCTTCAGTGTAAATAAACCATTTAAACTTAACCTTAATTATTGTCAAAACTTCTAGGTTTTTGTTTGGCCTGTTTGTCCCTTGTATTTTCATTTTTGCTATAGTATATCCCAACTCTCCACAAACTTTTGTTTGGAGGCTATCCCACTTCCGTAAGCACTACTGCAGACTCCTACCTGGTTTTATTCTTAGTTCCCTTATTTTTAGCATGAAACTTAACAGTCTGAGTGTAGTAATACACTGAACTCAAGTTCAAGAGTCATTCACGCTAATAACCTCTCATTTTGCAGCCAGGATGTGGCTATGACAGCTCTCCATTAAGAGTTCTCCAATGTTATCCACATGATTCACAGCCCTCGCTTTTCCTTTTTCTCACCTTCTGCATCAATTTGCAGACAAGTTCCCCTAAAATTCACCTGGACAGAGCTGGCTCATGGATCCACATCCTGAAGCACTCGGGGAAATGTCTCTGAAGGTCCTGTAACAGCCTGATACTCCTGCTGACTCCTGAGGGAGATTAATGCATGCTTCTGCTGCCACACACAAAAAGCAGGGGTTTGTCCCTATTTATTAACTGGTGGCAAAGGAGTGGTTGCTTTTGTGCACTTTTGTGGTGCTGCATCACGCCCCTATTTTAGGCTACACTGTGATCTGAGAAATGCTCGTTAGGCCTCGGCCTTGATGAGCAACACCTGGGCTCAGCTCCTGCTGAATTTGTCAGAAATATTGACTGTGTTTGCTGTCTGCTCCCAGGAACTTGTGCTGTCTAATGAGCTCCAGCTTTTCTTTTTAAGAAAAGCCTTGGAAACTTTTTTCTGAATGGCATGACATCCTTTTTTTCACACTTTCAAAGAAAATGTCTGATGCAAAGTGCAGCCAGGATGAAACGTTGTTATGACTAAAGCCAACTCTCTTGTGGCCTATAAACAGTGGTCCAAAATGAGATCCTTTGAACTCTTCTGGACAGCAGTGGCCGTGACCAGCAAAACCCCTCTGAGTGGGGCTTCTCAGAGCCAGTGAACTCTCAAGTTTGCTGTACTCAGGGGATCACTGAACTCAGGGAAACACTGACAGATTCTGGGCTGATCCCTCCACCCAAATCTCAACCCTTCACCGTTGGGAAGATACAAAGACATCTGAAGTGAGTATTTCACTGACTTTCAAGGCAAGTTTTTCACAGGTACCTTGCACTGACTCCTTATGTCTGTGCGCATACTATACGCATATCTTATGGCAAATATGGGAGAAATGCTGCTCTCTTAGATGTTTAAGTGCTAAGTGAGTTAGGCCTATAAGCCAGTTACTGCAGTGGTATAGTAAATCCTATATGACTGTTTTGCTAAAGTGGAAAGTTTAAGTTAAGTTAAATGCTGTTAAGTGGTTTTCCTTTGCTGAAGTGCTAAGTTTAACTTAAGTTATAAGTTAAGTCCTGTTATAAAGCCACATTCCTTTTTATCCTTGCCCTTTCTATCCTTTTGTCTCACACACACACACACACACAGTTTTTGGTTTATTTCGGTTTGGATTGACTGAGTGGATTTTGTTGCTTTTTTCCTAAGTGTACCTTGACCATCTAGTAAGTAGTAGAGTGAACTTTGCCAATGAAGTTTGTCGTGCTGTCACTTTATATTAGTTCTGGTTTTTACTGATACCTTTGCTGGTGATTCTTTAAGCAATCTCAAACATTCATTCATTACAACTTTTAGTGCTGTGTTCCCCATCTGACTGCTCGTGTTTGGTGTGTGAATTGCTTTTCAGTTTTCTGAAATAAAGGTGTTTCATTACAGGGGAAATGTTATTCCCTGGGGATTTACAATGACCTTCTCCATCCTGCTAACTTGCCCTGTGCACTGCACCCTGTGACGCAGACAGGGCTTTGAAGGAAAAGCAAAACACTCATTAGTCAAAACTGTGGTACAATGTGAAAGAAGATCACGCACACACGTGTGCTCCTAACATGCAAATTTAACGGTGCTTTTCCTGGAACAAAGTGCTTCCTGCATGTAAATTAAGAGAATGGCTGAGCCTCACACAGAGGTTTCAGAGTAGACCCTTGCTTTGGGCAAATAGTGGAAAGCACCCAGGTAAGGCAGTGCCAAGGCTGAGATAAGAACCTGTAGAAGATCAACTAGATCATGTATTTTACACAGCTGTGTCCAGCAAACAAAACATGACAGCCTGTTCCAGCAGACAGATGGGGAGCTGGGTTTTTTGGCACAAGTGCCAGCCGTTTAAGCCAACTTTGTAGCAGCAGCAGTGCTGAGTAAGCTCAACATACAAAATACTGATTACGTGTAGGGAAAAGCAATGGCAAAACACCAGCAAATAAACTCCTCTGATACAAGGAATGACCTCATGCCTAAAGGATCTGAAGGAAATCTGCTATTCTAGTGTGTCTATGCCTAGAAAATGAAGCTCTCAGGATCTGACACTGAATCCAATAAATCATAAAATCTGGGAAAATACCCACACAGACAGGAAACCAAGCATCAGAAACAGCAGTCCATCAGCTCCACATGTAAAAAAAGGTATTTCTTATCATCCCCTCAGCCCCTATAATGTTTGATTATGAAGCTGTGGGTGACACTGCACACCATTCATCCACTGACTTTTATTAATCTCCCTGTTCAGTTGCTCCACCAGTCTGTCTCTGCTACAGTCATTGGTGATGAATACAACATCTGGTACTGAACTGTGGGACAGGACAGCTCTGCAAGACCCTTCCATTTCAAACATCCAAGATGTAATGACCTGTAAACCAAGCATTCATTCCTATTTCTTCCAAAGTAGGATAAATTTGGTTGGGCTGGGAAAAGTAAATTGGCCTGTGGAGTGATCCGAATTGCCCTAATTAGGTTCTGACACCTAAAAAAAAAAAATCTTAAAAAGACTTCAATAGAAGAGGAGACTCAACCCTGCAATCTGCTTAAAAAAGCAGGAAAACAGCTTTTTGCCCTAAAACATGATTTAGTAATAATAATCCTCTTCTTTTCCCCAGTATCCCATGACTATGTTGTTTGAAACTGGAAACAGAAATAGAGACTTGTCCCCAACACTGCCAAGATTGCAGTCACAGCCATATCACTTAGAACATTAATTTCAGATGAGGTGGGAAAAGAAAGATAAAACATCTGTCTCATTATTAAACATTTATGGTCAGGTTCCTTGAAAAAACTGGCCTTTAGTGCTACTTTTGTTTGGTTGGTTAATAATCACTTCAAAAAATAAGCATATTGTCAACATTTTCCACATTACTTATCCCACATCCCGTTTATTGTATTTTCTAAAATAAATTCAGCCAGATCCATTTGATTACTCTTGCCCTAAATTAAACCATCAGCCTATTTTCCATAACAAGCACTGTCTTATACCATAAATTATTATTAGAATTAATTTGTATCGAGGTTTGCCAGAAAACAAGATGTGTCTTTCCTACTCAAAACTAGATGACTGAAGACACATCAGAGAAAGACAATTTATATCGCAGACATTTTACATTGACGTGTCACCTTCTTAAATGCTTCTCAGCTTTACTTTAATGACTTCAACTATTTCACAGTTTCTTTAAATGGGACTTTCCCCCCTCCCTTTGCTATAGATGCAGAATGCTTCTGAGTGCTGCCAGAGCTGCTTGGTGACTTCCAGAGCTTGGGAAGTGAATTTACCACAAGGTAACACACACTGCAGGTTTGCAATAAATGCACTTGTTAACAAAGGACAGGTTCTGAGCACTCAGCTATCACTTTATAGCAGTTTGAAGAAAGGCACTACAGAAAATAAAAAAGGATTTTCCAGTAAGTAACTGAGGAAAGAGAGGGTGTGTTGCCTTCACAGAAGCTTCTCTAAAAGAGTCTGCAGTAGAAAATAAAGGAATACTGAAGGTGGACTAGGATTTAGATGGGGAGAGCTGGACGCACAAAGGAGGGGAGCATCAGAAAGATTGGACCTTCAGTAATTTACCTTTAATGCAAGCCCAATCAGTGAATTTATTCTTAGCAGAAAAGATATCTGGTAGATCAGCCAAGAAACGGACCCTCCCAATGCTGGAGGGAAAAGTTCAGGGCAGTATCACCACTGCCCTTACAGCAGAGGTGGGGAACTCCCTGCATATGCACAAAATGGTGGCAGAATTTCACTGTAGGCACTGCTGTTATAACTCAGCTCACTACATTTGATAGGAACTGATGGCTGAAGAAACATTCCTTAGAAAGTAGTGTGCTGTGTTAAAAAATAAACACCAAAACAAAATAACCCACGTCACTACTGAAATCAGGGAATGAGTTGAAGTGGTCTGTCTCCCCCCTAAATAAACAACACAGAGAGCTGCTCTCTGCCCAAAGCTGTCAGGTTGGTGTGTAATTGTCACAATCACACAGAGTTTATTACCAATTGTACCCTGTGGTAAATTTTTGTCAAAAAACTTCATGAAAAACAATGACATCGAGTTGACAAAGAAATGCAGAGCCTTTCTGGTTTATACAATTCTATAATAATAACATTCTTTTTGCTTTCCTTCTCTTTATTTTAGGCTGCTCTTTATCGTTTACCCAATAGATTAGATTGGCATTCAGGAACAGTTTCCCTGAGTGTTTGAGTTACAAAGAAAGCCCTGCGCAGTTACACAGGGAGCTTTTGCAGCTCTTGTGGATGGTGAGTGAGCATGAGAAATGAAACAGCACTTCCCTCCTCAGGAAAACAATCCATAGCTCTTTTCTTAATTAATGCTGCAGAACAGCTTATAAGAGATGCTACTAGAATCTGCCTTGTTTTCCTAATCACACTCACTCCCCAATTGATTCATTTGGTCGTCGGAAAATCAGATTTTCCAATAGCAAGAGATGCTAACTAACTGTCTGAAAATGCAGGACATATTGTAAAGAAGTTTACTATAAAATGATAAGCAAAAAATCCCTAAATTTCCTGATACATTTTGGAAAAATACATATTTCTATCATTTCAAGTACATTTACTGCTAATTTCCTCACCATTTGTTCAGTGAAGGTAAAGAGTCTTAAACCCTCTTCTTACAAAAGAAATCTGTGGAAATTAGATACTAACATTTATTTAAATTAATTGAGTATCATGGATATGTATTCATCTTGTGTAACAGCCTGGTTTTCTGAGCTGAGGTAATTCAGCACAAATTTGTGGATGCTCTGACCTGCAGCATGGTGTGCATCAGAGGGCCTCCTCTGTGTCCTCAGTTAACAACTGTGAATTTTAACAGCTCCCAGATATGTAGTTTCATCTGAAATTGCTGTGGGCTTTACTTTTTTTATCAAGTTTGTATCTCCAGGTGATCAAGACAAGAAGAGACTTGATTTGTTTGCTTTTTGAAAGCTATGGGCCATTGCTAACAAGGACTGGAGAAGGTGAAGGAACTGAGAGAGAAGATAAATCTCCTTCCAGTACATAAAAGGAGTTCACACAGATTATTTTTTTACATAAATTGTGATGAATGAGCCATCTGGACATTCCCATTCACTCTTCACATACACAGGAACAGATTCACAGCTAAGTTGGTTCTGGCTTAAATAGTTTACCATCTCCAGTAGAGCTTGCTTGACTTGAATAGTCTCCAAATCTGATCTCTTGGGAAAATAAATTTAATATATTGTCATAATTTCATCCCTAGAATGATGGATTAATCTTGTCTCATGGGTATAACACACAAGCAATTGTTTTATATTCAAAAATTATTTCCTGCTAAAAATAATGTTGGTGAGACTGCTTTATTTAGTCTGGTTCTACTAATTTTGTTGTTGAAACTTATATACTGAATTCCAGTACTTCAAAGGCCATACCTCTTACATAAACCACAGAGAAAAACCTCAAATGTTATAGTAATGCAGCACTATTTCCGTAATAGAGCGGAAAACAAGAAACAAGTATCAGATTTATATGTAATGAACTCTCTACAGTATAAGAAGGATTAAATACTTGTACTGTATTGTAACACTCTCCAGCAAATGAAATTGCTACACCATCTGCTAAAAAGTGACATAATGTCTCCTGTAATACACGGCCCATACTCTTACTGAACTGTGCAGTACAAGTCTGTTTAACTTAACGAGAATTACATTAGGATCTGTAGTAGCAGACTGTTTCTCCCATCCCACACTAGCAAATATCAATTCTTCTTAACCAAAGAAAACATAAGACACACATTTGTGATACTTAGAACACTCTATCTCATCAACACTGGCACAGGAGCCAGATTCAACAGTTTAAAAACACATTTTTAAAATAATCTACCTTTGACTCAAACAGATGTGCTTTTGTTTTTCAAAGGAAAATGGCATAACAGGAAAAACCCTTCAGATTAGGTCAAGAAAGGTGGATCTCAGGAAAGGTTTCCACTGCAATAGGCCTTAATCCCCTTGTTCTCTGGGATGAACAAGGAGAGCAAAAATCAGCACTGCAGAATTTCATGTACCAGCTCTGTGTTTATACCAGCTTTTCACAAAATTTTCTGATCAGTCTATGGAATTAAACCATTGCCACAATAATGCCCAGCTTCTGAAGGGTGTTGACGCTTTGCCCACAGTTCCTCATTGGCATACTCCAGCTTCCCTCTACTGAAGAGGAAAAAAATCACAGATGATAGATAATGCCATTTTTGAAGGTCAGAGAAATTTCATGGCACCAATGACCATGTCCAGAAATCTCTTCCAATGTACCCAGACATGAGGGCAGACACACCACAGGCTTGGTATCAGCCAAGCTCTTGGGCAGCTCCCAGCAAGCGCTTCTGGCAGAACCATGGACAATGAGCAGGTTGTAGAGCTCATCATGGCAGAGAGAATGGTCTAAAGGACCTTTTCCACTTACAAACTTATTTCTTGAAAAACTTAATTGCTCAGGAAGAAATTTTGCCTTCCTTACATACCCACTGAAGATCTTTGCTGTTGGGGAAAGGAAAACAGAGGAAACAGCTACAAGAAAGGCAAATGTGTACAATCACATTTTTTCTGGGGCCACAGTCTGCTAATAATACAGGGAACATTCAGAAATCAAAGCAATAGTACATATAGATATCTGATAAATTTAAATAATTGTAGTCACTTTAAGATAAACACTGATATAGTGATTTGCATCTGATTTTCCAAAATTCGATACTGACCACTGGGCCAACATTTCCAAAAGGACATTTAGGTTAAGAATGCTTAATTTCCTGTTTTCCTTCAAGGAAGGGACCCACATTGGAGCAGGAGAGGAAGGAATGGCAGAGGTGAAGCACCATCTATGACTGTGACCCCCATTCCCCATTTCCTGCAGTGCATGGAGGGAGAAGGAAGAATTGTCATGAATGAAGTTGAACCAAGGAGGAAGAGATGTGGAGGGAAGACATTTTTAGCTTTGTTTTGGTTTTCTTTTTTTCCTGCTGTCCTACTACGTTATTAATTGGCAATAATTAACATTAATGTTCCTCAGGTCAGATCTGTTTTGCCTGTGGCACTAAATGGTAAATGAGCTCCCTGTCCTTATCGCAATGCATGAGTTTTTTCATATTTCTGCCCCACACCCTGTCCTTTTGAGGAGGGGGAGTGACAGAGCAGTTCAGTTGCCACATTGCAGCCAGCTAAGGTCAATCCATCACAAAACCAAAGTCTTTGTATGTGTGTATGTTTGTGTAACTTTAAGCAGAAAAATGAAAACTCTGAGTTTAATTGTCATGGATCCTGTGTATAGATGCCAGTGTTATATCCTCAGGCTCCACTTCTGTAATAAGCCAAATTTCCCCCACCAGTTTCCCTCTTGGCAGCCACATGAACCATTTACTTTCTTGTGATTTTGGGTCCAGCTCTAACTTCATAGTCATTATAGGGTATGAATACATGATGTGGTGAAGAATGGTGCAGTTTTCAGCTATCATCAGTCCAAAGTGATACATCAGCACACAGAAAAGACCACTCTGTGGAGATAACAGGAAAAAAAGGAGAGCAAACATCTTCCAGATATCATCATAAAGAAACAAAACATGTCACTTTTAACTGCTGCTGGAATGACTGAGGTCATTCCATCCTTTCATCCTTCAAGAGATGAGAGATACTGAAGAGAGTATCACACCTGTATCAGAGATTTTCTTATGGCAAAAAGAATACCTAAAGCTGTAATTTTTTTGCCCTGCAATTTATCAGTGACAAAAAAAGTCAATGATGGTACTTTTACTCATAAGGTTTCCTAACGCCTGTGAGTTTGGACATAGGTATTTGTTCTAGGGAATATTTTAAAAATTATGAGGTGGCAAGGGAAATGGTGTGATACATAGGAAGAAACATAGTAGAAAACAAAATCAGGTATGGCACAAACAAGTTATTCCCGGACCAAGAAAAAGAATAGAGTGCTAGGAGGTCAAAAGCAGTTCAGGGCTACATGAAAAGTCAGAATAGACAATTAGGAGTTCAGCCTGACACAAAAAGGGAGAAAAACTGGTAAAGAAATTGAAGAAGACAAGTAAAATAGGGGATGGAAAGAACAATAGGCACATCTGCCACACAGTGAGGAAAGATGAGCTGAAAACTCATCATCACTATAAGATAGTCAGCTGAGAGTATCTCCACATTTTCAATTGCTCTGGATAAAAGATGGAAGGCTTGTGCCACAAGCTTGTGATTAAACACTGAGAAAGCAGCTTTTCTTCATCCAGTCAGAATGGTTTATAATAAGTCTCTCCCTCTCTGTTATCCTCTGAACTTCTCACAGGTCACAGGCATCTCATAATTTTTGTTCTGAAAGTGTCTTGAGGTTCTTCAAGAGCTTCCAAGAACTGTTTCCTTTTACTGATGAAGGAAGAGTGGATCATCACAGCAAGAAAATGAGACAATTTTGAAACAAATAGGACTCGAACACCAATTTGTGTTAAAGAGAACAGATGAGAATGACTAAACCACCCCATTAGCTGCCACTTAAATTAAATCTAACTTAAAGTTCACCTTAATCAGGATTTAAAATGATGGTTAGAATGTTCACTGTGGCACCCTCCTAAGGAATTAAGCTTTGTGCTGTCGCTCCTCATTAGGGTGGTTGCCATCCCTGTGGATACCTTTCTGATATGTCATCCAGTCCCTTTGGCAGACACAGTTCTGCACAATGAGTGGCACAATAGTCACATTTAATGGCACTGTGAAAGCAATATGTGCCCTGAAAACAGGGCACAACAGAGACCAGATATCACGAAATAAAGCAGATTACTTCCTTTGCCTACTGGTATTAAGTAGAATTGGTGTCAGCCAACTGTAGGCACTTATTGTGGACCACTTGAGTTCCTCAAAGGGGATTTCAACTGCTCAGTCCTTCAACACTTACGAAAAATTACAAGTCAGAAGTAATCCAGCACTAATATACAATTCTATTTTTTACTTTAATATAACATATGTAAATTAAATTCAAAAAAGGCCAGTTCAGCAGTCAGAAGCCGATTTATACTTCTAGTTCTATACCAAGTTTTCTAATCGCAGCTACACTATAGCTCAGACTGGTGTATCTATATCTACTATAAAAATACCTGCATGGACAGGAATTCAAAAATGAGAATTTAACAAAATATCTTTTTTCTCCTTTATCACACATCATATTTTTTGTCTACTGCTTAGCATATTTCATTGTCTGAGAGCAGAAATACCCTGAATAAACTGAGATATGTTATTTGAGAAATAGTACTGTCATTTACTGTTCACCTTATTTTATTGTATTGAGTGCTGCATTACCAATTCTGGTACTGAGAAGTTTTGTAAATTGAGACAGAAAATGCACTGCGTTGATGTTTCAGTCTTTGAGAGTGAGACTGCAAGCAATAAAGCAAGGAGATAGAGGCAAGGCCAGCTCCTGCAGAGCATGCCTAATGGAGCATTTTACCTTTTGGTGTAGGGCCTCAGTCACCCAATCTTAAATGTCTATATATCCATAAATGCATATACATGTACACACATATATATTTAAGACACAAATTTGCTTATGCATGTGTGTGCACATATATGTCAGGAAACACTGGGATGTAGTAAGCAGCTCCCTGCAAATAGATTTCTGGATATGATCTGGGTGGCCACCCCAAACCTATGTGCAATATGGATATTGCTTTTGACAACAGGTTGAAGGAAGTCTGAAGCAATTTATCCCGTCTTGTCACATCCACATTGAAGGACTCTGCACAGCACAGTGTCCTCTATTTACCTGAAAAACAACATCATTCATGGCCCTGGGCTACCTGGCCTTGCCATTTTTTCAGCAGAAGGATTGAATTTAAAAGTTCAGAAGCCCCTCCCACTTCAGCAATTCTGTGATCAGCCAAACACCACCCTCTACTCAGTGTTTAGGAAGGTGATGCAATCCCACCAGTGACATCAGAATTCATTCTAGGAAGGTGGGTTGGGACACCCATTCTGGGAAGGTAATAGGGACAGGAGAGAAAAACACCTCAGGTTGATCGGACCTATTTCTTATTAAGAAACAATATGGACCTCAGAATCTATTGTATTCTATGTTTTTTATCCTTTTAGACAGACTCTGGATTTGCCTAGAACCTAATTCTCACTAAAACGTCTTCACAAATGTCAGAACGAATCTGATGTGAATTTGGTGGAGTCTGATGGTCTGAAGTGGATATGATCCTACCTACAGAACATGTGGCAATGACCACAGCTTCTACATGGGGCAGCTGAGCTAAAGAAGGGTGTTCTCAATGAGCTTTGTTGAAACATGGAGAGCTACAGTATGTGTAGCAAAAAAATCCAAAACTATACAAAACGGATTTTGAACACGACCCATCTAACCTGAATGGCCCTGATGTTTCCAAAGTATTCATTGCCAGGCTCTAGAATCAGGAACTTCAGAGGGTTTTCTTTCACAAGTACCAAAGCCAAATCGCACATGGGATTTGTACCTTGATACGTGTGTACACCTGGGAGGAGAGAGCAAGAGGCTTATCCAACTAGAACTTCCACACTTCTTGATATTCATCTTTTTAAAATTTCAAATAAGAATGAACATCAACTTCTTGATGAACTTCTAAAAGCAGTGAAATACTGTGTATAAAATTTAGTTGCAGATGTGTGGTTACATTGATGACTCAGGTCCTTGCAACCATATGGAGAACATTTCAAGCCACTGGGACTGTATATACATCCAGGACCTCAGGTAGGGGGTCTGCCTTGTATATTTAAACTGTAGAGCAGTTCAAACTTCCTCAAAGAATTTTGTAAGACTGAAGCTTCTCAGGTGTAGTTTAGCAAGGGAAATTTGCTTAAGAAATGGAGCTATTTCAAGCAAAACACTCACACCTTTCTTTAAAAAAAACCTAGAAAATACTACCAAGGTAATTCTTCAAGTGAAATTCTATGCTCTGACCAGCTGAGATGGACATGGCTGACCTTGAGAAAACTCATGATGACTGCCAATTATAATATGAAACTCAGTAATGTAACTATTTCTGTTGAACGTTAAGGCCATAGATGAAATCTGAACTGCCTCAGTTCCATGATACAAACTGATGACCTACCTTAGGGTGCTTTGTTAAACCTGGAAGTCTGCAGGCATCTTCCTTTTTGGGTTCTGTTAGGAAAGGGCACAGGGCCACTGGCAGAGAGAGACTACACAGCATGGCCAGTCCATAGACAGGTCCATGTGGTGGTCAGAGAAGGAGAGCTGGAACCAGCACGGATGACAGGGCCTTCCACAACATCAAGGCAGGCATGGAAGCTGCAGTGCAGTACTGGAGGTCCATCAGCACCCTCACAGACTATTGAGTGCACCACACTCCAGCTGCAGCTATCTAGAAGCCCACAGTCAAGGGCATGCCCTTCTCCTGGGCCAGATGGACATCATCCACTGCAGGTATCCAATCTCAACACTAGTTTCATCACAGAGTCATATAATACATTTTAATCTTTCAAGCAGGTATAGCAAAGAAGATATAAAAATTTGGCTTTTAGAGGTGTTTGAGTTCATGGTTTCAGCGTTACCTTCCTGATTTTTTTGTGATAGAAAGGGAAATTCTAGTTTGAAAGAAGGCCTGTGATGCACAGTTTTGAATGTAATAAAAATCATAAACATTATAAAATTACTTTATGTAATCTTGACTATTTTTCAAAAAAGAAATAAAACCTTCTGTTTGGGCATTCTGTGCTATTACTTACAGACCCCGATAAATGAGGCTTTGTTCTGAATGCTACTTGTTAAAAACTGCCTTGCATGCTATGCTTCAATGCACACAGAAATTAAATCTCATGATAATTACTGAGGCTTTACAAACTGAGGTGAGTACACATTCCTTACTTCAGTGAAAAAAAGCCCATAAAATCAAATAGCGGTTTCTATTGTCGCTGAGCATTTCCTCTGATCAGAGAGTAGTCACCCTGTGAGCTGGAAGCCCCCAGAAGCTCAGATGCCCACCCTGTGGCAATGAATGTTGTTCTGAGGCAATGAAGGCTAAGCCAGACTGAAGAGCAAAAGTTGCTGTACTCCAAACAAAGCATTCAGTTGCATCCAGGAAAGACTCACTTTATCCTCAGCAAAGAAGAAGGAGGGTAACATTGGTTCAGTGGTTTAGCCCCGTGAGGGACATGTGGCTCCAAGGGCAAGGTCTCCTTGCCCTTACTGTTGGAAGATGTAATGCAGAGAGGAGCTGGGGTAAGAGATACACACACACAGTAGTTGGTCTCTCTCTGGGAACAGTGCTACCTCTGTGAGTAACCCAAAACAAAACCATGTACCTTTGTTGATAAAATTCACCCATCACAAAGGAGTCTCCTGCACAGGTAAGAGTGGAAACACTTGGGGCTACACGGTTTGTCAGCGCTGCAGATATGCTCTCCCTGTTACAAATATGTGCATTCTGATTCACTTGGATTTCCATTTTGGAAAATTTTTCTTGGTTTTGCCCTCCCACAAATAGTTGAGACAGTCTGAAAGAGCAATTTGCTTTGTGTGCCTCAGAACCCTTTCCTAAGTCTAATTTTAGATGTTACCATGTCACTTAGCAGTTGATCTTTTCTTTTGGCATCTCCTCCTACCACAATCTTGTGTTCAACCTGAAGCTCTGCTGATCCTTCCCAGGGGTAGAGGTATTATTTTCCTTTGAGTCTTTCCAATGCAAAACTGAATGTCTCCAAGCATTTGTATATAGGGAGATCCCACTGTGAGGTAAAATTTTAATCAGTGATCTGAGAAAAAAGTTTCATATCTAAAATTGAATTGACAAAGTAGGACAGTCCTGACAGCTTTGAAGTTGCAAATGAAATCTTTCTGTCTTAAAGGCTCTCTCTGCCCCCTCTTCTACCCCTCACCACTGAGATTTAAACATCAGCACAAGCAAGTCTTTGGCATTTATTGCAGAAAGAGAGTAAAAGACTCTGCATAACCCTTAGTTTCATGCCTAATGTACCCCAAATCCCTGGAAATCTTTTCATTACCATGAATGGGATTTGGGTTAGGTCAATAATGAGTTGAATTAACAGCTATTAATTGTTTCATCACGCTGTTTTGTTCCTGCTCTGACAATGAATATTTTACGCATGGGAAAAATCCCATGGATTGAAGCCCTGTGTAATGGAAAACAGCTATTTGATATTTTATCTAGCTATTGTGCATGAAAATGAAAAACAGATGAACACCAGATTTGAGAGAATATGCTTGTGAGTGACCTAAAAATATAATAGTGACTTCAACAAAACAAAATAAGAGTAATAAGGTAAAGTTCTACAGGCGTGTATTTAAGTTACTGTATGCCTCCTTCAGAAGACATGATAAGATTCCACAGATTCCACAGAACTTTTAATTTCTGCCTGATGGCAACACATTAGAGTTTGAGGCAGATCTACCTAAAGGGTACATTAATAATGAAACCAGATTCCTCCCCGGTCCTAACCTAGACCAAATTCTGAAAGGAATAAACATTTTATTGTAATCCTGACTCACATGTTCCTGTCTGTATCCATATCATTGCAAAATATTTCATTCTGAAGACCCAAGAAAAGGGGCAGTTTTTGAAAAACCTTTGCAAAACTGCTATCTGGGATATTATGTATTATTGCAAGCAAGGTCAATGGGAAGTGATTAGATTTGTTTAATGTGAACCTCACATCACATGACAACCAAGTGGATTCTTTGAAGCTGAAACATTCAGAGACTATTCCCAAGGTGAGTTCTGGACTTCATTTCATCTAGACATTTATGAACTTATTAATCTGCCAGACTAAAAAGTGTGCTGCAGATGGATGTTGTGCTACAGACAGAGCTGTCACACAAGCAATTGAAAAGGAAGCTTTGGCTGTTGATAAAGAGCTAAAATGGAGGAATGAGTAATTTTCCTGACAAAATATGGCTTTATTGATAGGACACAATAATATGGCATAGAGATAGATATTTCAATCACATATGATTGGTGTCTCACATGTCAACTTAGGGCCAATGATAAAGAGGGAAGGAAGAAACACAGCAGCAAAAGTGCTTAGATATGGAAAGGAAAAAATAGCTAACATTTTCTTCACAAAGATACCATCTAAAAATTCTCTAAGATTCAACTGGAAATACCTTTTCAAGGGTGAGAGTGATGCAGATAAGAATATATGCTTCAATGAGTGTTTTATCAGTTGTCTTAAAGAACACTCACTTCTCCATTACCATTATTCTTCTGCTATCTGCTCCAGATTGCTGCAGACTAGAGCTCGTTATGCCAAATTTACACAAGTGCTGGTGTTATTTCTGAATTCCAGAGTGACATTGCATGCACATGAACTGCAGCATTACCAGGCTAGCTCAAGTACTCCGTCTACAAACATTTCCTACCTTTTGTATACCACTCCCAGGTTTTTAAAGAATTAGCCAATTCACAGCTGATAGACTTGCTAAAGCAAGTCTGTATCACACTGGGAAAATAATATAATGTCTTTTTCTGGCAGTATTTGGTACTCCAGAGTCTACATGTCACAAAAGGCATATTTTCAGAAGTGGCAACTCATTTAAGGCAAATAGGTAGGAGCAGTACAAAACTCAAATGCTCAGCCTCTCATTTTCAGTTTAAGTGCTTGAAGATTTAAGTGTTTAAGTTTGGAAATTTGCATACCAGTCTCTAATATTCATAGTTGAAAAGGTTATTTTCTAAATATGTATCAATTCAGCCTCTGAAAGCTGCTCAGTCTGAGTTGATGAACAAGTAAGAAGTATTCTGTGAGATCTGAGTTACTTTCCTTCTCCTCAGGAGCCTGTTCACCCTGAAATCTAATGAAGATAATTCAACTATCAACATTGATATTTATTCAATTTCTGTACAACCCAACAAAGGATGGTACAAAATTCTTTCTGGAAGAAGGAAAATCATGAATATCTAAAACAGGTTGCTAGGAGTTCTTACTTGAATGGGCCTCAAGGTGTGATGGTTCTGCATTACACATAGCAGTGCCAGGAACCTGCTCCATAGGGTACTGTGTAATAATTGCTGTTTCTCAAAGAAAAATGCCTGAGAGGTATTTCCCAGTGCAAAGCCTCTTTGGTGAAAGGATGCCTGTTGGTTGAAGGGAAATTTTAAGCTTGCAATATGTTTTTGCAGACGAAGGCACTAACCATCTGCAGATGATGTTATACTTCCAGTTATTTGCACTTGCATCATTCAGCTTTCTGGTTTGCCAACTGAGTTCAGTAAATTACAATTAAGATTCTCAGATTCTCCTGTTTATTCCCCATGCTTCTTGCACCTGTTCAGTAGACTGACTCATTATTTTTCTTCCTTCTTTAACCTTTTTCTAATTATCAACATCTGGGTCACACTTTGGGCCTATACAATGTCAGGTTCATTTATATCTTTTCTCACTAAGAAGTCTGTAACAAAGGGAACTTACTCCCAATTTCATATGCATTCTTCCTCCTTATATCACCCCCCTTTAGTCAAGAAATGAAAGGTCCTGTTGGCAGGACCCTTCCAGAAGGCCACATATTTAAATCTAGGACTCATCTGTGTCTTGTCTCTCTGTGCCTGTGGGTTGGACTGGATGGATTGGAGAAATCAACATCAAGCCTTCCACTCCTGCACTTCTGTTTTACTGTACAGCTTCTCTGATAAGTTCAGAGTTGATACCCAGCATGTGTGCATTTGCTTAAAGAACCATCCCAGCTTTTCTGTAGCAGCCCAAAAATTTGCAAGAAGCACCACAGAGCTTCTGAGGCAGAACATTTCATCATGGTTGTAGGTTCAGGTCTGCAGACAGATGGAGAGGAAAGACATCCTTTCCTTCAGGATGAACCAAGGTCAGGAGGAGGAGGCATGGTTTGCTGGAGAGGCTCTGTTCATTATAAAGCCCATAAACACTTTTCTAATTAGCAGTAAAGTGAAAAGGATTAACCCATTCTTTCTCCCTGGTCTGACTGCTTAATTTTGGCAGATATAGTCTGGTACAGGGACCTAACTTTACTCTTTGAAGAGAAGTTATTGAGGTACCTTGAGTTAACTTTCTCTCAAGGAAACTTGAGGGGTAAAAATCTCCCTTCTTTTAGTTCGAAATCCTAAAACCAGTTTTCTGACTAAGTGATCTACTCACTATCTGCCTAATGCTGGTCAAGGACACCATGTGCCCTGCAAGCCTATAATCCCCAGAAAATTCAGAGTGAAATTAGCATTCTGTTCCTAAATTATGGCCTGTAAAATATAAAATAAATTACCCAGCACACAAGCACATAGTTCCAGCTGTGCTTCTCTATTGCAAGCAGCTGTCCTGATGAATGCACTCACTGTAAATATTTAAATGGAAAACAGCAAAATTTTCCTTCAAAATATGAGCAAACAGTATCGCCTTATCTCTGCAAGACACCTTGGGTGTCACCAGTGAGTTTTACTTCACAGACACAAAAATAAGTAGATGAAATGTCACAGACTTCCTTCTATTATTATTATCTATAATGTGGAATGTGTTGTATGTGCCTTCAGTACTGACTGAGAAACTGGGGAGGTTTTTACAAATATTTATGTTGGGAAGAAAAAAAACAAAATGAAAACAATCCTTGGTTCTTGTGAGTCATCTTTAAATCTGCCAGTTTACCCACTATTTCCTATGCCAGATTAAAACCCAACAAATTAAAAGACAAAAAAAAAAATAGAATTATTTGGTGGTAAATTTGCAACAAATAAAATAAAAACAGGTTGTTCACATTGTGAATGAGTTATTAATATTTTTATGCTTTGAAACTCAGAGGGAGGCAGCATTACCTGAAAATCTACTGAGACATTCAAGCCACAGAGAGAGCTGTACCCATTGGGCTCATTAAACCTGTCAGGCATGAAAGGATGGAGGGTCTTAGGAAACATTCCAGCAACTGTGTCTGCAGCAGGTAAGACAATTTCACCAGCATCAGCTCATTTGGGCATTTTTCTTCCCTTCACTGTTTAAAGGTAGAAAAATAATTAACAAGGCAGGTACTGATGGCTCCACAGGCAGCAGGGAAAAAAGTCTGCTGAAGGATATTAAACTATCACTGGGTGATAGAGGTGTAGACGATCCTGAACAGAATCAGTTCAGGGTTTGAAATGTAACACAGGTTTGTTCCTCAGCCCCAGCTGCAAGCATTTTGCATGGAGCCAATATTTACAGTGAGGTCTTCATGACTGGTTGCTAAGAAAAGAACTGTCTTCAAAATTTATCAGTTAATTTTACAAAATTAATAAAATTTAGTTTCTCCATGTATTCTGTAAGGCAAAAAAAGAGGTACACAGCTAAGACCTACTTCCTTTCTTAGTAATGATTAAGTGCAATTTCCCCTTGTTTTGGAGGGGAAAAGTATATTTTTATTGACAACCACAGTTCCCTGGGAAATATTTGTGTGAATACATATACCTGTATGTATATCTGTACTTCTCCATCTCCTCGTCCCCTCATTCTATCCTCCCCCAAAATTATCTGTGAGCTGTTTAGACCCCCTGAAAATGGGTATTTTTTTTGGTGAAAAAGTATCCAAAAATAGTTGCTCAATTCCTGCCTATAACAGTTGGTAATCTACCTTAGGCAGTGTGGATGCAGCTGGGACACTGTCAAACCATGAATCCTACCTTCTATAGTTATATAATCTGTTTGCAAAGTGACCAAAACTCTAATAGAAAGCAACTTTTTTGTATTTCTTTTGAATATGGACATTGATGTCAGCAAAAATCACCAAGTTGTTATGAAAGGTGTTCATGAGTCTGGAAATAAGCTTCTGGAACATTTGATTTTACAATGAAAATTGCCACACTGTGTGCCCCGTGACCTTCCTGAAGCCTGCTATCACTTGATAAAGGATTTTCAGCGTGTGAACGAGGCATAAAGATAAACAGAGAGAGAATTAATGTTAAAAAAAAGTCTTTTTACCACTGTGGTCCTGTATATTTATAGTAGCTTACTTCTAACTTTATTGAACTCCAGACTTGCATTACTACTAAAAATGAGGAGGAAGGAAATGATGTGTGATGAGGACAGCAAATGTTATATTGTGTATGTAGCTAGACAAGTGCTCAATCAAAAAGGCCCCAGATTTCTTACAATTCTCAGTCTGTCTGAATCCACTAATTTTCAGTTGAGCTTTGATGACTTTTTGTATTTGAAGTCTGTGTAGTCACTAACAGATTTGAGCCCTTGTCCTTTATGGTGGCTCTTGACTGTCACGTGAGTCTCACCTTCTGCATAAGACCAATAACAAATGACAGAGAGAAAGCTCTCTGCCTGGGAGATTGGAAATTCTTCACTGGCCCATATTTTCCCCCGGTCAAGGCTGTGCAGTTTTGGGTTGATATTCTGCAGTGGTAGAGAGGACATACTGATTTATGCCACACAGCTTTTCATGATCAGGGCAGCAAGTTCAAAGTCAGCTGCAAATCACGAAAACAAAAATGGTGCTAAGTTTAAGCAGTGATTAGGGATTTGTTTCAAGGTCTGTGGAAAACACACAAAATATTTGATCATTTTGGATGATCTGAATGCAAACATCTCCAAACAAACTTGTTTCATTTTTTAACTTTTTAATTATTATTATTTTGCAGTCCTCTGAGCTACTTCTAACAAATGAAATGCTGTGCTCTGTTAGTCTAGAAGATAAACTTATTGTAAGCTTTTGTCTATTGAGCTTTTAATTAAGAGAAACTGAATTAAGGATTGAAACTCATCAGCTGTGACTTTGTTTTTTAAATGGCTTTACTGCTTTCACTATAAAAAATTAGCAAACAGAACTGTATGTTATCATGATCCATGAATATTCCATTGTGGTGCATACTATTTTCCAGATGGCTCCTTGAGGATGGTATCTTAGTCTTATGTTTGGATAACAGCTATAACAAACAAGAATCAATCCTTATTAAAGCTTCCTATTATTCTGCTATTAAATTAGAATTCATATGATTTATAACCTTTTATACAAGAACCCTTCAGTCATTCATTTGCTCAGGACTTGATGCTTTTCAGACATTAATGAAAAAATAAACACACTACTCATAAGATTGAAACACACTTTCCTTGTTCAGCTTTTTTTAGTTAATATAAACAATTGAAAGTATTAATAATATCCTTTTTTCTCATTTGCTGGATCAATAGTTTCAGGTGTTACCTTCTTTTGCGGTTATATTCAGCACTGGGTGCATCACATCAGACAATGCTCATTCGCAGGCAGCAAACTTTTTTCACTTTGCTGTCCTAAGCCAGACTTAATTCAAATTCTTTGAGACACTGCCTGGTTGTTTTCCTGCACTAGAGTTTACTCACACAGAAAACTGAATGGTAGAGAATGTCAGCTGGACAAAATGATCATCTAGTTAAGCTCTCTGCTTTCAGCTTGAATCAGCTCCTTCAATGTCATCGTTCCCACATGGTTATTCAACCATCAACTCTTAAAAGCCCTCTCTAAGGAAGGCTCCATCACATTCCAAGGCTTGTCTCTTTTGGTACTTAAATACTTATTCAAATACTTGACTGAATTGCTGCCATAGTCACCTTTCTTAAGACTAAATGTTTTTCTTTTCAAATGACAACCTTAATCATTAATTATACTTGGATTATATTTTATCATCATTAATTGTATTTGGATGATATTTTATTAACAGATTATCTACCAGCAGAAAAGGAAATGGAATATACTACCAGATAAAATTGGCAGCAGATTAAATCCTTAAATAGGTGAGAGCTAAATGTGGTCAGGATCTGGCATGATCTGGAAAGGCATAAATAAATGAAAAAGAGCATTACAATTTTATTGAAGGAGTTAACTGGCACGAATTAATGTACCTGAAGGTAAAACAACAAAAGTTAGTGTCTTCCCTCTGCCACTATAAATCAACCAAATGAAATTCCCTAAGAGGGACACACAGGTAAAGGATATGAGAAGATCCTGTATTTTCTCTGAAGTATTACTACGTGTTAAATAATTTTGCACAATGTAACACCTCTTGATAATTTATGTTGACAACAAATCATGCTAATGTCTGTAGCAGACCATAAGTAGGAAAATTAATTTTCTATTACAAATAGAATTTTCTGCTGAATTATGACAAAGGAAAAATTGCTGCAATGTAATGAGATGCCTGAATGTCTGAATGATAACTGAGCATATGTTTCTTCCTTAAATGTCTTCGTTTAGGCTATAGTATTTCATACTGGGGGCCAGAATTACACCTCACATAAAGAAGACTCACAATTCACTGAAAGTTTACCAGCTTATCTCCAGCTGGCTCATTAGCTACATTGTTCTACATTGTTCTTTATTCCTGCAATCAGTCATTAATATTGAGCTTAACCTTTAGTAGAAAGAAAAAATAACATGAAAAGCCACAGCCAAGACTGGCCAGTCAATGTTACTCAAGTTATGTTAGTCTGAAGCACCCATTCGTCTGAATCCTTCAACAGAGTCCTAATTATAAGCACAGAGACCTGCACTCTTTCATTCATATGAACAAGCACTGCTGATGAATCTGGTCATATGGAATGTGTGAGGTCACTGAGCTGGAGCTGTAGCCTGTCCTCAAATAGCTCCTGAATCATGGTTAAAAGGCATCGCAAGGCAGTGCTAAACAAAGCCACTGATCTTCAAAAGGCTGATAGCATTGCTAAACAAAGGTGATGTTGTTAATAAAAGCAATATTGTCAGCAAAAAAAAAAAGCCCTTTTAACCAAAAACATTATTTCCCGAGCTCAATTAATTACAAAGATCCTCAAGGGAGAAGTTTGTGGCTCACTGCTTTAAGGAGTAAAATTTAAACTATTAACCAGATTTCAGGAGACAATCCTTATTTGGAGGAAAACATTTGGGAGAAGAGAGAGGCAAAAGGATAAGAGCTTTTGTTTCACATGTGAGGCATGACCAGATGAAAACAGGCTATGACACTGTAAAAAGTCCTGTTTCCTGCTCAAAGTAGGGTGAATTCTTACAAATCAGAAGGGAAAGGAATATGTGAGAGTTCACGTATTCATAGTGTCTGCATCAATAGCTCTAGATTCATTAGTAGTTATTCATTTCTCTGCTTTCGCTCACTGAAAATTTGGAAGCCCTTTGAGAAACAGAAGATGGAGACAATTTTTTCCCATGAATGTATTTTGTCCTTGGAAAGGGAGTCATGAAGCAATCCAGAGTGTTTTCTTCCCTCATCTAAACAGTTTTTTTTAATGATCTTATTTTCTGCCCAGAAGATGCAAACAGCAGAAATCACATTATGGGTGGGTAGAGATATTTTTTGAGACTGACCCTTGGAGATGGTGTTTTTGAATGGTCTGGCTGACAGCAGCAGACCTGTTGTGTGGGTAATCCCTCCTCATGGGATCAAGTTTTTGTCAGAACAGGATTTTTCTTGGGATTCTGGTGCATGGCAATTTCTCTTACCCAGGGGATAGGAAGAATTTCGCTTTTGCTGTTACAGGAAAGACAGAGACACAGATCATAGCTTCCATTCTCAACATATAGGATCATCTTTGAATATGAAAAATACTTGGACCAAAAAATGGCAAAATATTATTATTATCAAAGAGCTGAAGAAAAGGCCAAATCAAAAAGTAAAATCCCTCTAGATATTAAGAATTCTTTTTGTTTCTACAGACACAAGCATTATAGCAGGGTTTATACCACTCCTCCATGCTGCCTGCCACAGTAAGACTCAGATACAGTGATAATACAGAGATATATTAACCTTATTGACATAGCCTGTAGCAACCATGTAATAGCTTATTATCCTTGTTCTGTGATAATTTCACCCAGGAATCACATTTGTGTGATGTGCTTTTCCTCTCATAAGTCTTCTAAGTGCTTTCTTAACAACTGCATGTGTGAGTGATAACTCACATGCTTAAAGTACATTTTGGCTGTAGTGTGGAAATGATGCTTTCACAAATGCAATCAGAAAAACTTTTAATCAGAAGTTTTATGGACAGTTTTGGTTAAGTGAAATATAATTAGTCATGCTATATATAATTAGACTCTGACTAGGGCATGGCACCTGGCAGTCTTCTGTTCACAACAGGTTTTGTGGGATCTTTTATGGTTATGATTAAATGGTTAAAATGATGTATGTACCATTGTGATTTAACCTCAACTGGCAATTCACCCACCAGTCGCTCACTCACTCCCCCAGAGGGATGGAGAAGAGAATCAGAAAGATAAAAGTGAGAAAATTTGTGGGTTGAGATAAAGACAGTTTAATAGGTAAAGCAAAAGCCACACACACCAGCAAAGCCAAACAAGGAATTCTTTCATCACTTCCCATGGGCAGGCAGTGTTCAGCCACCCCCAGGAAAGTAGGGCTCTATCACCCATAACAGTGATTTGGAAGGCAAATATTATCACTCCAAATGTCCCCTCCCTTCCTTCTTCTCCTCAGCTTTTTATGCTGACTATGATGCCATATGGTGTGGGATGTCCCTTGGGTCAGGTGGGGTCAGCTGCGCTGGCTGTGTCCCCTCCCAGCTCCTTGTGCACCCCCAGCCCCCTCACTGGTGGGGTGAGGAGCAGAAAAGGCCTTGACTCTGTGTGAATACTGCTTGGCAGCAATGAGAACATCCTTGGATTCAAAATTATTTCCAGCACAAATCCAAAACATCACCCCATACCAGCTACTATGAAGAAAATTAACTCTGCCTCAGCTCTAATCAGCACATTTGAGAAAGACTTTCAGTCAACCAGTTAGAGGGATAGAAAGAACAGCTCCTGGAATCAGAACAAAGCATGAATCCATGTTGAAGTAATGCAACATTTATTTGCTGTTTGATGCTGGGGTCAAAGAACCATCCTAACAATATCCAAGGGTATTAGGCTGAAATTTACCCTTCCAATAACAAGTCTTGAAGCCAAGGGGCACACAGACTTCTTGGTTTGTAGTTATTGCTGGAGGCAAAATTAAGGGCAACCCACCTGCATTATATCTCTTCTAAGAACCATGTAATCATCTAATATTGTCACTCTTGTATAAATAACATTTTTTCCCTAAGTTTTGGTATATCCTTGGCATGAGGAGACCTGTTTGGTGAAATACTTACTTGACAAGCCAAGCCAAGGAATTCAAATACTTGTGCTCTGCTGAAAAGCGCAATAAGAAAATGTGTTTATCAGTGGTGCCACTCTGTGCAACAGCACATCCCTCAGAAATCCCAGTTCACATTAATTCCATAGTGGCCCTAATTCATCTGTAGCTAACAGGTGATATTTACTGCTGGTCACAGAATTGACTGGATACTGATCTCAGATTTGTTTCACCATAACTCATAAGTGACGACCTGTCAGACGTTCTGCAGGGACAAATTGAAGCACCACACAGAAAGTACAATAGTAAAACTTTAAAGTGGCATTATCAAAACTGGTGACTGCCTTACACATACATACTTTCATACTTTCTTTTGCTGATATTTTTTGTTTCAAATGGGCCTACCATTTCTCATCCAATATATACTGGTTAAAACCATGGTATCTGGCAACAACCAAATCATAAAGAAAGCAACCTTGAAGGCAACAGAGAGATGGCAGAGATCCCAAAGGAATTATTTCAAAGATGAATTTTGCTTATTTTAGAGGAATATATGGTCTCAAGAAGTCTAACTACAAATTTATTTAATATTGAACAGTCCACAGGTCGATATTTAAAGGAATGAGGAGAGTTAACTTTCTATTCAAGGAGGTGCCCAATGGCAAAACTGAAATTGTTGTATGCAAACAAAGATGTATGTATTTATGTCACAAGCCACTTCTGCCATGGTATTACAGATTATTCCAACACAAGTTTGTTGCAATAAAGAGATTTTGACTGGATTAGTCATCTGGCAAATGCCAGAAAATTCAATGCCAAAATTCATAGTGTGATTCAAACATAGTTTAAAAAGTGAGTGGATATGATAAAGAAATAATATTCCATATATTAATATCTTCTCTTTTTATGGAATAAGTTATCCAATTATTTCTATTATACTATTTGCTCAGTCTGAAGCACATAGTGTAAAGAAAGTATATGCAAAGAGAGAAAATGTACATGCATTTATTCAGCATATCCTTTCATATCTACAGAATTTATTATTCATATTGCCCCATTCCTTTAACTGTAGTAGGTGATTTCCAAACACTGAGCTGGAGTCTTAAGAACAACATCATATTACAAAGAAAAGTCTGTGAAGGGAGGCAAAGGGATATAATACATAAACCAAGAACTGGACTACAGTTGATTATTCATCCTTTTAAACTCTGTATTATACATCACTATTAGAGATGCCTATTGATATTGGTCTCTTCCCTGCTTGTGCTCAGACCTAAGGGGCAGGAAGGCAGACTAAGGATGTTATCCCAAAGACCTTAGAGAGTTCAGACTTTTGGGTGATCTTTAGAGCATCCTGAAAACAGTTAAGGAAAGAACTGAGAATAAGAAACTTATTTTTTCTGACTGTTGTTGTTGTCGCCAACTTTTTATCATCTTCCTTTTAAACTCTGCTTCATTTTATCATTTTAGTGAAACAAGTTTGTTATATTGAAGAGGGCCTACACTCAATTTTTCTCATCCTCTTTATATATACTTTATTGTAACTAATTGTCTCATTCTCAGTCCTATTGAATGCTAATAAGAAGAAAATCTCAAGCCCTGACACCTCCAAAAAGCAGAGCTTTAAATCTCAAATGTAGTTTTAAAGCTCAGATTCTTATTAATTGTACAATATGATGTATGCTGCCATATCCCTGTTGTTGGATAAGTTCAATGGACCTGAAAGTCAGCATAGCTATTCACAGCACACCTGGCTAGTGGCATAAAATTACACAAAAACACATTAAGTAATGGATACACAGCATGGAATAAATTACAACAAAAAGCCAGGAAAAGTCTATTAAATTTATTTTTTTAAATCTAGTTTTCAGGGAATTTCTCTTCCCATTTTCTTTCTAAATATAAATCCCTCCACTCACCAGTAGCTTTTTCATAATCCCTATTCCACTCTGTCCCTGTAATGGCTGGTGGCCTTGCCTCAGCTCAAAGGCCTTTCCACAGCTGGAAACATTTTCTGAAATAAGAAAAAAAAAGTTGTTTGATTTTTAGCTGGTTACCTTAGAAAGGGAGGGAGGAGGAGGAAGATGAAGGAAGAAAGGAAAAAAGAAAGAGAAAAATTCTTAATGTTTTACCTCTACTGAAATAATCTGGTAATTCTAAACGTTTTTAGCATGTTCTCTCTGCCTCAAAAGCACTGCAAGTAGTAGCTTGCCTTGAAGTGTAAATGTTGGGCTAGAAGCCAAAGAACCAGCTCAAAAAACAGAAGGTCTGCCAACACTCAAAGAAAAATCCCAGCCCTTTACTGAACTGATAAAATGCCATCCCTTTTCTTTTCCACCACCTCTGTGGGAATTCCTTTTCTTTTCCACCGTCTTCCAATTGAGCCTTGCTATTCTTCTCAGCCACTGAACTCCAGTGTGGTTTGTCTGTCTTTCTCTCCCTCCCCTCCTTAGCATGTGATCTCAGCCACCTTTGTGTCTCCCATTATCAGCCCCAGCAGCATCTCCGCTGTGCTTTGACTGGCAGCACAATCAGAGCTTGTTCTCTCCGGGATGCACAATGTGCTCTGTGAGTGGACCCCCGCACATGAGGAATTAAACTTCAGCAACATCAAAGGGGTGCAGGAATAGCTGGCAGAATCCATGGGCCCCATGATGAGCATCTACAATAACTGCTCACCACCCAGTTCCCTTTCAAGGTTTGTGGAAAAGCGAGGAAGGATAATGAGAGTTTGCTGAAGACCCAGACAAAAGAAGGAAGAAAACGACATTTGCTGTTGCTGAAAGGAAGCATCAGGGCACTGGGGGAACTGAGAATGAGGGTAGAGTTTGCAAGGCAGAAGTTTGAAAATGCTCCAGATTATAGGGAGGCCCTAACAACAGATCTTGGAGCAGACACGGACACCATGAGGGGCTTTGACTGGATCACTTTTTGTATTTTGGCACATTTCACTTGAGGTTAACTCAGGTGTTCAGGTGTGCCCATCTCTAAGACACTCTATATCTTTCTGATTACAAATTCTAAGTGTACACCCCTGATGTTAAGCAGACAGTGAAGCCTCTCTGATAGAAAGGTTATGGTTTGAAAGCCTATGGAGATTGTCTTACAGGGAGGTCTATTTATCTTGTGGTCTACCTGTTTCAGATCAAATTTGAGAATTGTTTTCATCCAGATCAAACTGATAAGTCACTCTTCCCTCATTCATAACATATGTTGATTGCAATAATCTCTATCGTGCTAAGTCCTTCCCAGAAGTGGTCTTGTGTCTTCTGGGCTTGTTTCTAAGAGTGGGCAGTAGGGACAAGATGCAAAAGGGAAGAAAATCAGGAGCAGGAGAGGCAGGGTTAGTGTTTGCTGATGGCAAGTGCCCACAGCCCATGTTTTTCCAGGGTGTTCTGAACACAACACAGGCACAGACAGACCTCAGCAGAACTTCCCAGATGGGGCTGGACAGCTTCCGGGGTCAACTGAAGCTGTGCATTTGTAGCACGAACAGGGTGAACAGTACATGCTGTAAATACAGGTGGCAGATTTAGGTCAGTGCCTCAGTATCAGAGTAAACACAGACACTGCAAAAGCCTGGAGCTCTGGCTTAAAAGTGGGGATAAGAGAGCTCTAAGTTTCCCACTTTCAGACTTTCCCTTGATCTGTGTTGCAGGTGTGACCCAGCTGTTTTAATAACAGCTCCTGCGTCACCATAAAATTCTAACTCAGCACATTAAGGACAGTAAAAATTGGGTTAGGGTTATTTTGACACATAGTGCTAGATGTTTTAGTCATGAGAGTAATGCCACAGGTGAGGTAGAAACCTTTTAGAACGGGTGGGAATAACCCTGGTAGGGACTGAACCGATCAAAATATTTGTGTGAGTTTTTGGGAGCAGGAAAATGGTAGACATAACAGGTTTTCATGTGTCTGTGAACCAAATGAAGAAGTAAAACATAAAACTTGTCAGAACCCTCAAAGAAATAAAAAAATCCCTTCTAATGGAAGCAAACAAACAAACAACAAAATCCCCAGCATTTTTAGGAAACTAGAGTTTCCATGCAGGAGAAACCAAACAAAATGTGAAAGAATAGCCATTATGCAGCTTGTGGAAAAAGTTAATTTTTATGTCATTTTTATTAAGGTGATTTCACCCCACACAGTAGTCAGGGGATATCAGAGTGTGCAGCTGAAAGAATTTTGTTAAGACACATATTGGGGACAAACAGGGATGCCTCTCTCCCTTACAAGAAAGGAGAGAGAAAAAAAATGTACTCTGGTTCAGTCACCTTCCACTTAGGAAAGATGAAACTCATAATAAATATTTAATAATATCGATTTATCATAATAATTCTCTCCAAATCAGGTAAAGCTTGGGAAGATTTTGCTCATAAATACCTCAAGATGCCTCCAAGCTCAGAGTTTGCAAGTCTTATATGAGAAAAAAAATTATATTTGACTCATCTAATCTTGTAATTTTCACTGAAAACATCAAGACCTTCGTAGAAGATATTTTAACCCAAACTAATCATGACAAACGTATCTCCATAATCAGTGGTCACTCCCAGAGAAAAATTCATATAATGGCTGTTTTAGGAACAGGTGAATATTAGGACAAGATGGCCTGAGGTGAGTGAGCATCTCACCTACATCTGAGGAAGGAGGCCTCAAATAACTAAACCTGCAGCTGCATCTACAAGACAGATATTATCCTGGACAAACAGATGCCATCCAGAAAGTCTATGGATTATGGATTAAGTGAAATTACTGGCCTTGTGTCACATCCAGTCATTGAGAATCCTGGACTTCTTGGTCTACTCAGACAAAAACATTCAGGTTGAAGGAGAAGGCATCTAGATCAGAGTTGAACCCTTCAGTCCATCCGTGCACCGCCCTTAGAGCTTGAACAGGCCACAGCAATGCCATCTACAGGCACTAGCTAATGTCCATATCATGGATGTGCTCTGTTAGATCCACACAGATGAGCAAGTAGGTCAAAATGCATTTTTCCTTGTTTCTGGATGATAATGGTCAGGTTTTATGGTGGTAATAACCAATGGATTTTCAGTGCCCTTGTTTTCTGGGTAGCAAATTCAAGAAAGGAGAGAATGGCAGAGATACAAGGGTAGATATTGTTAAAGCATTTATAAACACAGATTATTTTATGGCCCACATCACTGTTTTTTCCACAACACCTCATATCATTCAGAGTCAGACTGGCCAAAGAATTCACAACAAAATACAATGTAGGTGACCAGATTTTCAAAGGAAATCCACAAACTGCATAGACAGCTTTTTAGGAGGGATAACCATAATGTACCATTATCTCAGGAGGCAGAGGCACCCTTCTGAAAAATTATTGTAGATGCTGTAAAACTTGAAACTTGGCCAAAAGTAGTGAGGTTCATGACTTTTGCTTCACATGAAAGAATTTAGTGACATTAAGCAAGATGACTCATGGACTCAGAAGAAAGAATATCACCTCCTGAAACACCGACACCACTGAGATTGTCCTTGGAGGTCTTCCCATCCAGGCAGTGATCCCAAATAACCCTGCTCCTTTTATGCAACGTGGCATCCAGGGCTCAGGATGATAGACTGCAGGCCATATGCTAGATCTTTGAGTTTGCTAAAAATAGGACATTTTTCTATCCTGCTGGGGACAAGTCTGTATAAATGTGACCAAAAACCTGGCACAAATCCATAAGGCTGAGATGAACAACTGAGGTCCTTCCTTCAGGCTTGCCCGGCAGCAGCCTAATCAAAATCCTCTAATGACAGGAGGGGGGTTGGAACTGCTAGCTAAGTTTATTTTCTTTCAAATGTGCTCCTTTACTCTTTGATTGCTGTTTCTTTTTAGTGTAATATATACATTTCAGCCATTATTTTCTCTGTACGCTCCTTTCCTTTCTCTCCTGGACACTGTCAGCATTAGACATCGAGCCTGAAATATTTCAAAAGGTTAGAAAATTCTGGCAGAGTACCTGTGCATACAGCTACTTCCTCCTTCCTTTGCATTAGCACCTAATTCATGTTTAATAATAGTATAGAGCGGTATCTGAAATTCACTTGGAAGATATCAGAAAAACACCAATTATTTTTGAGGGACATAATCTTCCTTTTGCTGACATTCTCTAAAAGACCCATCCTGCTGAGATTCCTGGAGGGTCCTCAGACGAGTGCTGCCATGCTGAGCTCTGTTTCCTGAGCACTGTTATCACCAGTCTGCCTGCTATGTGGCCAGATTCCTGCACAGCTGATGTCCCTGTCTTCGTACTTTTGATCATTCTATAGAAAGGCTGTAAAACAGCCTGTGGATGGATCACAGGTCTTGACATTACTCCCTGCTCCTGCAAGCAAGGCCAGTTTCATCAGCTGCTCCCTCGGAGTAATAAGAAGTGGTGCTGCTGCATGGGAAGCAAACTGTCCATCAACATTTTCATGACCAAGGGCATGACTCACTTTTCTGGGTTTAAGATGCTTCCCTTTCCTCACTGTTGTCAGATCCTTGTCCTGCTCTCCATCCAGGTTTCCACTGGCATGATTGGATGGCAGCTACACAAAGAGCTCATTGGCATCCAGCACAGAGGTGGGGGCACCAACCTTTTCAGAAGAAGCAGGAGGAATGGGCAGGAGCACCAAACTGGATCAGCTGCTATCAGAAAAAAATTTTGCTTCATCAGTGGCTGATCTTAAGGATGCAGCTCACACACCCACCACCACCTCACTGCTCACTTGCCCTTGCTGGGGCTCTTCAACCTAGAAAAGAGAATGCTCCAGGGGGCTTCATAGCACTCTCCAGCACCTAAAGGGACTACAAGAGAACTGTATTTTCACAAGGGCATGGAGTGCATAGGCCAAGGAAGAATGGTTTTAAGGTGAAGGAGAGTAGGTAGATTAATTAATAGGAATAAATTATTTACTGTGGGGGTGGCGAAACACTGGAACAGCTTGTCCAGAGAAGCTGTTGCTGCCCCACCCCTGGAAGTGTTCAAGGCCAGGTTGAACAGGACTCTGAGCGATCTGATCTATTGGAAGGTGTCCCTGCCTATGGCAGGGGGCTGGAACTAGATGATCTTTAATGGTCCTTCCAACAAAAGCCATTCTATGATTCTATGATTCTTTAAGATTCCTCATCACTTTGGTTGTGCCAAAAGTCACATCAACTCTTTGTGCTGCCATGATTGAATTGAGGTCACAGCAAGGAGAAAGAAAGGAGGAGTGATTTTTTTCCCTTTTATTTTTTCTTTTTTAACCTTTCATTTTTTTTTTTCCTCAGAAATCACTTTGATAATTCAAAGTGAAAAACCCTCATGACTGCTGCAGAAATAAACCTTTGTTTTCCATCTTGTAAAAAGATCTAACCTAAAAACCCCTGCAGATACACAAGATTAATTTTCACTATTTTGTTTCATACTATTTATAAGCAGCTCCTGCTGAGTTTTGGATTTCGTGACTCAGACTGCTGGCTGTAAATGCTTTCTGTCCACTCCTGAAGCCTGATTGATGAGCGCTCCTAGCCAAATAGCAGCCTGTATCAGCAGGCCCAGGCTTGCAGGCTGGAACGTGGCTCGCAACACTTGTTTTGAATTCCTGTTTTTATACAGGAGCACACTTCAGAAAAGGCCTTGGTGCATAAGCAGAGACAGCATGAAACCTTCAGCTTGGTTCCCTGTGTCCGTGTATTGCAAACCTCAGGCAGATACTGGATGAGATCAGGCAAAGAGCACTGAGGGCAGAGGCATTGTCTAGAAGAGAGAGTCAAGCTGAAATCCAGTGGAGCAGTGGGAGAGTAGCACCATTCAGGCATACAGTACATACACAAAGCTTGTAGTGGTCTTTCTGCTCAAGGCATGATGCTCACACATCAACTTGTGCACTGGAAGAGGTGGGAGTCAACTGAGTGAGTTGTGCTCTGGGGTGTGAAACTTGACCATTCTTAATATGTCTGCAAGTATGATCAGACCTGGGAGAATATTTCTCCCAGTTCTGCACAGAACAGCTAATGTTGTAAGCAGACATGCCAGATTAAAAGACAAGGTAGTTCAGTAAAAAATCTATATGCTCCCTCTCTCTGTCTCTGCCCCCAACCTGGCTTGAGTCTCAGAAATTAATAAACTGAACAGGGGTTCCCACCAGTAACTGGAAATACAAGGTGTTTTGGAAAGAGGTGTTAATTTGTACCCAGCATAAAGAAATCTGTCAATACATTGAGTGGCCTTGAGTTAAAATTTTTATACCACAATCTAATTTATTTCCTCAGAAACAGGGCACTAAACTTGGAAAGAATGTCAATAGGAGGCAACAAAAATTACTGAACTAAAGTTTCAGCCTGAAGGAGTGGTAAATGGAAAGAGCTGCTATGCAAAAAGCACCTGGCTCAAATGTCACGCTTGCCCTCCTTTAGCATCTAATTCTGATTTATCCAGATGCTTAAAATGTCCCTTCCTCATTGTCATAATCATCACAGTGTCTGAGCACTCCCAAGTGCCTTATTCTATGGCACTTTTTCCCACTTTGTAGGTGGGAACAGAGACAGTAAGACTCACTCGAGATTCCAGGGACAAAGGCAAGGACTGCCCAAATACTCACTGCATACTGGAATAAAGCAGCTCTTCCCTGAAGTGGGTACTTAAGAAGTCTCCAAGGACTCCAGTATGCAATTGTAATGGAGCATTAGTTACAGCTTAACTCTAATAGAAAATGGTTTTAAAGATTCACTGGATTGTTTCTTAAGATTGTCTTGCCTCAATGGCCCTGATCTTCAGTGATATTTATAAAACTTACTCCCACTGGTTTCAGTGGGAGGTATTCATCTAAATAAAGCCAAACTGCTGAGTTCTTGAGCAGTGTCCTATGTCTGTGTCTCATGTCCTGCTAGGAAGATGGACAAGTTTGTCTTTAATAGCACTCAGGACAAAGATGTTATGGTTAATCAAAAATCAACCTTTACTTTCAGACTGCTTTTTGGAGTTTTTCCTCTGTGCACTGCAGTACACTTCCTCTTCTGTGAGAGCATAAATCAGTTTCAGACCCAGCAGGCAGCATCTTCACTTAAGTGGTTGCAGTAACGGAAGGGAGAAGGCAAAAGGAAGGCCAAGTGGTTCAGCTCTAAGTAGCATCATCCAAGCCAGCAGAAACAGCAGGTTTTAGCATGTCACGTGCCTCATAAAGTACTCTGTTTGGTTTCAGAGCAAAATGTCCATACTTGTGCCAGTAAATCAAAGCCCAGCATTTCTGACAACACACTGTTCTCAGGGACGCAATGCAGGGTATGTCACCTTCCCTGTGCACCCACATTTTTGTGGAGGATTGTGCATCTGTTCCTCACCTTGCAGGAATTGCTTAGACAGGATCAAAGGTATGATGTCTTTTGGAGTGGGGATTCCCTGCATATGTCACAGGAAAACACTGTATGAGTCTAGGCAGCAGGTTTGAACTGTGTGCCTCTTACGTTAATGGCTTTCAATCTATGTTGAGGCATTATTTAATAATGCAGGTGTCAAAACAAAATTCCAAACACAAAAATGCTGAGTGCTGCTAACAGTACCTGGGCTTATAGCTGTGTTAGATACCCAGGTATTTATTACAAAGAATCTCATGTGTTTCTGTCCCTTCATCCACCTGTGGAAAACTGTGGGGCAGACCTAGTGCATGTTTACAGAGTCAGTTGAAACACTATTGTTAATTATGGCAATTATTCCTAAATTCCTTTAACAGCAGCATATTAATGCTGAAGCCCATGGGGTAAAGCACTTCTGCTGCCTGAGGAACCAGAGGACAGGTGGGAACTGCTCCATTTGCACAGATGGCTCTGTGAATGCTGATGCACGGCTGCTTTAGTTACAATCCTTTTAAAAACTTTGATGATTCACATAAGGAAATCAAACCATGACATACTATTAGACAATGAAAAAAGACTTGATAGGAATGTGTGGAGACCTTATAACCTGGATATACACACTGCCCACATCTCACCTTCATACTGGGGCAAGACTTGGGTATGAAACAGACTTCTTCCTTACTGCTTGTTTCCCACATCCTGATTTAAATGCACAGGTGCTATCCAACAGATCCTCAACCTGAGTGGTCCCTGCAGCCCAGAGCTTTGAACATGCTGGGTGATGCATGCTTAGACCCAGACACGGGCAATGAATTTAGGGTTTATTCATCAGCCACTTTTACTTCCTGTAAGATGGGACAATCTGGGGCAGAAAGGACAAGGTATCTAGGGAGGAGCTAATTCTTGCTGTAACACCTCTGCATGAGGATCTTTGGTCTTCGTACTGGAGTAAGAGTGAAACCGTAAGCACATGGCTCTGATGTCAACCCTGCTTGCAAGAGACACAGAAATTGATTGTATGCAGGTGAGAAGACTGAAGACACCAGGTACTGGTGGCACTGGGTGAGGCAACCCAGACAAAGCGACCCTTACATGTCACCAGAGGAAGGAAGGAAGGAAGGAAGGAAGGAAGGAAGGAAACCAACTGCTACAGTGACCCTCCCCTGTTCCCTCTGCCATCCTCATTTGCACACAGAGAGATGGGATTTCAGTGGCAGGGTGGGTGACAGCTCTTGGTCTTGCCTAGGTAAGGAACATCCAGACTAGACAAAAGACATGAGACAGACTTCTTCCAGTGATTTCATCAGCCAGTGGGAACAAGCTGTTCACCAAGAGTAGCAAAAAGGCAAAGGGGAAAAAAGCATTCAAAACAAACAAACAAAAAAATTGATCAGGAGATATTCTGTGGCAAAATTGCAAATAGCTGCAGATGCAAATACTGTGGGAACATGTGTTTAGCTTCTTTGCGTACCTTTACTGGTCACTCACTGTTGTGGTGTTTTTAATAAACTACTGCTGTGTTCTTTTCTCTATTGTTAAAACTTGTTTTGTTTTATATACTCAGGAAAGAGATCTTAAAGTCATTGAGGACAGACTTTTTTTTAAAATGTCAGTTCAATGCCCTGCAGCAGACAAAAGGCAAATGAAGCATTTAAAATTATTAGGAAAGACACAGGGAGAGTGTTCTCTCCTTGGGTCCCTGGCTAAATTCACAGTGTGACATTTCCTGGATATGGCATGTAGCCCTGCACATCTTCAGACAGCAAAGATACAGAAAAGGGCACCAGGGATGATTTAGGGGCTGAAATGTGGTGAAAGAAAGAAGTGGTAGAAAGGAAATGGTAGAAAAACATAAATAGTAAGGGAAAGGTTCAAACTTGGTCGTGTGGTAAAAGTATGTGGCAACAAATTTCAATTGATGAAATGACTCAAAATTCATCTGTAGAACTTAACTGTTCCAAGGATTTGTAGAGGCCAAAACTGTGAAAACATCTGAGGCGAGAAGGGAAAGATCAGCATCTGGTCAAGAGGCAATATCCATTCCTGGAAGGCTTCCAAACTGGTGAGGTAGCACATGTGTAAACTCTTCCTTACACTCCTCTCAAATATATCTCATTCTCCCCTTTCTGATATGCTAACAAAACATCTTCATCATTTCTCTTATATGTCAACAGAGACAAAAGCTGACTCTCTTAAAAATTTCCCTCTGTCCCCTTTCTTTTCCCAGCTTTCCAGGAAATGATGTGTGTGTTGGAAGGGGTGTCCCTCTGAGCAGAGCCAGAATGGCACCTGGCGGACAGGTTCCCATAGCTTCATCCTGAGGATGGTTCTTGAGGACTCAGGATGTAGCCATGAAACCGGTTGGCATCCCAGCAGACAGGCTGATGTGCTCCCCTTTACTGACAGCTGTTTCTGCAGCTGATGGCCCCTATACCCTCTCCAGCTTCCTACTGCTTCCTCATCTGCTGCAGGGAGAAGCACAGGGTCTATCCAGTGCAAAATGGAAAGGATGCTGTGCTTAGAAACAGAGTGTGAACAAAGAACTACAGACTATCAGCTTAAAGCTATGCACTGTAACAACATCAGACATCTGCAGAGACTCTGCCTGCAAGGCTTTGTGCCCTCCATATATCAAAACCAAATAAAAAATACATTGGCCTAAAAAACTACATTTCTTTTTACATTGCTTGCACCACCTGGAAGCATCATGTATGCAAGATATGATCCCTGGCTATTAAAAGAGACAGCTCAGGCCTCTGACACAGCAAGACCTCCCCACCTTGCCCATGTTTATTGTATTTCATCCAGCAGTGAGCAGACACCTGATCACAGAATCAGAGAATTGATAGGGTTGGAAGGGACCTTTGCAGATTATCCAATCCAACCCCCCAGCCATGTCAACGTCACTAAGAGTAGGTGACATAGGACTACAACCAGGTGGGTTTGGAATGTCTCCAGAGAGGGAGACTCTATGACCCCCTGGCCAGCCTCTTCCAGTGCTCTGCCACCGTCAGTGTAAAGAAGTTCCTCCTCATGTTGAGGTGAAACTTCTTGTGTTTTTGTTTATGGCTGTTGCCCCTTGTCCTTTTGCTGGACACCACTGAAAAGAATCTGCCACCATCCTCTTGGCACCTGCTTTTGAGAAATTCACATGCCTTAAAGAGATCCCCTCCCAGTCTTCTCTTCTCTAGACTAAACAGGCCCAGCTCCCTGCAGTCTCTCTGTGTAAGAGATGATGAACACTCTCTTTGTTAGTTAATACATTGTGAACTTTCCTGCCCAGGGTAGTCAGTGTTAGTGATGCTCAGTGTTGAAGAGCTTTGATACTACATACATGGGTGATGTAATTTTTGCATAAGGTTTGTTATTATCCACCCCAAAGGCAGATTCCTCAAGTAGTGCCAGTTGGCAGGACAGTAAACTTCCATTATATTTAGCTGCAAGGATGTTTTTCTGGGCTACATGAGATTTTGCATACAAAAATTTATCAGTTTGGGGGCAGGGTTTGTGTGTGTGTGTGTTCTCTCTTAAGGAAGATCGTGGTGCTAATTACAGGTATCAGAAATAAACTTAGATCTTATGGTTTATTGTCACATCAGAAGGAGAGCAAGTAAAAGGGACGGGAGGAGATAAATTTGTCCTAACATTTACTTAGACATCTTTCACTGATTTACAGTCCAGCTAAAAATAAACAATTAACTGTGCCATAAACATGAAACCAGTTTTGAGACACCTCAACCAACTGGCTCATTTTTCACACTTCTTTTTCTTTTCCCTTCTACTGTAAGATTGTAATTTTCTTCAGGATTTTGATTTTTTTTTTTTTTTTTTTTTTTTTTTTTCTTTATTNTTGTTTTTTTTTTTTTGCTCTGTACATCAAATAAGACAGTTGGGTGCAATGACTAAACAGTAAAGAGAATTTTGGCAGAAATCAAACTTTTTCCAGATATGTACAAACATCTCATTCCTGGCAGTTTGCATCTGCTCCTTGCTTTTGTGGGTTTAAATCCATATTCCCCTTACCAGTTGCTTGGGACAACTTTTTGAGAAAGAATATTTCTGTGTACACCATTTAATATCTGCTTCATCATTTGCTCCCAGAGCATTTGGAAGCACTTGTTGCACTGGAGATACAAAAGCAATAAAACGTAATTAATATTTATGCAAAATATTTCTGTTGTTCAAGGTGATATAGATACTTTATCCAGAAACCTTCATGCTGAAGGTTTATCATATGCCTACATAGGATTTTGATTTAGGGAGCCTTTAAGTTCTCCATCAGTGTCACACAGAAATCTGTGACTCATATTGATATCTAGATTTCTTTCAAAGGGTCATATAAAAAGGTTGTAAGAAAGAATTTACTTTAAGTAAACAGTTGATTAATAAAATAACTCTCATGTCACAGCATCTGCCCAAGCAAGGGATATATTGTGGCCTTGATGTAAATACTGTAATTCTGGGGACAGAACTTCTGTTAAAACTTTAAATTATTAGTTATTCAAAAAAACGTTACCTGATCCTGACAGAGAGGATCATTTTCTAGACACTGTATTTTAAAGCAAAGCTAAAATACAGGTATTAGACAGGGAACCATATATGGAATGCAAAGGTTTATAATGATTTCTAATATTTACAATATTACTTTTCTAAAACAATAATATAATCCAGGTACCAGTGATGAGAAATTGTTTGGGGGGTTTTTCTCTCATACAAAACCTTTCCAATTATTAATCTTTAGGATAAATATTAACGTTCTGACTTTCTAGCTGAGCAATTTATAACCAAGAATTACTATCTTTGGAGTAATTTCCTATTGGTGGTGGTAAAACTATAGTTAAAGCTAAATGTTATTTTTAAAAATCAGTCTAAAAGAGCCAGAAGTTGGCAGGAAAAATTCAAGATCCAGTCCCTGCACTAATATTTATATTGGTAGTGGTGGAAGCAAATGATTTGTGTTAACCTAAAGCAATTTGGCAACATGTTACTTTTTCTGCTAAAAAGTAATATTTTTTCTGCTACATTGTCAATAATCCAAAATCCAAAGAACCTAAACCTTTCACTTCAATCAAAAGAGAACAATCTTTCACCTTTTTGATTGCCAAGATAACCTTCTGAGCAGCAACGAACTGTAAACAGTGCAGCCAGATTTGCCTCAGCCAGAAGCCAAACTGTGAGCCATTATTTCCTCTTAATCATTCCTTTGGTAACTGGATACACTAATTCCAATGTTTTCAAAGGAAATACAATGAAAATATGTTACTATGCAACTTAAGAGACTTCTGAAGATGACCTGTCCTAATTAAAGATAAAAACATCATGGAAATGTGAATTAATATTGGTGCAAAATGTTTCTTATTACCAGTGTCACAGTGTTTCCAGTCACTGCCGTGGCTGGGACTGAGTCCTTGCGGAGTGCACGGATCAAGGTTATCCCTCTGCTGTTACCTTGAGGTGCCAGGTGGCTGTGGCATGTACAGCAACCATTGCAATGTCAGGGGACTTTCCATCACGTTGTTTGAAATGAAATGCAGCAAACACAATCTAAGTAGGCTGCAGGAGAGCAGAGAGCACGGTGCTCCCATCCAGTGCCAGGTGCCGTCAGCGCGCTGGAAACGCACACATCCACTGGAGCGCCTGGGAAAGGGGCCAGTCTCTGAGGGCCAGGGACTGTCGATTTTGCTGCTGGCAGTGTGGGCTTTAAATCATCACAGGCACATACTGTTATCTTTTTCCCAACCTGGAAATGAAACTCGAGGTAGTTTTTAGCATAGGAGGTAATATAAAGGTGAATCTTTATTTGGAGGCCTTCAGGGGCAGTTGTGGAAGAGTGTCCACAAAAGCTCACCCCCCATAGGGGTACATACAGTTTTATAGGTTTTTGGAAATTAGCATAATTGATAAAAAGCACCAATTAGGAGGATAAGTGTTGACACAATTCCCCCACCAGGACAAACCCCTTTTCTGTAGTCCCCCCTCCTTTGTACTAGTTGTGCTTTGTTTGTCTGGAAGAGCTGTTTTCAACTTGGTAGCCAGAGAGAACCAAGATGGGATAGGGCCTTGTACCCCCCGAGGGTTGGAGCTCTGGAATTTGTTTTGTCTTTTTGCCTATGAAAGGGCATGGAAAACTACTGGGAAAACTAGTCACTAATATAATAGTCTACAAATACATGTGCAAAGAATAGAGAGAATATATAAGGAGAAAAGCACAAACCAAAATGGCATCAATACCAGGCTTCAGACAGCTGCAACCTACGGCTTCGAAGGGAGAAGAGCTTCCCAGTGCTCACCTGCAGGGTCTGGCAAAGATGAGCTGTGTCCCCTGCAACATGCATTATTAAGGGCATGACAGAGATAAGAAACAAAGAAACAAGTGCCAGCTAACTCCTGCAAGATATCCCAAATCCTATGCGAAATTACCAAGTATGTACTACAAAATTCAAGGAGAATAGGGAAGCTCATTGTCACTTATAAGAACTGCCTAATTAATGTTCACTGTCCTCTGTCAAATTTTATATTCTGTTGCTCAGTTATGTAAATTGGGCAGCATTTTATGCTATGATTAATAGGTCCTTAAACAAGCAGATTTTACTGTTTGAGATAACACTGAGAGGAGCCATTCTTGGGGTTTTTCTTGTTTGGCAAGGGTTTATTTTTTCCCAACTAGCTATTTCTGCTCCAAATTATCTTTTCTTTCTTAGCTTCAAAAATGATTCTGACATTATTCAAGATGGTATCTCTTACTAAGTATGGATTGCATGGCTCTGCATTTCATTCAAAGTCATGTTTGATATTTATCACAATAATCTCTCATTATGAGTGGAAAACTTAATTTATTGCACACAGTATGAATGTGAGTAATTTGAGATTGGAAGGGTCTTGATTTCAAAAGAAGTAAGACAAGAAAAAAATGTCATTGATTTTTAGTTAGAACTTCACATTACTGATGAAAACATTGGTATCTTTGAAAGGAGAACTAGAAAATTGTGTTTGAGAATTTAAGTGAGAGATATCAAACAAAAGTGATTATAATGGAAACACATAATTCAACATAAGCCTGACTATCAGAGGCTGAGATAGCACAAGTATTGGTCAGAGTAAAAACCTTATTGTAAACAGCCTAAGGTCTTTTTTTGCTTTGGCAACCGGACATGACTAGACAATGCTGGAACACTTGAAGAAACAATTTTCCAGAGAAAAACAATTTAGTTTTGTGAAAACAAGTATTTTCTTTAAGCATGTATTTATTTAAACATATATCAGGATGCAGGAATCAAAACACTTATGTTACTTTTATCCAGTTGATATACAAGTAGTAAGGGTTTTCTCTTTGCCATTCTTTGTCAGTAACAATTTTTCCAGGATATTACAACTAGCTTAAATTACTACTAAATAACACATCTCTTTCTACTTTCTTCTTCAAAGCATCTTATGTTCCTTGAAACATCATGAAACCTTCTGTTAAAATAGCTCTTCACAAAACTTTTAATATCTTAAGAAGAAGAAAAAGACCTTCTTGACATGCCAGTAGATGCATAAGTTGTAGCACATAATCTTGCTTTGTTCTTTCTTCAGTAAGCACATACAATGTTCTCTGTAAAAAGTAGAATGTGTATTAAAATGAAAGCCCATTCAAAAGAATGTACTGTTAATTTTATAATATCAGTTATTACACATGATCCACTTTATGACATGCCAATAATGCAGAATTTTAGAATAAAAACAAACGTTCACATCAAGTTTTCATCTGTGAGCTTCCAAAGGAGGATATTTCCTGTTTGAAAGTGAAGATAATTGGCCCACAGAATGTCTCATTTACATAACCTTCTTTCCTCATTAAGTATTTCCTCTTGCCTTCTGTTTCATTTTTTTTTGCTGGTTCAAAGTACTAAATAATTCCCTAGCAAGGTTTTTGGCATTTAGCTGCATCTGAGCTCTTTGCTTTGAAGCAGTTCCACACACCTTTGCTTGGCAGCTCCTAGAGCTGCTACTTTGCTCTCTCTCTTCTTTCCAGTAGTTCAAAACACATCTCAGCCAACCTCCCATTCTTCCCTGCTCCAGTAAGTTCTCTCCCTAGATCATCTCACTAGAGTAAGGTCCAACATTGATCCAGGTCTTAGTCGAGGCTCCCAAGGTCTCCACATTGCACCTGCTGTCCTTCCTCCTGGTTAACACGTGACTCAGTCAGAGGGTACAAGCACACTGGACACCAGATTGACTTTATTCCCATGCTCATATAACTATTTGCTTCTCCATTAAATGCTTTCCAAAACTATTTTCATGTTTTGCAGCCTGACTTGCATAATGTTGCTGTAAAATCATTCCTCTTTGTGGCTTTTCACGGGAGCTTCCACCTTTCTCACATATTCCAAGGTCACAATGTCAGGGAGGTCAACTTGAAAAAAAACAACAAACCATACACACAATAAGAAAGACATCTGACAGTGGAGAATTCTAAAGGCACATTCCCAATTCATTGGAATGAAAATTGGGATGATGGGAATGACTGAACTTGTAATAAATTTATGAAATTTACATATAATTTTAAGCTTTTTAAAATCCATGTTTGCCTTTTCCTTTCACATACAGAACTTTCCACAAAAATTACAGTAGGTTCTCAAGTCATGCACCAGCATTCTGAAATTATTCATCTGACAACACTAATACTAAGTCATGTGATAAACTCAGAAAGCTCAAAATTTGCCTCATGCACATGCTCAATAGTTTAGTTTTCTGTGTAGACCTCTGGGGTTACAGAATCTCATAAGACACTTTCAAATAAGTTTCTGGTACTTTTTGGGTTTTTTTAAGGCCTGTAATACTAAATGGAGTGATGTTTTCTAGTCTGGACAAGGAAGTGTAACACCAAGAGGAAAGGAATCATAAGAAAACAAAATTAAGATGACTTTACTCTAAAAAAGGTGAAGGATTTGAGCATGAGTTAGTTTCTGATTTCATAAAAATGCAATTGTCCTTCATAAAAATGCAATGGTCCTTCACTAATTAAAACTGTAATTATCACAAGACGTATGTCTTCATTTTTATCATAGATATTCAATTTTTAAATAGAATGGAATAATGGCAGAAGGATGAAATCTGCTCATAAAGAAAAGTTTTGTCCAGGTCACGCTCATCTTACTTAGGTGGGTTGGTTACAGTGAACTCCACACTGAGTAGAGGCTGCATAGCTTGTTCCACAAGCAGGAACTTGTTACAGGATATCCAAACTCTTCTGAAGACTCAGGCCTAAACACTAAGAAGCTCTTAAGGGATGTTCCTAAAGATAGAAAATCCTCAGGAGGGATGCTAAAAAGATCTTGTGAGAGACATCCCTGCAACAAGAACTGGGAGAAGAACCTCTCAGGAGTGGGAAGTCTTCAAAGGCGACCCCTATTAACAAGAAACTTCAAAAGTGGGATGTGACATGACGTGAAAATCCTCCCACTGATGTTGAGTGCTTTAAAGATAGAATCCCCTGAAGCGAAATGGAGCCTTTGAAGTGGCAGTATCAGCATCAGCTTTGGAATGCAGAAAGGTGCAGCATACAGCAGGACTGGTGCATCCCTGGTGCAGAGCTCCCGGTGACGGAATCTGCCTTGCACAAGTCCGATAAGCCTAAAGGCCAAGAGGGCAAGCACAGAGAAACACCGTTTAGCTGATCCTAAAATACATCTTTGATCTCTCCCAATTAATCTCCTCAACACTGAAACAAAACTGGATTCAAAACAGTGGCTAATAGATAAAAAGAATTGTCCCATAGAGCTGCGTTAGAAGTACTCTTTGAGACCGACTGGGGAAAGGTTCCTCCTTTTGTTTTCCTTTAGCACTAATATAAGACCCTGGATTGATTGAGACAATTGTTAATGTTTTTCTTCTTATTCAGAGAGGTTTGGATCTGTGATTCTGAGTTCCTTGAAGTTCATTAAACAGCATACATCAGGATTTTGCTGGAAGTCTATTTCTCAAGCAGCAGTCCCCCAACCTGTTAATATTCTTTCAAAATGCCAGCTGCAAAGAAAACACATGGTGTTTGCTGATGTTCACACAATGGAATGCAGAGTTGTGGTTTTAATATAAAACTGTAGAAAAATGTAAAAGGAAACCCAATGTTCTCTCTCCCCTATTTACACAGAAATGGCTAGAAAAGAATGGGAGAGAATTCTTCAGTCAGATCTACCACTGGAAATAAATAAGAAAATCTTTTATCTTGGGGCCTAGAATACTACTGGAATAATTGAACCAGTCAAGACCCAAAAATGGATGAAATTGTACAGTTATGAACATTAACACAGAATAAAGGACTTGAAAATACAAACTCATAAAAGAGCTATCCTGAGCCAATAAATCAAGTCTCATTACAAGCAATCATGTAACAGTTCTCTGTATAAATATAATAATTTAAACTGTAATTATCTGTATAAATAATTGTTTCTATAAACATGAAACAATTTAACTTGTGACCCCATCTGAAATGGTCACAAATTCTCTGATTTGCAAGCAGAAAGTTTCTATTTACATCCTTTCCCTCTTAAATATTTTTCTTTTACTGCAATACAAAAAAGAAATACAACTCTTTCTATTCCACACACACACACACCCCACCTCTCCTAGCTTCCCTTTTACAAATAAAATACGAACATTATAATTCCAATAACAATAACATCAGATTTTTAGAAAATGGGCAACACAATGAAACCATATTGGCTAAAATCTTCAGAATACTGGCATGTAAGACACCGTCCTAAAAAATCTGGCAAAGTTATCCACAATTAAAATAAGAGTCTCATAAAAGGAAGTGTTAGGGAACAAAACACTAAGTGATACTCTAGCCCTGTCAATGATGACTTGGACACAGGGATACCCACAGACTTGAATTTCTCTGTTGGGCAGATCTGAGGCAATTCCAGTGTAAAAGGCATTAGAATCTGGCAGTGCAATGTTGTGACCAAGCTAACAGCCCCAGCCAAGGCTTGTTCCTAAAGGACCAACCAGCATATTCTCTGCTTCAAGAGCCTCTCCTGAGTACAGTGGGCAGATCCTCACTGCAGGGCCTTTGGGCCCTCTATCTCCTCTGAGTCTGTGGTGCCCCCCTCACACTGAGAGAGAGTTAATATATTGTTTTGTTTTTTTCATTACAAGTGTCTCGAATGACATTTGTGAGAGGTCCCCAGTACTCCACCAGATGGGTGTACTGAGGCAGGAAAGCAAGGCCACCCCTTCCCTTCTGCGTGGGAGTGCAGAGAGTCAGACCTACAGGAGCCTTTGGCTTGGAGATGGTTGGCTGGAACAGTTCCCAAACAGAGACAAGAGGTGAAGCAGCTGGGGTTCAGTGTTCAAGATCACTTTCTTTCACATAACCAGTGTGCTATTGATGTGCCCTGTACAGTGGGAGGGTGCCACTGGACTTGCAACACACTGATGCAGCTTCTCAGCAGAGCTCTGAACTGGGCAAATTCTAGCCAGGATTGTCTAAGAATTCTCCTCTTAATTCCACTCCAAAGATCATCTGTATTTTAATAAATGTTTTTGCTCCTTGAACAATGAAGTATATGCTGAACTAACTGTTTCATAAAAGACGTTCCTTCCAATTTCCAGGGTATTCTGTTTCCCGTTTTTTTAACATGAGGGATTATCTGAAGAGTGTAAAACAAGCTGCTTTGCAGATCCATATTGAACCTAATGAAAGGTTAAGGCCAAGTTTCCCAGAGGAGAATTTTTAAAGTAATTCCCATTGAATAGCACAGTGTAGATATAAGAAGTAGAGAGTTCTCAGCAAAACATACGTGCCTCCTAGGAGTACCTGGGGAATCTAAACAGGCAGAAAGGTGTTTTTTATCCTGCTCAATCTAACCGGCTTCTGTGGAACCCTCAGCCAGGCTTTTAGATGTAGAAAAGCCATGGGGTTCCTCCAAGCATGGGCAGAAAGGGGATTTTTCTCATGCATAGTTGAAACCAGTTCCACACAATAATAATTTTCTTCGAGATTTATGGAGTTCACAACTCCCATTTACAAAACAAAAAAGCCCACATAGCCTTCCCTGCTCTGCAAAAGCTGCTTATTGTGCCAGAAGGATTAAAAAAACCTGCTTTAGTTTCCTCAGTATTAGGACCTTGTCCCTCAAGCAACCTTGTGCTGGCACAGCTCATTTACTTCAGCCCTACTTCCACAGAGGGTTCCACCCAAGCAGGTCAGACAATGGGGCTGGGGCAGGTAGTGGGTGTCTGTTTGTGTCCAGAAACCTTATTTACCTTACACAAAAGTCTCACAAGTTTATCTCTGTGTCTCCTCCCTGTGCATTTGGTGGTAACCTTTGGTTGCACATAGTATGAGGGGAGCATTTAAATCAAAAACTCCTCTCACTAGGGAAAAGAAACAAACAAAAGCCTTTGGAGATACTTCCAACAGAATTATAACAATGTTTAAACTCTGGGCTTGAACCTGCCTGACTCAAACATGCTCTTAAAAGCCCATGGCAGACCTGCAAGGTGGATCCTCATACAAGTACAAGTGTTATCACATAATTTCTTCGAAGTTAGAGTTTTGTAAAAGGACTTCTATAAAAACAGACTGATAGTTCCTCCAGTAGTATCAAAACATCAGTCTAAAAACCAGTTTGACAGTTGTAGGTGACATCAAAAGCAGCTGCTTTAGGCCTGTTTTGACAGAAGCCTGTATCACTTCTGAAACACAAACCTACATGTTACGCCTTTTAACAAAAAATAATTTTTGCAGTTGCCTTCCTGAGGAGTCCATTATGCGAACAGAACATTTCACATGCCAGATCGTAATGTGCTTCTTCCAATAAGAAACTCCAAGCAGTCCCAGTGAAGACTGAAGTGAGAAGGCAGCCTTCAGAAACTGCACTTGCAGGAATACACCCTCCTTTCTTTACCCTGCCTTCCTTCTTCTTATGCCATTAAGGACGGATAATTTGGGACTAATAGTTTGGTTATCTTTAATATAGCCACCTATTTATATCTTCTTCTTACCCCCATGCCCACTCCCCCAGTTCTTGGTATTTGCCCTTTATAAATACCCTGATTACCTCTCTTCATCTTTGTCCTGATCTCTCTGCCATTTATAATCACAGAATTTCTCCATTTCTCTTTCTAACTATTTTTGCATCTTGTCATCTTCTCCCTCTGATTCTGTTTGCAACATTTTGAAACCTCCTCTAATTACTATTTTTGCATCTTGCCATCTTCTCCCTCTGATTCTGTTTGCAACATTTTGAAACCTCCTCTAATTTAAACTTCGACAATCCCTCAGCCTGGGTCCCCCAAGCCTACCCCTCCGTACCCAGAAACTCCCAATATCTCATCCTTGCAGGAACTCAGAAGGTGTATTCCAGTCTCTGTATGATTAACATGTCAGTGATAAGTGAGATTTCATACTGTAGAAAATCTCTGGGTTTCAGCTTTTCTTATCTATCCAAACAGTACCATCTTTTCATCCAAGCTCTTATCTTCCTGTGCTGCAATCAACAAATCAGACCTGTAAGAGGTCAGGTAGTCTGCCCTGCTTTACCCAGTCCTTAATCAGGATCAAATATATCTATTTTATTCCTAGCAGATATGTTCCTAATCTGTTCTGGGTGACAGAGACCCTACAAGCTCCCAGGGAAATCTTTTCTGGTGTTTCACTGTCCCAACTGATAGTGAGACATCCCGCTATCTAACTTTGATACACTTTAGGCTCACAAGTTCTGGTCCATCACTTGTCATTAGCCTGAATGAATGTAATTTTTCCTTACCTCAAAGAAACTTAGAGTGCTATCACAAAGACTACTTTTATTGGTTTATTGCTTTGGTATATGAACTTGTCTTTTTATACCTCCACAGCAACACGTCTACTCTCTCCAATTCCCTTGTACATTATTAGGTTTCAGGGATCTTTGTCACTTTACCTTTCATTTTTCATGATATCAGCTCTTGTCTGTGTTTAGTATGTCTGTGTGACAAGAGCCCAAGTCAGTCCTAGCAATGAGATGGGTAGGCTTAAACCTGTCCCTTATATTGAGATTCCACAGGAGAGCAACAGGCTTTAGAATGCAAATATACCCTTTTCTCTCCCTAATAGGTTTCATCCAACTAAAAACTGATAAATCTTGTATAATAAAAGCTAGAAAAAGATCTTTTTTATGTCAACAAAACTCAAAGCAATGTAATCTAATGCAACATAAATAGAAAGATTTGAGTTTGCACCTTCCCCACCCCATTGTAGGGTTTTGCTTTCAGTAGTTCTGTGCCTCACCAAGTGGTGGGGTCCTAAGGAAGTTCTTTTCTCTTCAATGAAAGGTGGCTGGCTCATCCCTATCCTTCACCATGGCCTCTACCTGAGGTAGAGGCTATCCATGATGACCATCTTGTCCACTACAATTGCTGTCCCTGGAACCTCCTTCACTGCTGAGTAGCTTCAGGGGGCCCGAGTAATCAGCCTCCTTCCTGAGACAGCCAACCATTCTCTTGATGTAACGCATTTGACAATCTCTGTTCCCAATCAGCTTCACTACCCACATCCCACTTCTGAAACCAGAGCACTTTTGTGTGTTGAAGAATCCTATGCTGGTCCTCATTGCTGAGAGGAAATCTTCACGACCATGTCCCAAACCACTTATCACCTTACAAAGCATATCTCAGAATAATTCCTCTCTGCACCTCTTGCAAAACTCTGGACAGCAAGTAGGGTCTTGGTGTGCTAAGGCCATGGGCAGTTTTGCTCATCAGTGGTTAATCTCACATCTCAGATGGTACCCACCAATATTCTCTTCTCAAACCACCACAGCAATACTGAAAACCTACTAGGCGGTGAAAGTTTTCACATTATAAGTAGTAGCATTTACTTTGTTATTTATCAGTTTAATATTGATATGAAAGCAGCTGAATTTTTTTCTAAAAAGAAAGTACCTATGATTCTAACTGGGGCAAAGCAGTGAAATTCAAGAACGCTATTTTGCCCCAGCTTCAATGATATGTCAGCAAGAAATTTCTCAGCAATGCATGATCACAAACTGTGTACAAGTTGCAAATCTCTAAGGAAAATGGGATGTCAGACGTATGGTTTTCTATTTAGTGTCTCTTGTCAGACTGACATACAAAACTGCCACCATCTCAGGATGATGTTGTACGCTATAGGGCACCTCTACTTCCCGCTACATCTGTGGGCTCATGAAAACTGCTAGATTCACAAACTCTGAATATGAAATCCAAAGTGCTGCTATGTTCATCCAGGGAAATGGCAAAATACATTGCTGAATGAAATCTTGCCTCATCTATGACTCAGATAAACAGGGTCATTTTTTATCTCTGCACCTGTTTGATGACATGTCCATCCAGACTCTGAAAGTGGCACCAAGGCCATTTGAGGCCTGATAATGGTTGGATTAGACAGTCAATGCCTCAGAGACAGGGTCGTGCTCTTGTTCAGCTGAATCTGGTTCCTCTGTACAGCCCTGGCCTCCTCTTGCTCACTGGATGCCCCTATACTACAACCTACCTGTACCAGTGGGGTTTTGTCTTTGGGACATATCCACAGAAAAACCTAACAGCCTGCTGTCACCATTACAGAAGGCACTGTGTGTGCTATGGTGATAGACACACTGGGACCATGGATATGTCATGATAGCTTGAGTTTAATGAAAATCTTTTCACATTCAATAGTAAAAAGAAATCTGTTTTGGTTTGCCTTGTGATAGACTTTTTGACACTAGACAGTTTCTTCCTTCTCTATATTTCTATGTTTGGGTTTAAACACTATAATATTTAATACATTTATAAGAAAATCACCTAAGTGGAATTCTGCACTAGGTTCTTTCTTGTGACCAAAAAAAAACCCAAAAAAACCCAAACAAACAACTCTAGTTTTTCTATTTAAAGTATATTGATGAGCATTATTAACAGGGGTTTTTTTTGTACTGTTTTGACAAATGTTTGCTACGTTTGTCCTTTTCTTCTTCCCATACTACATGTTTTACAGTTTTGAAAGATGAAGGAAACTAGTATCTAACAGTTCTGGCAGAAATGCAAAAATCACAAACCAACCTCTTTCTTCTTGTTATTTAAAGGAACTGCACTATATTTTTTCTGTTTTTCAGGACACAGCCCAAATTCCCTGGAAGGTAATAATATTCTATTGCCTGAATTGTGTTCAGAGCAGGCATTGATTTAAAAGCAGGGTAAAAGAAAGCAGATTTGTGACACGTCAAAATAGTCATCTGAAAGTTTTGAGAAATGCACATAGTCAAAAGAATCCAAAAATCACACATGCTGCTTTTAGTAGTTTCTGCTACTATGCCTAACTAAGCCAAAGGGTACAGTATGGGCAAATAAGCAGTGAAAAAAACCAGTATGGCAACTACAGATTGGAAGTAAAGAATTGAAGCTTTCTTCCCATTAATTAGTTGGCTAACATTTATTTTAGTGGCATATTACTTTTTTTAATTACTTATATTAATGAAGTGGACACACAAGTTCACTAAGCCCTCTACTTACAAACAGAAGGTCTCAGCAACCTCAGGAGTCGATACTTTAAATGAGAAATGCAAAAATTAATTCAAAACCAAGACACAGCATTAATTGGTGTTAGAATACTGGTTCTGATATTTCTGCTTTTCATTTTTATAATTATGGATAAAATATATATATTAGCACGTTTTCAAAATAAAATAAGTGTAATTAATTAGGCATGCATATCTAACTTCATTCAACCTACAAGTCTCACTGCTTTCATGCTTAGGTACTTGAAGGAACGAGTATTTGCAAGCTGATTGGTCTCTTAAGGAGCCAGGGCAAAAATTAGATCTTCAGGGAAGATAACACACCGCTTTCTGAAACTGACATGTCATGATTGCCTTAAAATTATCAAAATCCATGTTTTCACTGGAAGTGGTCATCCCAGATTTGCCTCTGTCATGCAGTCCAGGTGCCTGCCCTGGGGCAGTACAAGAACTCACAGAGCCACACCATGAGCTTGGTCATTACATTGGGTTTGAGTGGCAAGGTCTTGGCAGTGGAAGACTACAGGTGCAGCTTCTGTGAGAAGCTGCCAGAAACTTCCCCATGCCAGATGGAGCCAATGCCAGCCAGCTCCAAGATGGGTCCACCACTCTCCAAGGGCAAGCCCATCAGTGATGGTGCCAGCAGCTGGAGAGAACAGTCAGATTATGTGAGAGAAACAGCCCTGCAAACACCCAGGTCAGCGAGGGAAAAGGAGAAGGGGATGCTCCAGGTACCAGAACAGAGATTCCCCTGCAGCCAATAGTGCAGCCCAAGGTGAGGCAGCTGTGTCCCTGAGCCGTGGAGGTCCATGGGTGTAGCGGGATGCTCTACCTGGACTGTGGTCAAGCAACTCAAATAATGCCATATTTTCAAGGTGGTGGTGGACTGAGAGGGGATGTTATGCAGGTTTTGGTGTTAAATTATGCTAAAACCAGTCTGACTCATCCTAATAGTGGGGCAGATATGGTAAAGTATCCTTATCTAAAAATGCTGACCTGACACAGATGACCTGGGGACATATGACTGACAGTCAATTGATTTATACTGTAAAAGTCCAGTCCACTTTCATAAAGTTAGGTTCTTCTAACATATTCCCCCTTAAAGTGTGTGGAGATTCCTCCCTTAGGTTTCAGGGACACCCACCAACTCTCCAGGTTAAGAGAAAGAGCCCTGTCCACATGTGTTGATATTTGTGAGTTACATCAATCTCTATTTAATAATTGCTTCTTTTTGCTAGCTTTAATATAATTGCTTTAACATAGTGCACTATATTATACTATACATTACTAGTAGTTTTAGCTTTCACTGTGTAGCAAATAATTCTGCTTAAGATCTTTTGTCTAGTCATTTCTCATAGTAAATAATTAATTTTATATAAATATATATGATTTGGTGTCATTAAAACCTGTGGGACAAAGTGGACAAAGTTACTGTTGACAGATGAGGCTAAGATTGGATCCAGCTGCCCCCAGGCTCCTCTCTGAGAAGGAGTTTAGAGTGCAAGGGAGTCCTTTCTGGACCTCATGGCTCAGTGGCAGGGCTTCTCTAATAAACAGTGTCTGAAGCTCCCACTCCACCCGTGACAATGGGGGAGCAGAGGTCCACCTGCAGCCCATAGAGGATCCCATGCCAGAGCAGGTGGATGCCTGAAGGAGGGAGTGACCACATGGGAAGGCCATGCTGGAGCTGGGTCCTGGCAGGATCTGGGGCCCCATGGAAAAAGGAGCCCAAGATGGAGCAGATTTGCTGGCAGGACCTGTGACCCTGTGGGGGACACACACTGGAGCAGGAGAAGAGTGTGAGGAGTCCTTCCCCTGAAGAGGAAGGAGCAGCAGAGACAAAGTGTGATAAAGTGACCACAGACCTCATTCCCCTGCCCCCCTGTGCCACTCAGTGAGAGGAGGCAGAGAAATTGGGAGTGAAGTTGAGCCCAGGAAGAAGGGAGGGATGGAGCAAAGATGTTTTGAGATTTAGATTTATTTCTTATTATCCTGCTCTGCTTTAATCAGTAATAAATTAAACTAATTTCCCTGAGTCTATTTTGCTCATGTCAGTAATCAGTGAGTGATCTCCCTCTGCCTTTATTTCAACCCATAAGCCTTCTGTTGTGTTTTTCTGTCCTCCTGTCCAGCTGAGGCTGGGAAGTGATAGAGTGGCTCTGGTGGGCATTTAGAATGTAGTCAAGGTCAACACACCACAGTCAGAGATGCTATTTGGCTGAAAACTTACCTGCAAAATTTATTTTCAACAAAAGCAAAAAGCGAAGTGATTACTTGGTGTCTGGTCTTTTCAAATCTGATGATCTGGTTCCCAGAGCAGCTGCCTTCTGGAAGCCACATATGTTGACGTATGCATGCAGCAACTCTAGGCCCTTGAAATATCCCATATGGCTTTAATCAGACTTACTGTCTTGTGTAGAACAGTGGTTTTATTAGCAGATCTTCTCTTAGGCTACTTCAATACAAATAAAGCCGGGCCAAGGCACAGACACTGGCAATGGGCCACAATCATCTGTTCTGTTTTCACTGCTAGCACAGGCTCTTGCACGGTTTTGGCTCATGCCAAGTAGCACTGTCCAGACAACACCTAGGCACAGCTCAGGAGACACCAGATGCCAAGGATTGCTTCCAGGCGACAATTTGGACATGGACATTGTGTTTTGAGGATAAAGGGAGCAAGCTCGAGCATATGGAGGTGATCCATTGCCATGCTGCTTGGACTCAAATCCCTGGTCAGATCAATTCAGTGCCACAGAAGTTGCTTTCCAGTCCAGCCCCTAAAGGCTGAGCTTTACTGATGGGGGATTGAGAGTGCCCCTTACAGTAGCAGTGGAAAATACTGCCTTGCTGGAGAATGCAGCACAGCAACACCTGAGATGTTTTCAGCTGCCTCTGGATTGCTCAACTAATCCAGCAGTTACAAATCAAGTCTAGAAACAGATTGGGCAGTTCTGGGTCTGATCATCTGGAAAGGTTTGCTTGATGAGAGCCTTTGTAATTTAAGTTATCTATGTTGGATGAAGAAGTGACACAGAAAGGGCTACTGGAACAATATTAGAGGTGGCTGTTATTCTGCCTTTACTGTTCTCAAGCCCTTAGTTTAAGTGAAAGCTTTCTTCAGGCCTTTGCACTTCTATCCTGTAAGAGTCATGCTTCCCTTTGATCTTCATTCACACGTGATTTCTGAGATTTTTCAGCATAACCAGAACAAGCACATCACCTAGATTCTTCAGTGTTTCGGAAAACAAGAGAGCTACTGGCAAACACTTCAGAGCCTTTCCTGCAAAAAAGCAAGCACAAACCAATTACAGTCAGGCACCAAACCCCAGACTCAGGCTGAGTAGGTGACTTGGGCTCAGCTGGCAAGGAAAGAGAAACCTATAAACTGTATCCAAGGTGATGCATATTGTGGTAAGAACTTAGAAAATACTCTTTACCTGACTAAAAGATTCCATATCCACAAAGTGGTCACTTTTCTCCGATCAACTTGGCAGTCTTGGGTCTGTCCATGTTTCCTTTTAGGTTGAGTGACCATTCAGAGCAGTTTGTCACAGTTCCACAGATGGCACTATCAGCTTTAGAGGGAGCCACTGTTCCCCTCACAGTTTTCTCTTTAGGTCCATAATACACACCACAGTCATCCCAGTGGTAAGCTCTTGAGGTGTACTAGTAGTTGTGTGGCTGTATTTTGTACCAATTTGCAAAGAAAGTGGCATAAAATCCTGCACAATGCAAACCTGAGTAAATCATGTCCTTGATTTCATAGTGATGTCACGTTTCCTTCTCACAACAGTCTATCTATTCCAGCTTCTTTTCACAAGATCATGAGAAGCTGTGTCAAGGAAGAACTTGAGAGGCAGTCTGGGCTCCACAGCAGAGTAGCCTATCTGTACAATATCCTGCCAGATGTACTCCTGCACTGCCTGCAAACATTTCCAGCAATGGAGATCCTCATTCCACCCGTCCCAGTGACTGCCTAATTTTACTATTGGAAAGATTTCCCCAAGTTTTACAGTTTAAGCCAACACTTCTTGCCCATTGTTGTAGGTTTACTTAAAAAAAGTTAGTTTTTTAAGTGACTTATAGTGTAGGAAGTAATACACTTTACTTCCTGAAAAACAGAGCTAGTGACTAGTTAATTTTGAGTATTAATAAGTGTATAATTTAATTAAAAGTTGTTCTGCTTCTAGGGAAAAAATTATATTTAAGAGAAATACACTTGAAAAAAACTTTTTTTTTTTGTCTTGTTACTGCCAGAGAAGCAAGTCTTGTGCTGCTCTTTCTAGTAAGGCTGGGTCTTTGCCTTTCCCCCACCCCTCCCCTCCTCAGAGCGGGGAGGGGGGGGAGGTTTAGAAGAAAATTTACAGTAACAGTGCAGCTGAACGTAGGGGAGGACTTGGACTGAAATTTTTGACTGCTGGGTAAAACATTCCAACTACAGCGGGTAGAGCCGGGCTGGCTCTCTCCAGGCTGGGTCAACTTCGCAGAACCCAGCCCTTGCTCCGGGCCGGGCAGAGGCCTGGCCGGCTCCCCCCAGGCTGGGCTAGCTTCACAGAGCGAAATTATTAAAACTCTTAACTACTTCTGCAGCCCGGCTCAAACTTTTTAAATAACTTAGAAAAATCATGAGACTGTCGCAGAGACCCAAAAAAAAAATTGACTTTTTCGTTACCCAAATAAAACTTACAAAAACTGATCTACTCTTACACAAATAAAAAAAGAGTGAGAACACTTACAAAAACACAACATAAAAACTCAAAGTCAGTAAAAAAAGCAGAGCTGAAACTTAAAAAGAAAGAACATGAAGAGTGCTACAAAATAAAAGCTAAAAATTCTTCTGTAAAACCATAATTAAAACCAAACTAAAATATTCCCTGTAATATATGACACATAGTCTAAGGGGGGATGTGACGTTCTACCTGCAGCCAGTGCAACCAGTAAATCAAAACACCTGTATAAAAATAAGTAAATATTAAAGTAATTACAACCTAATAAAAAATTTAAACCAAAAAGAAAAAAAGCTGTGATCCAAATCCCTTGCCCCGGGGAATGGTCAAAAAAAATTTACATTACCAGTCATAAAAAAAAAAAATTTCTTTACGGCGGTAATAAAACAACTCATCCTTAAAAAATACCCCATAAACTGTCATAACCCACCATAGTAACAGTAAAAAAACTACTAGTGTGGGAGGGACGTTCCACAACAAACAAAAATCTTTTCTCCTGGGCGGCTACTAGTTGTAAAACTAAAAACCATAAAAACTGTATTTCTTATAAAAAAGTCAACATAATAAAACAAAAAAAACTCCTCTCCCTAAATAACTGAAAAAAAACTAATTTAAAAATAGTAAACTAACTGAAAGTCAAAGTGTTAGTTTTTTTGTATTGTCATTGAAAATAAAAAAGTAAAAAGAACAAAAATGTTCTAACAGTTTTGTTCTAGTTCTTAAGTTTTTTCCTTCCTTTTAAGTCTGTTAATAAACTTTCTTTATACTCTTTAAAGTTTAAGCCTGCTTTACCTACTCCTAGTCCTTATCTCACAACAAAATTAAATAAATCTAGTAAATGTGCTAACGTTTAACCAAAAAACTTAAGTGAACAAACTCAAACCACTACACCCATTCATCCTGGGCATGGAAAATGAACAAATTTCTCCCTCTGCAATACTCCTGAATTTTCAAAGATTTGTCTTCTGTTCCTTAATTTTCTCCTTGTTAATATTCTACATTTATTTAATCCTTTTATCTTCGCTCATTTTTTCTAGACCTCTACCTGTTTTCATTGCAATCTTCCTTTAAATTGGTCTGTATCTTTCTTGAGGCACAGAGTTCAAAGATGAACACAGTACTCGAGATGTTCTTATCAACACAGAAAGTATAGAAAGATCTCTATACAGTTCCAGCAGGCTGTTATCGCTTCTGCTTATACACCTCAGTGTGGTGCTCACCTTGTTTACAATAACATGACATTGTTATGTGCATTCGCTTTGTATTGATACGTACATTGTCACCTGTATTCTAGCCCCATTCTGCCTCAAGGGCCTGATTTGATGAATTGTTACCAAGCTGTGTGATTTGTATTTGTTCAGTTTGTTCTCCTTGTGTAGGTTCAGTGTCTTTCACATGAACTGTTGAATTTCACAGAATCACAGAAGCAACTAGGTTGGAAAAGACTTTTTTGATCATTTAGTCCAACCTATGGCCTAACACCAACTTATCAACTAGCCCATGGCACTAAGTGCCACATCCAGTCATTTCTTAAATGCTTCGAGGGACAGTGACTTCACCACCTCCCTGGGCAGCCCATTCCAAAGCCCATTCACTCTTTCTGTAAAGACCCTCTTCCTAACGTCCTACCTAAAACTTCCCTGATGCAGCTTAAGGTGTCCTCTTGTCCTGTCAGTGTTGCCTGGGAGAAGAGGCTGACTTCCCCCTGGCTACAGCCTCCTTCCAGGGAGCTGTACAGAGTGATAAGGTCTACCCTGAGCCTCCTTTTCTCCAGGCTAAACACCCCCAGCTCCCTTATATATTTGTGTTCCAGAACCTTCACCAGCCTTGTTGCCCTTCTCTGGACACACTCCAACATAACATCCTTTCTAAACTGAGGGGCCCAGAACTGGACACAGCACTCCAGGTGTGACCTCACCAGTGCTGAGTGAATGACTTCCTTGGTCCTGCTGACCACACTATTCCTGATCCAGGCCAGGATGCCATTGGCCTTCTTGGCCACCTGGGCATACTGCTGGCTCGTGTTGAGCCTTCAGTCTACCCCACGTCCCTCTCTGCCCAGTCACTGTCCAGCTGCTCTGTCCCCAGCCTGTAGCACTGCAGGGGTTGTTGTGGCCAAGGTGCAGGACCTGGCACTTGGCCTTGTTAAACCTCATATTGTTGGATTCAGCCCATCAACTCAGCCTGTCCAGGTCCCTCTGCAGAGCCCTCCCACCCTCCCGGAGATTGGCACTCGCACCCAAATTGATGTTATCTGCAAATTTGATTATGGTGGACTCAATCCCCTCATCCAGATCATCAGTAAAGATATTAAACAGGACTGGGCTCAACACTGATCCCTGGGGTCATTACTGGTGACTGGCTGTCAAACGGAGGCAACACCATTCACCATCACTCTCTGGTCCCTGTTTTGGAGACCATTCCTCCAGTTTGTCAAGATAAATTTCAGTTCTGATCTGGTTCCTAATTTCCTTTACCAGATCTTATGTAATTTTAACAGTGTTTTAAAAATTCTGTTAATGTTTTTAATTCTATTAATAAAACTGTTATGAAAATACTAAACAGCACTGGCCTCTAGAAAGGTACCAATGTAGTTGTTCTGAGGAAAACTACAGTTAGAAAATGACAACTGATCACTATTCTTTGAATAATGTTTCTTCCCCTGTTTTGCACTTCCTAGTTTTTCTCTATTGTTTTATAGAATAGTTGTACATGGCTGAGTAAAATAAAGTGGCTTCTGATTTAGAATAAATCCTGACTCTTAGTTCAATGACCCATTAAGTGAATGCACGTACCATAAAAATCACATCAATGAGTACCAAGAGCTTCTCACTCTCTGATTTTCACTAGCTTCTCCTCTGCAGCAGACCAACCCATGACTTTGCTTGTTCGTAAAACATAATTATCATGCAAGAGAAATTATCATGCATTATAAACTGTAATTTGTTTGTTATGGTTTTACAGCCTCTAGAATGAGCAGAAAAGGATGGAATAAAGTAGCAAAACAAAAATGAAGCTAAAGAGTTTGTTGGAAATAAGGGTTCCTTCAAATTTCTGTTTGATCAGCAGCTATGCTGAACAAGAGAAAGGCCAGAAAAAGAAAGGAAATTTCTCTTGTCTTAATTATGATGAATTTGAGACACCTTTAAGAATGAAAAAAATATTCTTTATTAGAGACTGATCTTTTAACAGAGAAAGAAAATGTCTTGAAAAGTGCCTCTGAGAATAAATTTGAAAGAGGCGTATTAATGATCTGAGAGTAATTTAGGATTAAACAGCTACCAACTTAAACTTGGTACTGGAAAATTAAAAATATATACAGTCAACCACTAAAATTCATTAATATCCATTAAGACATGGAAAAACCAGTGACCAAAAGAGTGTAAATGAATGAAGTACATTTTTAAATGCAATTTCCACAGCTGAAATTATTATACTGTATTTTAGGCTACAACCATGTCATGTTACATTAGAAAACCTGGAGGCCCAGATCTTATAACGGGCCTTCCAGGAACTGTAGTTCTACAAAAGTGTGTATGAAAATAAGAATTTCAAATTCAATACCAGCCCACATTAAGAACTACAGATTTCCCAAGTGCTAGAATTTGCCTGAGGAATCTACTCTAAGCAGTCATAAATGCCTGTTCACAAGAATCCTCTTTCTCAGCTTATGGTTGGGGCTGATCAAGAATCACTAAAATTTCATACTGACTCAGATCCATCTCATAAAAGTAATGAGACATCTGCTATTGCTTTCAGTTTTAATCACATAAATGATTTATCACCACAGAAATTCTACTAAAAATGCATTATATGAGTAAAAGCTTCTGCTCTTTTCTCAGATTGGGTGCCCCTTGGTGGGCAGTGTAAGAGTTAAATCTCTGCAATGGGACAAATCCCAGAACATCTTTCTGAGAATGCTGTGTTACTAAAGAGAAACGTAGTTTCTCTTCAAAACTGAGACTTGGATGCCTGTCAGCATTAATTACCCCAAGAGTGCAGATGTCCTTGCTGGTTTCCTGCACTGCAACTCAAGCTCCGTGCTACCAATGCCACATCCTCTGCCACACAGCTTCCTTCTCTTGTAGGAACTGCCTGAACTCCTCCACAAGGTCTTCTTGCCATCTTCATAATCAAATTCACTTTCAACACCCAGGCTTGGCAAGCTGTGTACGCAGCGCTTGTTTGCAGACACGAGAGACATCTGCCAGTTCAAGTGCCAGGCTCTTTGTGTTTATAACTGGAGATTTTACCTAAGACAGATGAGAAAACTGAGCAACCCTTCAACTCTGAAAAAGAACAGTCACTCCTGTCAGACCCTTCTTATTATCAGCTTTCTAGATTATAATTTTTTAAGTTTAGAACTTCCAGTTTAGAGGAAGGAAGATAGTTGCAAACACTTTAATTTTACTTAAACCATTAATTCCTTACTTCTCTTTTTTCTTTTTTTTTTTTTTCATTTTAATGAACTTACAGACACTTTTTCAAAGGGGAGAAAGAAACAAGGCATTTATTTCTCATTTATTTTCACTACCTTCAGGAACCTAATTGTCTTTTGAAAGTGCAAATGCCAGTAGAGAGAACTGATGGAAAATGAGACATTCCATTAAGGAATGAAGTAAACCAAGGCAAGACAAACCTGTGTAACAATTGTTACTTTTAAATGCTTTTCCTTTAATTGTGTTCTTTCCATTGCCAAAACAACTATTTTTATGAAGGACCTATTATTGGGTCATTGCCCATAAAATCACAGAAACCCATTTGCTTTGTTGGTGACTATAGGGGATGCTCTCCTGTGAACCATATTTGAGACTGGGCAAGGACTAGGAAGACTATCCTAAGATATATGAAAGAACAAGACATGAGACCTCAGAGAGACAAAATGAGGAAACAAATATTTCAAAGGCGCAGCTAATCCTACAAATGACACCAAGTCATTTAAAAACTCAGGCACCAAATTTTGGTTCCAGACTCAGCATCTGTTCTATGTGAGCAACCAAGTTCCTTTGTTAGCTTCTTAGCTCTCTAGTGCTCACCAAATGAGATTTCTAAGCACATTTCATTACAGTCTCTTCCATCATCGTGCATAATCTCTCAGAGTAAGCAAAGGCATTTTGTTCTTACGTTCACAAACAATGGCAATTTTCCTTTATCCTTTAAATCTTGTTTTAAAACTCACAAGATTGCAAGTGAAAATGTCAAATACCAGCTGCATTTGTGTATGCAGGGTATCGTTCCTCCACAGGAGATATGTTATAAACAAAACTTTGATAAACAGAAGTGTATGATAAATAAATATGATATGTAAAGCTGTCAGGGGCATGACAGAAGTGAAAGTTTTGATTAGTGGGAAATTTGATAACCAAGGCAGTACAACAAATGAAAGTCATTGGAATCTTCTTTGTACTTCTGGATATGCCTATTTATATAGTGAAATCCAATATTTGATATGTCTCTTATCAGTTGGTCGACAATGAATTTTAAATTTAAAGCTATCACCAAGTGTTTGTTATTTGTCAAGAGGGAAAAAAGGAAATTGTTGGGAAAAGTGACTACTAGGAGATGACACCAGTCTTGTGTTCACTCTCAGCTACAGACCCAAATTAAAGCAATTATTTCAAAATGACTGATGCAGACAAGTTTTCATATTGCATATTTGGATGGAGAATAGTACTATCTATGTACACAGGAATAAAAATGCAAAGTTTTACCCTGGGCTTTTAATATACATGACAACAAAGAAGCATTTGAATGTTGACTGTATTCCCTTTCAATCTGTTCAAAATCTAGAGAGGGGAGTATATGCTATAGCACTGCCTTTTCTGTGTCTACTTTGCTACAGTTTGGAAGCAAATCCCTACAGCTGACTACAATCTGTTCTATCAGATGCCTTTGCAAGGTCAACACACAGTATTGCACTAAATTTATTGCTAGCTGGTGAAAATTGAGTATCATTTAAAACTTTTATCACAACTGCAATTTGGCAAGAGTTTCTCCTAAAGTTCCTGTCTGTGGGGATTCAAACACTGGGGTTGTATAGATAATTCTACAGCCATTTGACTTGAAAAAGTTCGTTTCTGCTGTTCGATCCTCAGTCTTCATTTTCTTTATATGGATGTACTTATTCAAAAATGATTTTGAGATTACTGGGTAAGACTTCTGAGAAGGAGAAAGATGGGAAAATAGGGAATGAACATTTTTAAGCAGAAATTGAAATATGTACAGCCTTACCCATTGCAGAGCAACATATTTTGGGAGACATGCCATTGGCCATGGGCTATTATGTTTTCATTGCCAGTTCATTATTCAGCTCGCACATTCACAGCATCACCAGGTTTTTGCTGGGGGTAGCACTATCTATGGCTCAGCTCACTACTGCAAGGCAAAGACATTACAATCATCCCACTGAAAGTCTTTGCATGCAGAGGAAATGTTAGATTAGCTCACAGTTTTAAAAGGTAGGTTTGACTATTTACTGATCATATTATAACTGCTAACCTTTCAACATCAAACTAAAAGACAATTTAATGATGGCTACTGTCCCACAAACCCAAGAAATCTCTGAAAATATTTTAAAATTGTACAAGCCTAAAGAAATTAGTCTGTCAACATTACCCTACAAAGGTTTTTACCAACATTTTCTTCTTAACTGAATCAAATATGTTGATATGTTTAAAAATCAAAAATAAAAAAAATCCAGGTGTCAGAGAAACATATAAAGGTTAATATCAGAGGACATCTCCTGATCAAAGCAGGACTGCCTTGAAAGCTAGATCAGGGTCTTGCTTAGGGTCAAGGCAAGACTAGTTTTGAACCTCTCTAAGGATGAAGGTTACACAATCTCTCTGGGCACCTCATCCAGCACTGCACCATTCTTACAGTTATTCTTTTTTTCCCTAAGCTCATGAGCAGTTTGGATATCATTGGAATTATTTTCTTGTTCCTCTAACCAAAAAGCATATTTCTATCATCAATAATGCCTAAAAATATGTACAGGCTAAGTCAAAGCTGGATTTATGTTAGAATGTGTTTATAGAGTTTGGATCTATATATTAAACAGTCAGGTCTTCTAAGAGGATGTAAAATCTGGAGCTTTGTATTTACAGGCTCAAGTCTTTGGTCTTTAAATCAAAGAAACTGTACACCAGAAAAATACCAACAGCAAAGTGAAATCTTTATATGTAGTGTTGCCACTGTAGCTACAAGAGGAAAACAAAGGGACAGTTCTTTATTCTGTGAGTATTTCCCAGGTTATTTTCTCTGAAAATATTCTTAGTTGTTCCTATTCTCCATTACTTTGTGTCTAACTTAATGCACATTGGACAAATTAATCCCTACATTTTCCTGCACACTTATGATGGTTACCTGCCAATTCTCCATTCATCTCTGCTCCCACTGATCCTTGTTTTATATTTTAGGAAATGCTAGATTTCCGATTTCCAAAACATCTGCTCTAGATGTGAAGTATTTTAATAGACCAAAACAAGCTTTCAGACCAATACTATCCCCAAACCTTTAAACACCTTTAAAGAAGTAACTTTAAAGAAGTAACTGAAGAGGCAGACAAGAAGATTAACCAAGAGACACTTTTTAGTAAAATAAACTCCTTTTCAAAAAGCCTGCACAAGTGTCATGGTATGCCAATGTGCTCAGAACTCCATAAGGGAAACCAAAGGAATTTTGACACTTCCACATATTTTGCTTGCATTTTGCAACTTCTCAAAATACAAGTTCAGAAGAAAAAAGATAGTTACTTCTTATGCCTATGTAAAAACTATTGAACAGATCAGAGTGATAATTTAATTTCTTTTAGATTTCTTTGAAACTTCCAAAATTTGTACCAGTTCTTAAGTAGTTCAAAAATATTGTGTCATCACTTACTTTTTTTTTGCAAATTAAAGTCACACCAGTTCTCACAAGCTCAGTTTCATTCTGGAGACAGGGTTATATGCTGAATGTGCATATTTCCCTTATCATCTTCAAGCCTGTATCATTCATCGTTCTTAAACGGATATAATTTTCCAATTAAAGTAGTGAATGGGGCATTTTATCCAGCTTTATAAGACATTAATTCTGTTCCCAGCTCTGCAGTGGACCTGTGGGGCAAATTGTTTCAGTTCTCTATGAATTAGTTCCCTTAGCTGTATTGGAAGGTTATGATCTATTCTGATGAGCCTTAGAAATAGCGTTTTAAAGTATTCATTTTTCTTCTGCATGCCAGACCAAGAACACCTTTTCCCAGAGAGATCTAACTGAAGAAGCAGGGATACAGCCTACTGGCCTAAACTTTAAATGGACAGAAATACAAATTTATTAAAATAGAGTCCTACAAGCGCAGTGTGAACTGACCATTTATAACAGATTCCAATTCCTGGTTCTCTCATATTAGCTCATTTCACAGAATCACAGAACATGCTGAGTGGGAAGGAACTCACAAGGACCATAGAGTCCAACAATTAACCCTGCACAGGACCACCCCCAAGAGTCACATCATGTGCCTCAGAGCACTCTCTAAATGCTTCTTGAACTCTGTCAGGCTTGGTGCTGTGACCACTTCCCTGGGGAGCCTGTTTCAGTGCCCGACCACCCTCTGGATGAAGAACCTTTTCCTAATAACCAACATCACTCTCCTGCCTTGTCTGACCTGCCTGTCCCTCCTGAAGAGCCTGTAACTATCCAACAGGGCTCTTCCCATCAGATTTTACTTATGCCAATGATGTCAAAAGTCTGGGACCAGGCCAAAGCTTCAAACTCCTCTTGTTTGTTCTTCCTGCTGCGTGCATTGAAGCATTTCAAGTGTGTTTCACTGTAGACAACACTTCATGGAGCAGATTGTGGGATTGTGCTAGCACTCAGTTCCTCAAGGTTTGGTGTGCCATGCCATTGCTTATTACTGGCAAGCCTGGCTTATCCCTTCAAAGCTCTACCTTTGAGCCCTGCTAGCTCCTGTGTTAAAACTGTAGAAGTACCACTGGTACCACTGTGTCCAGAACTACTTCAGAGCCCCTTGAATTATATTCCACCACACGATGTTAAAACAGCCCATGTCAGCTATTTGAAATGTCTCTCTTCTGTATTACAGCACCATCTAAATTATCAATATGAGGGCACACAGCCATCATTCAAGGTCCCTGTGTGCCTCTGCTTCACATGACAGTCCTGATATAAGTCCTGCTGAAGACACTAAAAGGATTCCCATGAAAGATCCCAGCTTGGGTGAACAAAAATGCACTTTTAATTCCTCCATTTTTATCTTCTAAGCAATTCCTTAGACATCTTAAGCATTCATCCCCTAATCCATATTTAGAAGGCTTTATGCAGTAATCCATCATGTGAAACCTTGTTGAGAGCTTTGCTGAAAATCCATCTATAAAATGTCTACCAGGCTTCCTTGTACGTAAGCCAATCATTATTCCATTTAAAAGTGTAATCAGAATTGTTTGTCATAATTTCTTCTTCCCAAACCCACGCTGACTCATTCTTATTGCATTTTCATTCTGCAAATGCAGCTTTAAACTCTCTGTGAACATTATCTCAAAAATGTCTTAATAGTGTTGTTGGATTTAATGAACTTAATTTTCATCATCTTTCCCAGACTCTTCCCTTATGTGACGTAAATATAATTAGTGTTTTCTAGTCTCCTGTTGCTTTTTCAGTGTTGAAGTACATTCTCAAAAAAAAAAAATCACTTCTCAAACATTTTGTCTTTAACCATGGAACCACAGACTGATAGAATCATTTAGTTTGGAGAAGACCTTTAGGATCACTGCATCCAACCCTTAATCCATCACTGCCAGGTTCACCCCTAAACCATGTTCCTTAATGACATACCTACACATCTTGTAAATGCCTCCACATTTTGTCTTTAACCATGGAACCACAGACTGATAGAATCATTTAGTTTGGAGAAGACCTTTAGGATCACTGCATCCAACCCTTAATCCATCACTGCCAGGTTCACCCCTAAACCATGTTCCTTAATGACATACCTACACATCTTGTAAATGCCTCCAGGAACAATGACTGCCATTTCCCTGGGCAGTCTGTTCCAATACTTGATAACACTTTTGGTGAAAAAAATTGTCTTAATATCCAATATAAACCTCCCCTGGTGAAACTTGAGGGCATTTCCTCTGTTTGCAACCTGGGAGAAGAGACCAACCCTTGCCTGGCTACAGCCTCCTGTCAGGTGTTTGTAGAGAGTGATGTCTCCCCTGAGCCTCCTTTTCTCCAGGCCAAACACCCCCAGCTCCCTCAGCTGCTCCTCATAGGACTTGTGCTCCAGCCCCTTCCCCAGTAACATTGCCCTTCTCTGGACACTTTCCAGACCCTCAATTGCTTTCTTGTAGTGAGGGGCCCAAAACCGGACACAGCACTCGAGGTGTGGCTTCACCAGTGCCCAGCACAGGGGGACAATCACTGCCCTGGTCCAACTGGTGACACTGTTTCTGATACAAAGCAGGATGCCATGGGTCTCAGCCTTTTCATACCTTTTGTTGTTATGTTTCCTTGGCATCCAATAAAGGATAGAGGTTCTCCTTAGGTCTCCTTTTGTTGTTAATGTATTTATATAAATATTTTTATTATCTTTTATGGCAGTAGGTAGATTAAGTTCTGTGGCCAAAGCCCTTCTAATTTTCTCACTGCATTAACCTCACAACATCCTTGTAGTCCTCCTGAGTTCCCTGCCCCTTCTTCCAAAGGTCAAAACTCTCTTTTCTTTCCTGAGTTCCAGCCAAACCTCTCTGTTCAGTCAGGCTGGTCTTCTTCCCCACCATCTCATCTTTTGGCACATGAGGGCAGCCTGCTACTGCACCTTTTGGATTTCCTTCTTGAAGAATGTTCAGCCTTCCTGGACTCCTTTGCACTTCAGGACTGCCTCCCAGGGGACTCTGTCAACCAATCTTTCAAACAGTACAAAGTCTGCCAACCGGAAATCTAAGATTGTTTGAGAACTGAGAACCTTCTAAAGAATTGAGAGTTCTATCATTTCATGGTCACTTCGCCCAAGATGGCTGTTGAGGTTTGGAATCCTTCTTTTTGTTTCTCTTATCTTAGGGAATTTTTGCCCATCCATTGCTAAGACACCATAATGACTGGGTGCTTAGAAAAAACAATAGAAAGACCAGTCGAGTAAAAGAACTTGTAAGTAGCTATTCCCTTATTTGGANTGTCAGCTATTTGAAATGTCTCTCTTCTGTATTACAGCACCATCTAAATTATCAATATGAGGGCACACAGCCATCATTCAAGGTCCCTGTGTGCCTCTGCTTCACATGACAGTCCTGATATAAGTCCTGCTGAAGACACTAAAAGGATTCCCATGAAAGATCCCAGCTTGGGTGAACAAAAATGCACTTTTAATTCCTCCATTTTTATCTTCTAAGCAATTCCTTAGACATCTTAAGCATTCATCCCCTAATCCATATTTAGAAGGCTTTATGCAGTAATCCATCATGTGAAACCTTGTTGAGAGCTTTGCTGAAAATCCATCTATAAAATGTCTACCAGGCTTCCTTGTACGTAAGCCAATCATTATTCCATTTAAAAGTGTAATCAGAATTGTTTGTCATAATTTCTTCTTCCCAAACCCACGCTGACTCATTCTTATTGCATTTTCATTCTGCAAATGCAGCTTTAAACTCTCTGTGAACATTATCTCAAAAATGTCTTAATAGTGTTGTTGGATTTAATGAACTTAATTTTCATCATCTTTCCCAGACTCTTCCCTTATGTGACGTAAATATAATTAGTGTTTTCTAGTCTCCTGTTGCTTTTTCAGTGTTGAAGTACATTCTCAAAAAAAAAAAATCACTTCTCAAACATTTTGTCTTTAACCATGGAACCACAGACTGATAGAATCATTTAGTTTGGAGAAGACCTTTAGGATCACTGCATCCAACCCTTAATCCATCACTGCCAGGTTCACCCCTAAACCATGTTCCTTAATGACATACCTACACATCTTGTAAATGCCTCCAGGAACAATGACTGCCATTTCCCTGGGCAGTCTGTTCCAATACTTGATAACACTTTTGGTGAAAAAAATTGTCTTAATATCCAATATAAACCTCCCCTGGTGAAACTTGAGGGCATTTCCTCTGTTTGCAACCTGGGAGAAGAGACCAACCCTTGCCTGGCTACAGCCTCCTGTCAGGTGTTTGTAGAGAGTGATGTCTCCCCTGAGCCTCCTTTTCTCCAGGCCAAACACCCCCAGCTCCCTCAGCTGCTCCTCATAGGACTTGTGCTCCAGCCCCTTCCCCAGTAACATTGCCCTTCTCTGGACACTTTCCAGACCCTCAATTGCTTTCTTGTAGTGAGGGGCCCAAAACCGGACACAGCACTCGAGGTGTGGCTTCACCAGTGCCCAGCACAGGGGGACAATCACTGCCCTGGTCCAACTGGTGACACTGTTTCTGATACAAAGCAGGATGCCATGGGTCTCAGCCTTTTCATACCTTTTGTTGTTATGTTTCCTTGGCATCCAATAAAGGATAGAGGTTCTCCTTAGGTCTCCTTTTGTTGTTAATGTATTTATATAAATATTTTTATTATCTTTTATGGCAGTAGGTAGATTAAGTTCTGTGGCCAAAGCCCTTCTAATTTTCTCACTGCATTAACCTCACAACATCCTTGTAGTCCTCCTGAGTTCCCTGCCCCTTCTTCCAAAGGTCAAAACTCTCTTTTCTTTCCTGAGTTCCAGCCAAACCTCTCTGTTCAGTCAGGCTGGTCTTCTTCCCCACCATCTCATCTTTTGGCACATGAGGGCAGCCTGCTACTGCACCTTTTGGATTTCCTTCTTGAAGAATGTTCAGCCTTCCTGGACTCCTTTGCACTTCAGGACTGCCTCCCAGGGGACTCTGTCAACCAATCTTTCAAACAGTACAAAGTCTGCCAACCGGAAATCTAAGATTGTTTGAGAACTGAGAACCTTCTAAAGAATTGAGAGTTCTATCATTTCATGGTCACTTCGCCCAAGATGGCTGTTGAGGTTTGGAATCCTTCTTTTTGTTTCTCTTATCTTAGGGAATTTTTGCCCATCCATTGCTAAGACACCATAATGACTGGGTGCTTAGAAAAAACAATAGAAAGACCAGTCGAGTAAAAGAACTTGTAAGTAGCTATTCCCTTATTTGGACATTCCCTCTTGAAGGGGGCAGAGATCTCGGGACAGCTGGGCTGAGAAAAAGGAAGGGGAGCAGTAGCTGGCCCTCTTTGCCTCTCGGCATTCAGAAGAGAGGGAAGCTGCCGTTGCTTGTCACCACTGTGGAGTTTTCCTGGCTCCTGCTGCCTGCCTGCCTCTCCTGGAGCCAGCCCCTGCTAGCCGTGGCTTGGGAGTCGGGCTGCCCTGCCCTGCCCAGCCCTGCCGGACCCCTGCTGCAGCTTCGGGGTTTCTGCCTACAAGAAGTCCAGGCTCCATCCCTGCTGGGGCCGTGCCTGCCATCACTGCCAGGGAGAGACAGCCGAGACCTGCGCTACAGCGCCCCCTGCAGCCGAGGAGGAGCCATCGCACCCGTCCTGCCCAACTGCTAACAGGGAGCAAGAAGAGACTGGACTGGGGGTTTGCTCTGTTCTTGTTTGTTGTGGTTGCCATTGTTGTTGTTTGTCTGTCTTGATATATATATATATTAGTAAAGAACTGTTATTCCTTTTCCCACAACATTGCCTGAAAGCCCCTTTAATTTCAAAATTATACTAATTCGGAGGGAAGGGGATTACATTTCCTATTCCAAGGGAGGCTCCTGCCTTCCTTAGCAGACACCTGTCTTCAAACTAGGACAATGACCTTCAGCCACCGCATCATCCAGAGGTCCATCTCTGTTCGCAGATAGCAGATCCAGTTGATCCTTTCCCAAGCTGACCCCCTCACCTGTTGTCTCAGGAAGTTCTCTTCCACACCTCCAAGAACTTCTAGATCTGTTTCCTCTCCACTGTCTTGTATTTCCAGCAGACATCTGGTAAGATGAAGGGAACAAGGGAAAAGACATTAAGATATTAGAAAGCATCCAAAGGATTGAATGAGGATGATGAAGGGTCTGGTGGGGAAGCTGTATGAGAGGTGGCTGAGGTCACTTGTTCTGTTCAGCCTGGAGAAGAGGAGGCTCAGGGAAGACCTCGCTGTGGTTTTCATCATCCTCACATGGAGGGAGCAGAGGGGTAGGCACTTATCTCTTCACTGTTGTGACCAGTGACAGGATTCAAGCAAATGGTATGAAGCTGAATCAGGGGAGGTTTAGATTGGATATCAGGAAAAGGTCTTCACCCAGTGTTTGAGCACTGAAACAGGCTCCCCAGGGAAGTGGTCACAGCACCAAGCCTGTCAGAGTTCAAGTGTTTAAACAACACTCTCAGACACATGGTGTGACTTTTGGGGTGTCCTGTGCAGGGCCAGGAGTTGGACTTGATGATCCTGATGGGTCCCTTTCAATTCAACGTTTTCTATGGTTCTATAATTCTCCCAGATGCTTACGGAGTATTTAACCTGCTTCTTCATCCTGCTTGGGTGGTCTGTAACCTACTCCCACCATGACAGCACTGTGTTGGCCTTGCTCCTGATTCTTACCCATAAACCCTCCACCCTTTCATCACCATCATCAAGCTCTAGATAGACAAAACACTCCCTAATATACAGGGCTACCCCACCACCTCTCCTTTGGCTGTCCCTGCTGAAGAGTTTATTGCCATCCATCGCAGCACTCCAGTTGTGTGAGTCATCCCACCATGTTTCCACAAGGACAGATGTGTCACAGTTTTCCTGCTGCACAATGGCTTCCAGCCCCTCCTGTTCATTGCCTGTGGTGTGTGCATTGGTTTTGATGCATTTCCATTGGGCTGCTGATCCTGTAACATGAATCTAGTTCATAACGTCTAATCTTAGCCTCCTGCCAGGGGAGGTTCAGATCTGGTATGAGGAAAAATTTCTTCATGGAAAGGGTTGTCAAGAATTGGAACAGGGAAGTCTGGTGGCTGGAGTCATCATCCCAAAAGTGTTCAAAAATGTGTGGATATGGCACATAAAGACATGGTTTAGTGGTGAACATGATGTTGATGCTAGATTGACAGCTGGATTTGATGATCTTAGAGGTTTTTCCAACCTTAATGATTCTATTATTCTATGATTTTATGTTATGTCACTGAACATTTAGAATGTCTGTCTCAGCTTAATATTCTGTACTTTAGTGAAGTGCTGTAGCAGTTAAAAAGTCAGAGTAGTAGAATACACATGAAAACTCCTCGCATTTTAGGAGGTTGGACTTAGGTCTTAGTTCAGGACTGAACACATCTGCTCCTTTTGTGAAGAGAGGATAACTTCATCTAATTACATAAGATTCAGGTTGATCTAGAACAGTTGCCAAATTAACAGGAGTTTTGAAGATCAGCCCTCTCAATATTTATTCATATTCATTTGCATCTTACTGTACTCAAAGGTATTTTGTGCAAACAGAGAATTTAGCAGAGTATTATTAACATATTGCTCTAAATATGCTGTTCTATAAACCTTGTAGCTTATTCTCAGTTATGAAGAAATGACACCTCCATTAGGATACATCAGTAATCTCTGTCTCTGGTGGAATGAAACAGGTTTGTTTAGAGGAGGTCTTGGCTTTGACAAATGTGTCTTCCTTTTCATGTAGGTTGGCAAATTCAAAAGGATGTTTCACTATATATCTTACCATCATTTTAATTGAGAAGTTTGGGTTTAGATGTGTGAATTATCATTAAAAGGTTTATTTTACATGCATGGTCTCTTAGCTACCTTGTGTTTCTCGATGAAGTCCAGATGTGTTCCTGCATAACTGCAACTCTCAAATCTTTATGTAGTTTTTTACAGGGCTCTATGCACTCCTGGCCTTCTTCATCATAGATGTATTTTACACTGAATGCCTCTGACAAGTTTTTTAATTTCTGGTGGAAAAAACCCGAAACACTCCAGTCAGAATTTCCTTTCTGAATCTCAGCAAGATCTGCACTCAGATGTCACAGCCTTAGGGAATCATGTGTGTTTAGACTATCACAAAAATATGAGTGTCATCATGCAGCATGGATTCCAAAGCCAGTGGCTTTTACACAGCTACACCACTACATCTGTTCATCAGAACAATAAAATTCCTTATGAATATTCAATGGCTTGGAAACTCTTCTGAGCCCCAGAGGCTACTTTATCCCACTGTTTAGAAACAATATCCAAATCCCATCAGTCATTTCCACAGGTAGTGTGATTATCTGAAGGATATAAGACATTCTTCTGCCCAAGATCCACATAGCATTATGTGGTTTAGTTTGGAATTATTCCCTCAGTCATTTTTAAATTTTTTATTTGTATTGAAATTTTAAATATGACTCAACCAGCATGTTCAAGTTGAAAACTCATTACTTAAATTAAAATAATATTAAGTGAGGGAGAGGAACTATATCTTTTAACCACACTGTATTTGTCCTACAATTGTTGATATGTTAACTATAGATGACTACTAACAGAATACAAACAGTAAATGACTATATTATGTATTCTTGAGCAAAAAGCTGGGCTCTGATTTTGTAGCACCACAGATATCTGCCATAGATGACTCTCCTATTTTGCTGTTAATATTTACAGTTATGTTTCCAATGTCCAGACCACAAATGAATCCACATAATACACAGTTAACATTGCCAGCAGTGTGCTAGCAAGCAACCTTTTGGCCAAGACATAAAGATAGTGTCATTTAGAAAGAAAGAATGATTTGGAGGAATATAAGTTTTGGGAAAGTCTGCAGAGTGAAATGTGTATAGAAAAGAAACACATTCTGGGAAAGAGGGTAACAGAAGGAAACATTTGGATAAGCACTACAATGCCAGCTTTGCATGTTGATTTTGGAAGTGTCCATGTGTCTCTCTTGTGTCTGTTGATTATTTTCTGTATTGTATTTCCCTTCCACAGCATCACCAGCAGCAGCACCGCACAACTGCAGAAACATGCAGCTAGTCAGGAGTTCATACATCACTTTTGCAATTACTGTGACTTCCACCATCCCTCACTGCTACAGCAGAACCTCTTTATGAGCACATAAAGGCACACCTTTACATATCTTTTGGAGAATTTCTTGAAGAATTAAACACTATCTAGTAATTGGCTGAGATTCTACCACTATATCAACCTTGCTATGACATTCTTTCTGTGTTTTGTTCTTTTACTCTACCACAGTTTCTGCAGCCTTAGTCTGGAAAGAAGCTTCTGAAAGGCATCCAACCTCATGGCAAATTATATAAGAACAAGCTGGCTTTGAAAGTGCCTTTGGGCTCCATCCACCTTAGGCCCTGCTGCTTTGGTAAAACAGACATGTAGCTGTGTCTGGTCCTTCTGATTGCCAGTGCCATTTCAGCAAAGGGTCAGCAATCTGCCATCCATCTCACAGGCACTGAAATACTGGCATCACACTGCTGGCTGCCAGCCTGACATAACATTGGGCCTAAGCTCCCTTTGATATCCTCTGCTGCCCAGTTGGAAAAACATCATTCTAGAAAGAACAAACACAAGAGGAATACATGTCCCCAGCAATGCCTGGAGCTTTTACACAGGAGTCAGCAAGCATCACAAAAGCTGTCCTGTTCTTGTGACTGCAGCTAAAAAACCCCTGAATCATTTATGTGAAGCATGAGAGAAAGTTTGAAAGAATGCTAATAGCTGAAAGCTTTAAAAGATCATCTATCCTGTCATTAACCTTTCTGTCATTTACATCTCCTGCTTTTCACACGCAAAGAATCAATCTGAACTGCCACTCACTCTTGCCTCAAAGGAAAATGAAGGTTTTAACTCCAGAGGAGTGATGAAGTAGCAAATCAGTGACATGTCATAATGGTCAGATTTGGTGGTCTCAACCCAGATGCCAGTGGGTGTAAGCTCCTATCTGCAGCTATTTATCACTGCATCTATCATATATGACAAGCAGTAGCAGAGTAAAAGTCAGTAGAATGACCATCCTTCTTACAATCTCACCACGGAGATTGGGCATAAAACTGCTCACAGACTGGGATACACGTGCTAAGACATTAAGTCTGCCCTTCAGGGTTACACGGGGACAGTCATGAGCTTGGACTGCTGCTGCCTAGACTGCTGGAGAGCTCAGTGGTGGAGAGGTCTTCAGTCTCCTGCAAAGTTCAGCCTGTCCTTCCAAAAGCAACTTGCCACTAACACAATGAAATCCAGTGCAGAAAGAAAAATCAAGTAATAAAAAAATCAAAATCTTATTTTTACTGTTAGGAAAGAACTGCAAATTTTTGCAAACTTCAACAGCTATAGCCACAGGCAGTGATCAGTGGCTTCTTCCAACAAACCATTTATGCAGATGCATGACTGATGTTTAAATACCTAAATGCCATTTTTCCTCTCTCTTCCATTCTTTCTTGTGTTTATTTTTTGTTGTCATTTTGCTAAATCTTGTGATGATTTGTGCACGTGCTTAGTGTTAATAAGGGGGTGAGCAGTCTCACTAAACTCAGGCAGTCTCATTGAATTCCATTTGCCAATGTTAGTTAGGGTCACATAGTGAAACCCACAGGCAGAAGCTTACAATCCAATGTAATAAAATAACACAGTTCATAGCAGGGAGGTAAGAGGTGTCCTGAGATGAGAATACAGCCACGTGCCCTTGCCTGTGTGCACACAGAGGTGCAGATCAATGCAACAGTTAAGACGGAGGGAGAAAAACAAGTAACTAGGTAACCTTCAGCTAATTATATAAAAATGAGTTTTAAGAATAAACAAATTAATAATGTAAATATTAGAACATTACATTATTCTAGAGATCTGGTTTAAAGAAGTCAGGTAATTTTATTATCAGCCCCAGTCATTAGGTTATTGTTGCAGAATGCAGAAAGATTCCTTTCAATTAAAGGCAACTATTTGTTCTGCAGTTAATAAATTATTTGCCAGCTTTGTCTAATACTGAAATTTTGCTTTATGCATTCAAAGTTATTTAAATTATTAACACACACATAAAGGAAGCAAAAACTAGAATGCAGAATGTGTTCCACCTCACATGGTTCTGTTTTTCCCGTGGGCCTGAAGTAGGGAGAGTGATTCTCAGTGCTTTTCTTTTCTCCCCCCACTGCTTTAATTTGATTTAATGAGGTAGCCCCCCTGCAAGTTTATATTTATGAATTCATAATGGGAGCCAGCAATTTCTTATGCAAAGTCAAGTAATTTTGTTGCAGACTTTCACTCACCCCCACCCAAAGATATTGTTAACTGTCACATTTTATAATAGCACCATCTTTCTTCCATTAAAGAAATTACTTCAATAACAGTCCAGCTTTTTCAAGGCACATCACAAGTAAAAACTTGAGTCATCACTCAATAAATAGTTTTAAATTTGGCTACCAAACAAGTAATACACAAGTTTAACTTGTGAAGCACTGTTCTTTTCCTTCTGGAATTGTTTATTTCTAGCCTTCATTCTGATTTCTGCCAGGATGTGATTTACGATGTAGAGCAACTCTTCAGATAAGTGACGCATATTCCAAAGCACATATGTTTGGCGTCCTGTTGCTGCATGATGCCATGTGCTGCTCAAAAGCTTCTTAAACACCTAAAACTATCACAAAATTTCGCTTCAGGAGGTCCTTTGTTCTGCCTCACCTCTTTTCCTGAAAGGTTAAAGGGCTGAGCTAGCTATTCACTGGGAAAATCAGTTGCTTGCAAATCTTTATTCAAATTCAGCCAGCTAATAAATGCATCCCTTAGTACCTACAACCCTGGAATATTCACAGATATTTGCATTAGTTAAGATTTTTCATGTTTATATTTTCCACATTTATTCATCATTTTCTCACCTTTTACTTGTGTTAATTCCTTGGTGGCTATTGAATGAAAGATTATAAAAAAGGTACCGTGATCAAGGCAGTATTTGCAGATGGCAAAGCAAGCAGCTCGTGAAAAATTTGTTAAACACACTGTCTACTATTAACCTGTGTGGCTCTCTGGGATGTTCCATAGATCTCTATATGAGCTAAAATCAAAAGTGGTCCATTAAGAGGAGAAAGGGAGGGTCAACTAATTTGTATTTATTCATTTGTCCAAATGTAGTTAGAACTATATCCCTGAAGCCTACAGGAATAAGCAACAAATCCTGTAAGTCTGAAAGCCCTATAGAAACACAGCAGTTGTCATACTGGATCTTACCTGAGGCATCTCCTGGTGGTCAGCAAGTGTTTCAGAGGAATGTTGCTGTATCTGTTTTCAGCCCTCTTAGACAGACTGTATTCAGAGCTGTTCTTTCTACCTTGGCAAGAGATTCAACAGAAAAATAAGTCCTTTAGAAATAAACATAGAGAGATGTTTCCAAGTCCTAAGAGAAAGGTTAGGACTTGTTGGTTTAGAAAAAAACCAAATGTTATGTGTGCCAAAAGAGAAAAAAATCCATTTCAATATAAAAACAAATAAACAAAGAAACTTCACCCCACCAAAACAACACCAACAAAGAAAAGAGGAGATGCTCAGCCAAACAGAAAAGCAACATAATTAAAATGGATCAAAGACTGCAATTTTTTTGCACATGTTGAAATTTCCCCCATGCAGAAAGTCAGAAGGCCTAGGCTCTCCTTTAGCTGTCCCTCCCTACCCTGAGAGCTTTCCTGAGACTTCCAACTGTTCATGGGCTCTCTGCCTGCACTTAGGACAGAGGAATAGTTCATCCACAACACACAATCATCTTATATGAATACCAGTCCATTGTATCACCAGATCTAAGAGCTTAGCAGGATTTGGTTTTTCTTCACACTTGTATGTGTTAACAAGAAGAAGATGGTTATCCAGAGTTCCACCTTCACTTAGTAAATGAAATACAAACAGACTGAAACAGACCTGTAATCTACAAAATTTCTCCAGTGACACCACTCAAGCATTTCTAAGCTTCCTTGAACTGTCCCTAAACACAGATCTCCCCTAGCTCAATGAGTCCCAAATCCTACACCCTACACTCTCAATCAATGCTCTTTTCTTCTACATCTCTAGTAAGGGGTATTTCCAGATGACAAGAGATGGGCAGATACAGACCTGTGTGCCAGTCCCCATGCTATTTATTATTATTTCAACTTCCTTCTCTAGTCCCAAATGCTAATCACTGCCAGTCTCAGTCCTGGAATTAACTTAGACTGTGCATTCCATAGGGCAGGGACTGGCATCTTCTTATCTTGCTCAGTGAATCATTTTGTTCCAGGTAGGAACTCACAGTTTCCTACTGGAAAGGAGAAACTGCTAATTCAGGCTGTCTCTGTATGAAAAAAGATGAGAAAATTCTTCACAGACCCAGAAGTGATGACTGAGAGTTGGACTGAAATGAGGAACATGACGACAAACTCATCACCAGGTTGGTGACTTATGTACAGGTTTACAGTAAATGGAGGGATATTTACTGAGATTAAAAGCAGTGAAAAAAATTACAAGGGAAGGAAAACAGAGGACAATACCTGTTTCTTACCACCTGCCCACCTACAACTGTTTTGTGGAGCAAATTAAAATGCAATGAAAGAGAGTCAGCAGCACAGAGGTAAAAAAAGTTGATATGGTGCTGACTTAGAAGCCTGGGGAGCAGTCCAGCTATTACCCATAAAAATAATTCTCCGAACTGGATTTTTTACATCACTCAATATCTTTATTTGTTATCCTCTGAAAAGACACCAAAGTTTCCCATGTACAAGATTTCTTTGGGATGAGATGAAAACCCGCCTTTTGGAAGCAGAACTTTTAATGTGGCCAGTTGTGGAAATATTGTAGGATGCTCTAGAGTTTTTGTCTATTTCATTTACTAACATGAAGGAGCTCCTGACAACTCCAAAGACAGAGAATTAGTTACTACAATAAAGCAAGAATCATTCCGTTATTGCAAACAAGCCTTTTTATCAGCTCAAGGAGACTCATAAAAGAAAATGTCATATCAAAATGCTCAATCAATGTAAGAATTAATGGATTGGTTAAGTAACTAGTTGTCCCACACAAAACAAAACAAACCCACTGATATGCTATTCTAGTACAGTATATTAATCAGTTACCCATATCTCAGGACTAGTACAAGGCTTTTACATCTGCCAAGTAGGATATAACTTGAACTGTATCACCTGTATTTTAATTATTTTCATTAAAAGCAACTAAGCTGGAGGAAAAAGCCCACGTGTTATCCTTGCATACCATAACATAGCATAAAGCCCACACTATCCCTCTGCAGCTCAGACCCCTAGCAATACTCTGTAACAATCACCCATTTAAAAGGTTTAGCAAAAGTCATTCTGATTCATACATTCTCGAAGAAAAATGACTAGGCAGCAGTGATATGGAACTGCTTTACTGAACAAAAATATCAGCAACAAACACACTGAAAGAATTGGCTACACAGACTTCTGTTTGCCAGAATAATTCCTTCACTCTGTTAACACACTCACATTCTTCAGTCCTTCTTGGTTTCCAGTTTTGCCTATACAGAAATTCAAAATTCACCTCTCATAATTCTTTCTAAGCTTCTCTTCTATTCTTAGTAAACTAAACCAGATTTTTATTACACTAACAAATCAAGCTAATAAAGAGAAAAAGGAAAACATTTTTTTCTGAGAGAAAAAGATGTTATCACCTCATTTTAGTCCTCAAACCTAGTACATTCTAAAGGTCTCCTGATAACTTTGTGAGGCAAGGCCAGAAGCAAGGTGACCATCTCAGAGGCGGAGGTGTGTCCCTAATGGGAGCACAAGCTTTGGACAAGTTGTACTCAGACAGGGGCCATTCCTCCTTTCCTGTAGGATGTCCAATCACCACCGTAGGCAGCAATTTTTTGCATGGTTGCATAGCTCCTTTACAATAATTACATTAAGGGAAAAAACTCTCTGAGAAGCCAATTTAGTAGTGAGCCTGTGTTTTGACAGCTACTCCTACAGAGATGATTTCATACTTAGAGGAAGATAAAGCAAGTGTCTTCACCTATTTAGGTCTAATATGGGCAAAATCAATACATCTAGCACAGACCTGATGGCAGGAGCAGAATCTTTGCATCTTAGGAGAACGAGAAAGATTGAAATGTTGGAGCTCCAAGGAAGGATAAAAATACAAGAATAGAGGGGAAGACCAGGACAGTTGAAAATCAAAAGGAAGAGCTATTGGGGTTTTTTGCTATTGTAGGTTTTTAACATTTTTTACAACTTCTGTTCACGAACAACACATGCTAGCAGACCCTCTGCTCTGCAAAAGCCCAAGCTACTTTCAATCTACACTGAGCTTTACCCCCAAATAAGCTTTTGAGAATAGTGACACTTCAGATCTATTGAAATCCCAATGTCGTATCATTTTTCTTGGAAGATATGCCAGAGATGAGCTGTTATTTGTCTCTAAAACTGCAGATACTGTTAGTACCCAAATTACCAGACCCTTAAGAAATGTTGCAAAGCTTTTAACTTGTAGTAGGAAGCTTCAGTTTCTATGTAAATACTAGAAAAAGTATCCCCATAACTTTTTTTCAGGGTATATATGTCTTTGACTGAAGTATCTGGGCATTTTGAGTATCCAGCTATTCTGCAAACAAACTCTAAAGGAAAGAGGAGGGGAGGGTTTCTCTATTTTTTGTGTTTCTAGGAATGCCTCCCTCAAGACGAGTTCCCAGTGGCCATTGTAAAACCTGAATTTGAATTGAATACCCTCTGCATTAAATACTTGGCACAAGATCAACAGCAACATGAAAGAAGAATAAGTCACTTTAAACTAGAGGGGTATGTGATTTTGCCAAGCACCTGCCCCATCTCCAGTTCTGCTCTTCACTAGCATGACAAAGGGAATAGAGCACTTTTAGATATATAAAAGAATTATTACAAGTGCATGGGGTAGACAGAGAGCAAAGAGGAATTACAGCAGAGCCGAGGGTATTTGGAGGGTCCCAGAAGCACATTTGCAATCCAAGGCAGTCATCTCAACATCAAACACTGTGACACTGCTCCCTGCCTCCCTTCCAGGCAGTTCCTCTCTGGGGCTTGGGTGTCCATCTCCCCAGTTTGAAAATTTTGATATTATATTTATCTGTCAGGTACTCCTTAAATGAAGTATATTATTCTGTTCTCAGTACAAGGAGGCATTAACTGCCTGCCAAGGGAAGGGCTTCATGACAGGCTGATTTCTTTTTTTTCTCTAGGAGATTTCAGACATCGTATAGGTAAAGCTGAGTGAAGATTCACTGTGCTTTAGCCTCCTCTGATGCTGCACAGTGGGGATGGGACAGGAAGAATCAGTAGGTAGGGCTGTCCACAGGAAAAGGGTAATGCTTAAGCACAGGTGATTTCCCAAATGTCTGAACAACCTTCATTTTAATGAACACTTTTCCGCATCTTTGCATCTTTCTCTACCCATCCATTGTCTGAAGCTCTCCTATCATTTCCAAATAACACCCTTTCCTACCCAAACTGGTATTTTTTTGCCATGATCTACTTCTAAATATACTCAAATGCATGAGATCACCCAGAAGAACACAACATATTTATGTCTCTGTAGTAACTAAGGACCACACACCATAGGTGTTAAACTCCTTTTATGTTTGTTTATTTTGAAGACCTGTGTTGTTCATCTGAGACATTGGGCATTTTTATATCAAGCTTTTTAGTCCATTTTGAAGGACTGGAACCAACATCAAATGGGTGTCAAGCAAAGGGCATCTCATACCACTAATGGATGTAATTATATTAAATGGCTGTTTTATGTCCTCCCTTTTTTATTAATTTAGCTTTCTGACTTTGACAGCATACCAGTAGACATAATGAGTTCTTTTCCATATTCTGATCATTTTAATTATCATGGCATCTCAAAACCTTACTGACCTATTTTGATGCAAGCAATAAAACGTGTAGTAAAAGATGATCCATTGTAAGGACCTGATGTCATGAAATTGCTGATCCAAAACAGAAAAGTACAAGAACTGACAGAGTAAGTCAGTGAAGAATGGTTATCCTGCCCCACACAAAATAAGCCCAAGGAAAGACAACCTGTGTGAAAGCCAGGTTGCACACAGCCTGTTACCAACACTCAGAAATAAAATGTGCGTGATTTTCCTCATGCATCTTGTGGAGGCATGCACAGATTCCAAGAAATTCAAAGCACAGAGGAATCCCATGCCTTCATCTTAAGGTCAATGCAATACAAGTTTCATCGCATCCTCTTTAAATAGAAAAATGTAGATATTGTGGTGATGCAAATGAAAGTGCCCAGTACAGATTTCACAGGCACACACATGTGTGCACACACACACACACACACACTCATACACAGCATCTCTGACACTCTTCAATCAGGCTTTTCTCAATCAGGCTGTCCCTCCTTTTCTGAAATTTTCAGTAGTTTTCTGGTTTGAAGAAGTTGCACCGAATCCCAGAAAAGGAATCCCAGTAAAGGCTCTTGTCCGTTACCTACCAGGTTCAGTCGGGGCTGGCTCCCTACTGCAGCATCTTCTAAGCATCCTCACTGTCCCTGTCGAAACTGCAGACTCCCTCCATGCTCCATCCTCAGCACATTCTTGCTGTTTGCTGATCTCCACCAGGGTTTTCAAACCTGAGAGTCTTTGAATTGTTCATCTAAATTTAGTTAGAGATGAGCATTTTTCATGACAACTCTTACCTGTAGCAGTACTTTCAATAGTTATTTTTCTGACCTAGTCAAGACAAGATCTTGTGATTTAAGGCTCTGTGTTCATTGTGTTCTGGTTAGGTAGAAATCACGGCAGGTTTTAAAAGAGGTAAGCAGCCCTCCTCCCTTTTCAGAGTGTGCATACATTCATGTAGCTGCAATGGATCAGCTTGGAGAATGATCTAGGTGAAGGCTAAACCTCAAATCTGTGTTCTGTGACAACGGAGACTTACTCCAGTTATTCATGCTAAACCCTGTCTCTGAAACTTTTGCTATATAAATGAGTATTTTGTGGAAGTAGGTAACTAAAGATCAGTGCAGGATTTTAGATACCTCCTGGACTCAGACAAAAAAACAATGCTGGAAATTCTCATCAAAGACTACCTTTGCTATTTCTTAAGTTGAGTCTTTTCAAATTTTCAAAAATCAACTTTTCACAATGATACCTAGATGTGAAAATTTTCATACCGAAAAAAATTAAAAATTTGTAGCCAACATTAGACATACAACACAAAATATCAATTAAAAAAGCTAAAAAGTCATATGATGACTCTTTCATCTTCTTGTGAAATAAAGACAAAGCAAAATCCAAATAAGGAAAAGAATGTCTACAGATTAGCTGTCACTTCAATGACCAGGCTATTTTCTTGTCTGCATAAGTCCCTGAATTACAACAGAAATTAAATCCTACCACTAAACCATATTATTATATTTCCAAACAAATTTCCTCAGAACAAGCAGATTTGTGCAAACAGTTTGAAAAATTGTAACAGCATACTGACAGTGTGAATTGAAATACTTTCACAGATTTTCTTCTGCTATACCCTGGGACCAGCACCTCCTGACTCACAGTTTAATGATTTATCTATTAAAGCTTTCCAATCTAAATGTTTCACGTCTTGAAAATGTCCAGACTTCTACAATCTTCTTCTGATTACCTAAAATAATTGTGCACTTGCTGTGCAACTAATGCTTCAATTCATTCTTCCTCCAGGTCATTTGTACACCTATTTCATAACAGACTGGTAGTTCCTAATGCTCAGCTCTGGGGTAACTCACTATTAACCTTCTTTTCTTCTGAAAAACTGGTTATTTATTTTGACTTCATTGTCTATCTTTTAACCACTTTTAATCCATGGCAGGATCTAACCTCTGACCACCCAAGTTTCTTAATAGTCTCTTGTGAAGACCTTCAGCAGAGTCTTTTGTTCTCAATTTTATTATACTCATCCATTCTCCTTCATCTACCACTTCCTTCAGCCTTTTCAGTGCGTTCCAGCAGGTTAAAAATGTTTCCTCTTACTCTTCAAAAATAGCTGGTATCTTGTGCCATAGTCACCTTGGAGATTAAAAATTTGAATAGCTTCTCAATTTATTTCCTGGTGTGGCATTATTATTCACCAGGAGGTAATTTTTAGCAACAAGCTTATCTTAATAAACACATAAGGGCTATCCTAATTCTACAAGGTGCCTCCTTTGAAATTTATTGTAGACACACAAAAGTGCTTTTAGAAAGTGATGTGCTCATAACCGCACAATGGGTATTACAGATATTACCTTGAGTAATATTTTTACCTTTCCAATTAAACTGTGGATATCCACAATTAAAATAAATAAAAAAAAAAAAAACCAAACAAACCAAAAAAGGCTAAAAAAAACACAAAAAACCACAGAGTCTGTAGCATCAGGTAAACTTAAATAAATATTTTAAAGCTCTCTTTATTTTTCACTAAAGTAATTTCCTCTGTGCTACCTCTCTCTGTCACTGATACTTCAGGTGTGTCAGGAATTCCCAGACATGCAGATTGCAGCTGGTCAGGCTGTGGGCCCTGCAAACATTTGTCTTTGTGGTCACACTTGCACAGGTCCCACAGAAGGAACTCCTACACACCCTGGGCATGCAAACATGCTCTTGCCCATGCAGCAGGGAGGCAGAAGGGCAGGAGGGAGTGGGCTGGAAGAAAAAATTAACCAACTCATGACCTGATCCTTGTCCTTGTCTGAAGAGCACAGATGAAAGGGGTTGGCAGAAAGCAGCCGAAAGACACATTTGATTGTTCTGTTTTCCAGATTTGTCATAGTGTGCATACCCACATCTTTCAAAAAGCTCTCCAAAACATTCTGGGTAATGGAGGTGTCATTTGGACTCATATAAGCCCAAATGAGTACAGTCTGATTACTAAAGGCTTCTTTTAACAGTAGAAATACGGCACTACAAACAAGCTGTCACGTCTTTGTTACATTTAACTGTTGTTTTGTATTTGCTTTTCTTTACCTTGTCAGTAAGTAAAAAAAAAGGCATCCTTTTCTTGTAGGGAGAGAGTTAGAAGAGGATTATTGCTTAAGTGGCTGCTCAGGGAAGGGGAAGGAGGCAAGAAGAACAGAGAAAATTGCTGCAAGGTCATAGTCAAGTCAAAAAGGAGAATAGTGGGGTGAAAAAACACATGCTGTCCAGGGTTTTGTACTGGGCAATTTCTATAGCTTGACATGATTGTAGTGAGAGCTTCTAGAGAGAAAAAGTACTTACAGGAGAAAACAGATATGGAAATATCTGAGACACAGAAGGATGTTTAAGTATATTCTTTCTGAAATAAAGCTTTTCATAAAAACACTCTTCTTCAAACATAAGCCACTACAAATTGTTCCCTTTTCTGCCTAGCTCAAAGAGGATATTAGTCTTTTGACAGTAATCCTTGCACTGCAGCCCTAGCTGTGAGGTTAAGAAAGGATTTTGTCCCTGGCACACTTATTCCCACAAGAAGCTGTTACTAGTAAAGGTGTTATTGGTTGTAGTTTAGTGACTGCCCTGTGCTTCCTACAAAACCTGTAGGATTAGTGCAGTAGTGCACAATTATTTTGACTGAGTTTAATGTTGAAGTCTGGCAAAAATTCCAGAAACTGTCACCACCAAAGGCTGATGGTCTCTCCAGTATCCCCTCTGTGCAAGTACCCAAGTGCTGGGTGAAAAATGGATGGCCTGTAAATAAGAGAACAGGGAAAAAACCAGTGGCATCAGGGACCCACACAGTTCTGTTCCCAGGTGCAGGGAGCCAGTCTACACCAAGTAAACTGGTCCTTTACAAAAGACTGAGCCCATCAGTAACAGAGGCCTGAATGAGACACCTGCTTTTCCTCATGGAAGTACTTACAGGTGGTGTGTATGCTGGAGGAACAGGTTTTCTAAACAGATACCCGTAAAATAAGAGCACACCAACCAGGACTCCCCTCAGGTAACACACAGGGTGCCATTGGAACCAGCAGGACACCCAGAAGACATGAAAGAAATCTACAGTAAAGCCTGAAACTGCAGCTGCTTGTCTCAGGCTGGTTTCAAAATAACCGCCCAGCCCATCCTACCCCTTTGTATCCCCACAGGAGCCCACCCCAGGTTGGTGCACCTCTGATGGAGGCTGAAGGTCAGTACCAGACTGTCAGGGATCAGGGTTTTGCCCAGAGAAGGGGCCTGACTTTGGTCAGTGTAGGGCTCCCTGGGGCAGCCAGGTGGGACCATGGTGAACTTGGATAACCCAGGATGTGGCACAGGTGGATGTGTCTGTATGAGGAGGTGGTGCCCCAGCATGTGGGGAAGAGCAGAGCTCAGGGACACGTTTGCCAGAGAATGGCCACAGAGTGTGAGTGATGTCGAATGCTGGTCAGGCTTCTGCAGCCTCTTTTTCCCTCTCAAGTACTACTTCCACTTTTGCATTCTGCACAAAACTCCTCAAAATGAAGTTTTCAATTCACAGACATGTTGCCTGCTTTTTCTGGTTTGGGTGGCCTTTGTTGGGAATGCTTTTGAGGCTTTATCTCATTGTCTTCATACTCCACAAGCTTCTGAAACAACACTTTGTTCTGATTTTCTATATTCACAGATGGTGTTGCCTCTGTGTATATAAATACACATAAAAGTATGTATATTTTTACATGAGCAATTCCTGATCCAAAGGAAACAGGCAATCAGAGGGTATTCTGAGATCAGAGCAACTTGGTTAAGTGGAAGCTGTCCCTGTCCATAGCAGGGGATTGGGAACTAGGTGATTTTAAGGTCCCTTCTAACCCAAATTATTCTATGGTGGGTTCAAATTATGGCATCCAGCCCATGCAGTGCAAAAACACCTGCAGGAAAATGGAGGAAGATGGGGCAGAGTATCTCTCACATCCTATCTCTTGTCACAGTTGTCCTCCTGTGACTAGACAAGCTTATAATGAAGATTTGCTTTATTAATGGTGTCTGGTATAGGGCAAACTTGTAATGCCATTAGCACTCTAAAAGAAATAAGGCAAAAAGAAACATCTGCAAGGGAAAATTCCTACAAGAAGTAACAGATGTGATTGCAAAAGGTTTCTCTGAAAAGCATTTTAAGTTTTAATTATTTAGAGTTTTGCACTGTGTAGACGCAAAACTAGCACAGATTTCTAAACCATAAATAGCAGACTGAGATTGCATTCAAAGAAATGTAATGCCAGTGGAAGGGTGGACCCATTTCTATAGAATTGAGCCGTACAAAATGTCATTTGTTGGAGGTATATTCAAAAGACATCTGATTTAAATACTGTACAAAAAGCATGGCAAAATGCTGGATTGTACAAAGAAAAAATTCCAATTCATTCCCACAAATGCAATCATGAAATTCCCAGTTCTTACTACACTGAAAATGGAATGGGACAAAGCGCTGATCATTACAGGGGAAGAAAACCCACCTTCTGACAGGGATATGGAGTACATAACTGAAAAGGTGCTTTTATCTTATTTTCAGCTCTAATTTCATACTCATCGATTAACAGATTTACTCTGTGCTTCATATGATATCATGCATTATTCAAGTAACTTCTTAAAATTTAACAAAAGCACAGGGAACAAGAGGAGAATATCATAATACACAGAATTTTAAATGTCGTTAAACCAGAGGTATGCTTTAAAGAAAATATCTACTAAGCATACCAACATAAACAACCTGGTTTCCACACAGCATGAAGCCTGGTTTTGTCTGCCTTGTTTATCAGGATGAGTACATGCCAGGAGCCCTTTGTATAAAGCTGTGCAGTAGCTGAATAACACACTGCAAGTAAACGAACCATTACAGAAAGGAAAACACAATTCTTACTCATTAGGCTCACAATTCTTATTCATTAGTGTATTCGTTCACCTTGATTAAGCAATAAAAAGGAAGAGGGGGTTTTTAGGAGAGGTACACAGGCTTTTGAAGTGCAGCAATTCTCAGCAGTTCTCAAAAAGGCTGCAAGGAGTTAAGAAGGAATGAGTGATGTCTGTGTGCAGCCCCACACTTTAGTCAATCCAGGTTACACACTTTCTCAGCAGGTGAAATTCTATATCCTGAAAGATATAAAGCATGGTAATGTTGGCTGATACAGGACCTGAAGCACTGAATGCAGGTAATTATAATAGCTTCCAGCCTCCTTTCCTGGAAATATGCTGTATAATTAAGAGTTTTCCACTTGAGTGAAAATTCCTATTGTTCCATTCTTTTACTCACCTTTACTTTGCCCTAAATAATCTTGTTTACCTGGTTGCATTTTTCCTTATGGTTGCTTCAAGTTTTCTATTGACATGGTTTTGTTAAGACGAACAGAAAAACAAAATTAAACAAACCACAACCACAAGAAAATGTGAGCATTACTCAGTCACAGGGTGGTTTTTGTCTGGGGAACATGATCACACCTGGCAATAGAGGTAAGCAAGAGACAGCAGACTTCATGATAAACTGACATTACAGAGAGTTCCTGAGATTTACAGACTCCACTACAATTAAATAGTATTTGAGGTCCTGATCCCTAGGGAGCCTTGCACAGCTATCACAATTTGGTGTCACAATTATTGTGACAATGCCTATCACAACAAAAGAATCTCACAAGACCCTATGAGTCACCAGAAATAAATATCCCAAAGTGTGAAAACTTAACAAGAAAGGCCTTTTCTCTGCCTCAGAAGCTTGAGAATTTACTATTACAAAATTTAATAGGCACATGTGTAAATGCTGTCTTTTTAGAGCCAAACTTTGTCCTACATCAACAGGCTGAAGCAGGCTGTCAGTGTGGCTAGTGAAATCACAACACAGAAGTCTTTGTCTGTGGGAGAAGCAGCATGATATGCAAACACACCTACATTTGGAGTGTTTTCTCACATAAACCTTTTTAGCAGTTTGCATTGTGCTGACTGGATATGTAGATGATATGTGGATTAGGCAGCAGACAGATCATCTGTCTAAATGCCATCATGAAACAGCTGTCCTCTTCTTTTCCATCCTGTTAATGCTAATCTTCCAGATCTCAAGCAGGCACTGGTATTATTCCTAGAAAGACAATAATCAGAGCAATGGACCCAACAAAACACTATGCAAAATGACATGTCACATTAGAGGAGCACTTTGTTTTCATCTGAGTATTCAAAGTATTGGAGGCAGCACATTTAGAACAAAACTCCTGGACTGAAACCTAGAGAGCTTCACAAATCACATTTCCTTTGCAAGCCAACGCAGCATTTTTTTCTAATTGCCAAGCTGCTGATTTTAATGTAGAGTGGACCTTGTCGATAGTCGGGGATTAATGTTGTGGAGATGCTGTAAGCACCTAATAGGAAACAGCATTCCTTCTGAAAAAAATCATCTTTATTACTTGTACTTGCACTTTTTGGTTCTAATCAGAAATCCCTGGCCCAGGATTGTTTCTAAGTACTCTGGGAGATGTTATGCATTTACCTATGGCTTATTCATTATTATAATTACAGTCACTGTCTGGAACTGAATCATGTGCATCAGGGGTTTTTTTCCCTCTCTTCTCTGAAGCCAAATTTGCTGAACTTCTTGGACTTTGTGTGAAACTTTCTAATGCTGTTTATTGTTGGTACCCAGCTGTGAGCCACTGCATCTCTGAAGTGTGTCTGCACGTTTTCTCTTTGTACCTTACCATGTTTACTCTTCTGAGTTGCTGGAGACCATGGGGAGACATGTGAAGTTCCTTCTGTGGCTTACAAGACATAACGACAGGAAAGTGTTATGAGTAGAGAGTTATGTGACAGGGAATTCTCTGATGTTAAAATCTTTGACATCTGGACACCTCTTATTAAAAACATGTCAGTATTTCTAGCAGTAGCCACAAAAATTTCAAACTGGTAAGAAGACATTTATAAGACTCTTGACTAAGTATCACTAGAAGATGATTTTTTTGTTTTCACAAGTATGAAGTTCAAGCTATCTGAAATCTAAAATAGTGTAGGTTTATGTGAAGTTCTCATCTTAGTCAATCAGATCCCTAATGTGATCTCCACATTTTGTTTTTGTTGGCACAACTGAATAACAGGGTGCACATTTTGCAGGCAGACAGATAACCCAGAAAACTCCCTGGCCATGGTGTGAGCAATGGCTATAAAAAGACAATTCCACTTTTCAAAGACAGGTGCAGACAGCTACATGGTCAAATGCATGTATATATGGTTCCTGTAAATTGGTGGTGTGAAATGAGGATGCAGAGGTGTTCTACTTGTACAGATCCAGCTGGTTACAGCTGTAATCAGAGCTTGAGGCTTTCCGTATTTTGTCTTCCAGGTATAATTTTACTTGTTCACATCTGTAAAAGGCTGCTAACCCCTATGAAGCTGTTAGTCAACTATTTAAAATATGCTTGCCATATAAAATGTGATCAGATGAAATTTTCCTTGTATTATTTGAAATCTGGTTTTTAAGATTTCCAATTTCTATATTTAGACCATTTAAGCACCAGGGATGCTTTGACCTGGTAGCATTACAGGAGCTCGTTCTTGGAAAATGTCTTTGGTCCCCTCTGCTAGAAGGTCAGCGGGGTGTCCAGTACCAGTTTCCCCTTCCTGCAGCAAGAAAGAGTGCATGGAACATGACTTTTCTAAGAAGCAACCAAGTCTCATCCCCATTCACCTAGAAGAAGCAAGCTTGGATGAGTACATTGAAACAGTGACATGACTTGTCTGTGATGTTTCCAGGCTTGGGTGCAGTACCCAGGCAGTGGGACCACGATGGCCAGCCCTGTCATATGCCAGGAGATGTCATGGGACTGGTGCCACAGGAGTGCAATGGAGAGGGAGTCCAGCACTTCTTCCTAGTGCTGGATAAGATCTGCTCTCACCTGAGTCCATGTTTGACCATGACACACCATATGAGCACCAAAAGCAGCATGCAGGGAGTCATTACAACCATTTTCTCTGCAGAGACTCTTGTGTGCAAACCAGGCTTGATTCAGCAAACTTATGATGTTTAGCAGCAGGGAAAGGTGAAGGAATTGTGGAGTAGGATATCTTTTACCTGTGTCATGAGTAAATTGAAAGACCCTGTGTGGTGAGCAAGTTCTACAGCAAATATGACCCCAAGGGATGTAGTACTGATGTTTGTCTCCCGTGGACCTGTAACATACCCCAGTGCAAAATTAATATGTTCCTGGTTTGGACAGGTGCTGAGCTGATCCCACTGACAGCCACCTGGAGCACCTTGAATAATTTTTATGGGAATTTAACTTTTTACTCTTCATGACAGGAACTGGGAAAAGTCAGTCAAGAAAATTAGTTCAGAATATTCTAGTGTCTGCTAAGATACTTTCTCATTGTACTGGCAATTTCTTCTGCCCTGGAGAAGGAATGGGTGACTTTTCTCAGGGTTACATCGTGTTCCACGTACTGCAGCTGAACTGCCAGCTGAGTCCCCAAGACAGGGCTGTAATTGGCTCAGTACATATCAGGTTCCCTTCGACTCCCCTTTGTGAACACCAAGGCTGGGATGTAGCCAAGGCAAGAAAATGTACAGCAAAACACAGCTGACATGAATGGCATAATAAACAAAAGCAGATGTGCATCTTCACATGGTTACGTGAGGGAGGTGGGAGCAAAGTATGTTTCAACAACAACAAACGAAAAAACTGATATCTGAACACAGGAGGCTTTGCAGACAAAGAAAGGTGATGTCAGTGATCATCAGTGAAGCAGCATTTGCAGGTCACAAGGTAACAATGGTGAGGAAATGGCTGTTGTGGGTACCAAACCCACACAACAGCCCAAAGAAATGACAAAAGCCTGATGCCCCTGTTCAAGGCTTCCCGTGAAATACTGTTGGCACTTGGGCTGGCAACCCAGAGTCATTCACAAAACTATTAAATGGATCCAAATTATCTACTACCCTGCCATATACTGTGTATTTTCAGATGTAGCAGGATTTTTGACCCAGAACAAAGGGAAGCAATGTAAGACATTGAACATGATTTAGATATGAATGACTCTGAAGCACAGATGATGGCACTCTTGAAATTCAGGAGGCCTCGAAGTTCTAGATATGCCTGGCTTGTGGGCTGCTGTAAAGCTGCTGTTGCTATAATGTCAAGACCACTGAGGCAGTACAGGCCTCTCTATTTATTGACACACAGGGTTTTCACTGCATGTCTCAGTGGTAATAAGTGGAATGATAATGGATATTTTTGATCCAATCTAAGAAAAAGGAACCTAGGAATTTTACCTACCAGTTTCACGTATCATCCTCACCTGCAAAGAAACCAAAATCCTTCCTCTACAAAGGCAGAGACCTTAGGTAAGAAAACTTGATAAGTCAGGTGACTTTCCAAGGTTATTTCTGTGTCGGAACTGAAGTTCCTAACTTAAGTTATATCTCAAACCTAAATATCCTTTATGTTAAGTCTCTCAGTGTTGTCAGAAGCAAGAGTGCATTGGATAAATCAGATATTCAGAAGGAAGAGAATTTCATTAACAAGATAAAAGGTTTTGCAATACCAGGACTTAAATGACAACAAGAATTAATAAAATAATGTTCTTTAGCTAGCATGTTTATATCTCTTAGAATTAACAAAGACAATATATTTACATTTTATAGCAACCTATCCACATCCTGGGAGTACAGTTTTCCACAGGGAAGTTGGTGAAGGCTGTGGGGACTGTCCTTTGATTGCAAGTGTTTTGTTATAAATAACAGGTCTTTTTTCACTTGCACGTCATGGTCAAATACTTGGTCATAACAGGCATGCCTAAGCATTACCACTAGGCGACAGAATAAATGTTCTCTTTTCTGGGTTCTTAAATATTTTCTTTTTGGTTCATATGCAGAATTATGCACACATATTTTGGTATTAACCATGTGTGAAACTGCAAACTTGTGTTTACTGATGTTGCAGCAGATCATCAGGGATTCAAAGAAGAATATATAAGTCAATCATTATAATATTAATATCAAAAGTGTTCATTCACATCATGAGGAGCCGTAGATCATGGTCATTATTCATGACAGAGGTTTCCACTCGAGTTCTAATTCAGACAAGAGAGATTCTTTTTTTCAGTGCTACCTATCTAGAATTAAATAGTATGTTAGCATTGTAACATGGAGACAAGATGCAAATGAAGAGTTATAAACAAAAAATGTCTATTTATATACATTCAGAATTCAGTGTGTATTTCTACTCAGGTTCTTTAAGGAGCAGGAAAAATGGGTTTGCAAATTATTTTCCATTGTTATTCTGGAGAGTTCACAGTTTTTTCATAAAAGGCTATTTTATTTCTTTGTTTATTCCTTACATTCCTTTAATGTCAAATGGCAGTTTTCTTTACTAATGGCACTGTAGTCCAAAAGAGCAGGAACAGCAGTAAGCTTATTAAATATTGAAAAGGGCCTCTGAGGTAAAATAGCAAGAGATGCTTGACTATGCTATCAATGATTTTGGAGTTAGTTAGGGGTTTTTTGTTATTTTCCCTTATGCTAATTTATTTCCAGAGCACCTGCAATATTCAAACCAGGGGACATGCAGAACAGGCTTTCAGGCCGGGGGATATATATTTCATAAGAAAACACTAGAAACTGATTGAAGAAATGAAAGAAAAACAAGGACAAGAAAAAGAACAATTATGGTTTAAGCTTCCCTTTTTTGGGTAGTTGTTGTTGCAACCAAACAAGCAACACAGTTGATCACTAATGAGAATAAAGTTATTGTGTAGTTGTTTAACTCATGAGGCTGAAATATTCAACACAGTCAAAGAACTAAAATACAATTAGGATAATATGTGACAGCCTGCACATTCATATGATTTAAGGAAAAATCAAGTTTGCATTTATAGTATTGAGATTTATGATACAAATGTTTATGCTTTGGTTTCGCCCTTGGAAAAATGAAGCCCCATATATTCTAATACTGAAGTCTGAACAGCAGTCTACAAACTCACAGAATTTGTTCATAACAGATAATGTTTGTGGTATCAATTAAATTCCAAAACTTAGTTTAAAAAAAGAATTAGCTCACTAACTGGTAATATATATGTTATATCTATTACAGTGCAGAAACTTATTATTTATGAGCCTAAACACAAAAGATTGCACCTGGTGACAAACATTTTGTTTAGCTAGCAAAACAGCAAATTGCTGCTGAATCACTGACGCAAAAGCAACCACGGAAGCACAAATAACTTGTTTAACATAATTCTAACTTCCCCCTGAGCTAAACTGCAGTATTTTTTATAATATAGTCCAAATAAATGGCTCAACAGGTGACAAGCAGCTAAAAAACCCATCTTGAAGTTTTACAATACAGCAAGAAGATGACAAGGTGTTTGCATGCATAAAGGTGAAATATGCCAAGATTTATTAAAAATTTAGATATAATGGATGCATATGTCCTAATATTTATGCTTCTAGATAAAAAAGATTTATCTAATCATGACAATGTTTACTGTTTCTTTTAGTGAAGGCATAACTCTTTGCACCCCCTCATTAATGTATTCACACTTTTTTCTCTTTCTACTTAAAATGTAAGTAATGTTTCCCAGAAGCTGTAATGTAATATTTAATTATTTACTTTGATTCAGAAATTGCAAACCATCTAAATTACAACCCACTGTTCCATACCTAATTAAAAAAAAAAAAAGAATACTCATTTTATATATATCTTGTATACTAAGAATTAATTTCATCATTTCTTGATGATGATGAAAATCACCCCCCTGTCATGGGCAGGCACACCTCCCACTAGACCAGGTTGCTCACAGCCCCACCCAACCTGACCTTGAACACTTCCAGGGATGGGGTAGCCACATTTTATCTGGACAACCTGTTCCAGTGCCTCACCACCCTCACAGGAAAGAATTTCTTGGTGATATCTAACCTAAACCTTTCCGTTTGAAGCCATTACCTTGACCTGTCTGTACATGCTCCTATAAGAAGTTCCTCTCCTGCTCTCTTATAAGCAAGCCCTCTTTAAGGAATATGGGGTAATGCTATTAGGGCTCCCTTGGGCCTTCTCTCGTCCAGAGTGAACAAGCCCAGCTTAAATATCTTTAGATATTTAGGTTATATCTGGTCATAGTCCATAAAGCTGTTTGATTTTGTTATCATGGGAAGAGAAAACAAGGGAAAGTAGATCAGTGCATAGTATTATGTAGTCATTCCCATTCTGTGTATTTTGCTCCACAAAATTTTTTCTCCTTTGAGTGACTTCTCAGCTGCTCTTTAGGCTTGATGAATTATTTTACTCTGAAAAAAAAGAAATAAACATGGTGAACCAGACTTTATGCAGATAAGATACTAAAACAACCTCAATTCTACCTTTGAGTGGCATCATGAAAAGAAAAAACAGGAAAAATAAGTCTGCTAAGTCAAATTAATACAAATTGGGGCAAAACTCCAAGTAGATTGATTTTAATGTATAATTTTTCTTATTACACTGGCACATATTAAGATTGTCTGGATGCCTTAACTGTACATTTTCATAACTTTCATTTCTTCTACATTTAACTTTAGCTCTGATTGTGGGAAAACTGTAGCCTTAACATGTTTTCTTAAATTGTATTTTTAAATGTTGATTTCAATTTTATTCCAGTATTTTTGTCTGTATGTAAAATATGTATTTGTGTGCATGTGTTTGTTTCTGGAAGTCTACAAAATGAAGAATTTATTTTCAAATGCTTTGTGAATAACTGTGCTAGTCTAGCTTCTGCTTGATTTAGAATTCTTAGTGCATTTGAAATATTTAAGCATGTTAAAAATAAATCTAAGTATCCCATTATAAACCATCTCAAGATCACAGTTTTGTAACTGAGAACAGACTACTATGATAATCTGAACAAAAGAAATGCTGAGACAAAATGTGTGTAACATACTGAGTACACAATGAGAGTTTCCAGAAGGGGTTAGGCATACTGTGTGCTTCATGAGAGGCAATACAGGATAAATCTGTGACCTTTTCATTTATCTGTTCCTTTCCTCATTCAAAAAACTTACTGATCTTTGGAGAATAATTAATCTTAGTGTTTCAGAATATGGGGAACTTTACTTTTTCCTCCCAGAAGGAAAAAAATCCAAGTTACTAAATGAAGTTACAGACATAGAAACCATTCCTTCCCCAGAAAAAAAAAGGATGAAAGAAAGAAATGGGTCAGAGCCTCAACTGATGCAATTTCAGGTGATTCCAATGAAATGGCTGACAGAGACATCAGTTTTAAGGTGAAAAAACATATTAAATCATCCTAGTCCACCTTCCTGCATAATGCAGGCCAGAAAATTCCATATAACAACTCTTGCTGAGCTGATAGATCTCTTGATTCACTTGATTTAGCTCTCTACTTTTTGAAAGATTAGTAGGCATTCTCCCTAGGAGGTAGAACATCCTGAGGCGGCTGCAGTATTTGGTGCAGTATTTGATTTGCAAAATTCATTTACAGTTTTGGTCTGTGGTGAGTGAAAGTGTCAACAGCCCACTCTGACCTCTCAAGAATTGGTTCACTGCCAAAGGGAGAAGGACAGTGTTTCAAAGAAAATGAAAACCTTTCTGGAATCCCAAGCTGACAGTGACAAATGTCTAGATGACAAGGTCAAACAGCAGGTGTCTTTGTTATGGAAAATAAAGGAAGGTCACACATGGTATGAGTTTCTGATTTTTCAGAAAATTTTAACTGGCACCTCACATTAAGATGCCAGAAAAAAAGGAATAAAGAAGAAACCTAGTCATGTGTGGAAATAGAAAGTTCACTGTAGAAATGGTTTGGGCACTAGACATGGGCACAAAAGCAGAATGAAGAGATATAGAATTTATTTCTTGAGATATCAGATGGCCCTCCATGAAAGAATTTGTTTTTTCAGAGTCTGGATTTTCTAAGATTGAGATCAGTCTCTTTCATTTTCTCTGCACACTAGAATTCACAATAAGAAGAAAGTGCCATTGGCTTCAGATAAATGTGTGCTTGGTGTATAAACAGACATACTAAATGTGGTTGGCTAAAAGATGGATTATTTGTGTTGGTGGAAGTCAAAAGCCATCGATTCACTTTAGTGAAGTGATAGTCAGAGGAAGGAGAGGTTAGTTTGCAAATGAGAAACCTGCTTATTCACATTGTTTTAGTCCTGGCCCCTTGGTGAGGCTATTCTAAACCAACTGAAGGATTTATAGTAATGTTAAGAAAAGTAGGCTTAGATTTTTTAATTATGATAATGTGGAAATAATGCTACAATGGCCTTGAAGGGTCGTTTGGACAGAAAAAGCCATTGGTGAGAATGGATGACCTAGATTTTAGTAGGAGTTGTGCATCTCTGGATAGTCCATTTGGGACCAAACCCTGTGAGGCCGCTGCTACAAACAGAGTTGCCAAACGTCCTGACAAACAACGGGACAATTCTGACTGTTTTGCAAAATGCCCCAGCATCCCAGTAAAACAGTATAGGTTCCCATTTTTGCTATAATCAACCATCACACAACACACTGAAACCAACTCATTATATTACTGAGGGAACACATAGCAACCTGTCCAACTGCTGGCTGTGTCACAGGGAGGTTATGACACCGTGTCACTGTGGTCCCCAGTGTATTGGAAATTGAATCCACATTTCCCAGCACCTAGAAGAATGCCCTGACCACGAAGGTATTGGGCTGGGGCAATGATATTGCTACCCAGCAGAGATAGTGCTCTGGCAGACACTTCTGCCTAATGCAAACTTCTCACAGAAATGATGAATTCTGAGTTGTGTTCACAGAGTGAATGCAGAGAGATTTCTATTCTGTCTGATTTATTTTATGTTTGAAGTTATTTTCCAATTCCTATGAATAATTCTTGGCTAGGAGCTCTTTCATAAGCAACTCATTGCAAGGTCTGAAATAGCAGTGAGACAGATTCTCCCCTATTGAAGTCAGCTTTGGTCCATGGTCCACAGATAACATGGAACTGTGCTGATTTAGGTTAGCTCAAAATTTACCCTGACACATTTTGATAGGCCATAACAAGTCAGATATCTAATTGTACTGCCTCATTGAATAAGCAGATCCTTTGGAAGGAGATCTTGGATGTAAAGCATCATCTGGATGTTCATTTGTCTGCAATATCCAGGCATGTTTATTTAGGTGTGACGGTAAGTAAGCGTAAAAGGGATGCACAGATATGGATGTGATTTCATTTAAAATGCTGCTATATCTAATCACTGAATTTTCTGCTTTCAAATTAAATCAGACTGTATTAACAAGGGTTTGGGAAAATTCCTATGTGCAAGATTATTTAAAACATAGGGCAGAGGAAGGAACTGTTACATAATTAGATTTTCCTTTATTTCAGTAACGCTGAGAAATAAGTCATTTCTATAATGCAGGGCATAAAGAGCTCACTAGCCATCATCCTGGGAAGGAAGGAACTTTGAGAAACAGCACTAAGAGTCCTTGGGGTAGCCACAGTCTGCTGCCATGTGTCACAATTTTTGCCTCACTTTGCATGAAGTGGGGATGTGCTACTGTGTGCTAACAGTTAATTATACCCCCCCTGCAAAGGACCACTAAGTCACTGTAATTACATGGCTGTTTTATATGCTCTCCTTATAGCTGTGTTTATATTGTAATGTTGTTTGCAAGAGGGTGACAGAAAAAGCTGGATTGTGGAGATCTCCCCTTCCTATGCCAAGGGTATGATAGTGGAGAAGGTGTTACCTGCTCCAGTAAATGCAGCAAGCCCATGTGCTCTGCTTGGCTGGTTTCATCCCAGATTCTCATTATCTTTGACAAAATCCCATTTTGACATGGTGAAACTGGCCTGGCAGCCATTGTCCCTGGTTTCAGATCAGAGCAGTCCCTGGAGAATGGGCTGATGGGGGCTGCTGCCATTTCACTGGGCTGCCAGCACTGCCAGTGGGGAAATTCACTGCAGCTGAGGCACGATGGAGAGGTTTGACCATTGCTTTAACCTCTCATAAGCGCAGCTGTCCTTACATAACCCAGAGGAAGAATTAACTGCACAGACACTTCCTACGGTCCTGTAAACAGGGGGAGAGTAATACACAACAAAGAACAACATGGCATAAACTCTTTCTCATTCTTGCAAAGTCTGCCACTGGATTTGTGGGTACAAGTCTTTCCTCCTCCCATTCCCTTGCTCTCTTGCACTACAGCTGTCTGAGCCCTGCGTTGGGTCCTGGTGACTCATTTTTCATTAGGTCTGAGTCCCATGCCTGTTCTCCATTGGTGCCACTTGTACCAGCAGTTGTGTAGTTGCTTCTGGGCGCTGGTCCTGGTGTTTTCATGACTAATTTCCTAATGGACATAGCCATGCTTGTACTCATTTTTTACTATTTCAGGGCTTTTTTCAGCAATAGTCCCTGGTGTGGTTGTGACAGATAAACATGTAAAAAACTCCTTTGTTCATAACTACCTCTTGAAAAGAACTTCAACACAAGTAAAATGCACATACTTAACCTATTGTTTCGTGAAAGGCAATCTTTCAGGTCCTTAACTGGACATCTTTTGGCAGGAGGCAGAGTGATGACATTTAATACTGTCATCCCACAGACCTAAGGTGTGTGAGAGTTTTAATGACTTCAAGGATGCTTACTCTTTTCTTGTCAGTCCATCAGAGCTGAGGGCCCACTTAGAGTATTCTAGAAGTGCTTCCGCATTAAAGTTTCAGGTTGCTAGCTCTCAGCTTTCCTAAGCAGGTACAGGACAGAAACAAAATAATCTTTTTTTTTTTTTTCATTTAACATTATTTTTTCTTCATTAATCCATAGGGGCTATAAATCTGAATTTGACCTTCCATTGCATTCATGTGGTTGCTTCCTTTTTACTGAACTGCTGTACTATGAGTGAGTTAACCTAATACAGGGAAAGCCAGTCCTCATAACTGATGAAGACTCCAGAACTTTTCTGGGGAAGTGTTAACAAATGGGCTCATTGCATCTAAAAGGATATATCTCATATATATTCCTTGTTCTCATAAGAACAGGCATTCTGTATTTCCTACCAAGTCTAGGGACAAACTAAATTCATCTAAGAAAAGCCTTCACATTTATTCTTAGTTCACCGATTTAAGAACATGACTTTACATATTGGAAATCTGCCTTTTTTAAAAAACAAATTCTCCCAGCACTGTTCTGAAACATACTGTATAGAAAATTATTTTCTCGCTTGATAATGATTCTTATCACTTAAAAATCAGATCTTGAGTTTTAGATTCAAGTGCCTGCCTTCAGACAGCTAAATAAAAGTTTCTTGGTTTTTGGGGATGCTCACCAACAGTAAATACACCCACTGATTTAATGAAGCATTATGGTACTTAACAACTCTGAAGAAACCAGGTCTACCTTAATTTGGGCATATAATGTAGCTCTAGTTGTCCACAGAATAAAAAAATTATGTTAGCCTTAAAAACTCTGTTAAAAAAAGTCAGGGTAACAGTTCTGGCCAATCCCCCTGGTCTACATTTCCAGTGAGCATTTAACAGGGTCTGAAAGTTAACCACTATTAGGAAGAAGGAGACCTAGGGGAGTAGTACTGCACTGGCAATGTGATAAACTGCTGGCAGTATAATCAGGCTGTTACAGCACAAAATTGAGAATGTGGAAATACAGGTTCTAATCTTGACTTGATGTGTGGCTTCGGCAAAGTAATTTCAAGTCCCTCCTTTCAGTTTACTAGCTAATAAACAGAGAACAGTAAGTTGTTCTGAGGATGCTGTGATATCTAATTAATTTTAGTCAAGCAGGCATTTTGTAAAGTGACCATACTAAGCACAATTTTCTATTATTTTCTACTGTTACTAGCAGAAGTAAAAGAGAAATCAGTTACTTGTGTCTTGGGAGACACAGATGGAGCACCTGTATTATTTTGAAGGCATCTGGCACACAAGTCTTTACGTTCCAAGCTTTCAAATATATTCAAGCTCTTGCTATTCCAGCTTCAACTCGAATTCACCAACTTGACATCTCAGTGCTCTAGCTATCCACTTCGAAATCATAGAGCCATAGAATATGCTGAGCTGGAAGACACTCATCGGGATCATCGAGTCCAACTAATAGCCTTGCACAAGACACACCAAGACTCACACCACATGTCAGAGAGCTTTGTCCACATGCTTCTTGAACTCTGTCAAGCTGGGACGACTTCCCTGGGGAGCCCTTTCCACAATGCTGCTCTCCAGGTTCTCATTCCCTGGTCTACAGGGACCAACACACTACCAGAGTTGCCCCATCCCAACTGAAGAATCTGCCACTTGCCCTAGTTAAAATTCATACAGTTCACGCTTGCTCATCTCTAATTTTTGTGAGGTCTCTCTGCAGGTCCTCTCTTGTAGCAGTGGGCAGACCACCAGGATGAATTCGTCCCAGTGGGCTGACCATTCATAGTGCTGCATTGTACTTGTCCCTCCCGTGTTCACCCAGGACTGGCCAGATGTCACTGGTCAATCATTTGCCCATTGGCTCGTCTCATGCCTTGCCCTCCCCTCCCTGACCGAAGAGATAAGAGATTCAGGCGAGAGATGAGCTGGACCATTTTGCCAGGTTCACCATCTCGCAGTTGTTCTTTGCACCTTCTTTTTCCCTCTGTGAGGGAAATAAAGAANCCTAAGGTGTGTGAGAGTTTTAATGACTTCAAGGATGCTTACTCTTTTCTTGTCAGTCCATCAGAGCTGAGGGCCCACTTAGAGTATTCTAGAAGTGCTTCTGCATTAAAGTTTTAGGTTGCTAGCTCTCAGCTTTCCTAAGCAGGTACAGGACAGAAAAAAAAAATTCTTTTTTTTTTTTTTCATTTAACATTATTTTTTCTTCATTAACGCATAGGGGCTATAAATCTGAATTTGACCTTCCATTGCATTCATGTGGTTGCTTCCTTTTTACTGAACTGCTGTACTATGAGTGAGTCAACCTAATACAGCGAAAGCCAGTCCCCATAACTGATAAAGACTCCAGAACTTTTCTGGGCAAGTGTTAACAAATGGGCTCATTGCATCTAAAAGGATATATCTCATATATATTCCTTGTTCTCATAAGAACAGGCATTCTGTATTTCCTACCAAGTCTAGGGACAAACTAAATTCATCTAAGAAAAGCCTTCACATTTATTCTTAGTTCACCGATTTAAGAACATGACTTTACATATTGGAAATCTGCCTTTTTTAAAAAACAAATTCTCCCAGCACTGTTCTGAAACATACTGTATAGAAAATTATTTTCTCGCTTGATAATGATTCTTATCACTTAAAAATCAGATCTTGAGTTTTAGATTCAAGTGCCTGCCTTCAGACAGCTAAATAAAAGTTTCTTGGTTTTTGGGGATGCTCACCAACAGTAAATACACCCACTGATTTAATGAAGCATTATGGTACTTAACAACTCTGAAGAAACCAGGTCTACCTTAATTTGGGCATATAATGTAGCTCTAGTTGTCCACAGAATAAAAAAATTATGTTAGCCTTAAAAACTCTGTTAAAAAAAGTCAGGGTAACAGTTCTGGCCAATCCCCCTGGTCTACATTTCCAGTGAGCATTTAACAGGGTCTGAAAGTTAACCACTATTAGGAAGAAGGAGACCTAGGGGAGTAGTACTGCACTGGCAATGTGATAAACTGCTGGCAGTATAATCAGGCTGTTACAGCACAAAATTGAGAATGTGGAAATACAGGTTCTAATCTTGACTTGATGTGTGGCTTCGGCAAAGTAATTTCAAGTCCCTCCTTTCAGTTTACTAGCTAATAAACAGAGAACAGTAAGTTGTTCTGAGGATGCTGTGATATCTAATTAATTTTAGTCAAGCAGGCATTTTGTAAAGTGACCATACTAAGCACAATTTTCTATTATTTTCTACTGTTACTAGCAGAAGTAAAAGAGAAATCAGTTACTTGTGTCTTGGGAGACACAGATGGAGCACCTGTATTATTTTGAAGGCATCTGGCACACAAGTCTTTACGTTCCAAGCTTTCAAATATATTCAAGCTCTTGCTATTCCAGCTTCAACTCGAATTCACCAACTTGACATCTCAGTGCTCTAGCTATCCACTTCGAAATCATAGAGCCATAGAATATGCTGAGCTGGAAGACACTCATCGGGATCATCGAGTCCAACTAATAGCCTTGCACAAGACACACCAAGACTCACACCACATGTCAGAGAGCTTTGTCCACATGCTTCTTGAACTCTGTCAAGCTGGGACGACTTCCCTGGGGAGCCCTTTCCACAATGCTGCTCTCCAGGTTCTCATTCCCTGGTCTACAGGGACCAACACACTACCAGAGTTGCCCCATCCCAACTGAAGAATCTGCCACTTGCCCTAGTTAAAATTCATACAGTTCACGCTTGCTCATCTCTAATTTTTGTGAGGTCTCTCTGCAGGTCCTCTCTTGTAGCAGTGGGCAGACCACCAGGATGAATTCGTCCCAGTGGGCTGACCATTCATAGTGCTGCATTGTACTTGTCCCTCCCGTGTTCACCCAGGACTGGCCAGATGTCACTGGTCAATCATTTGCCCATTGGCTCGTCTCATGCCTTGCCCTCCCCTCCCTGACCGAAGAGATAAGAGATTCACGCGAGAGATGAGCTGGACCATTTTGCCAGGTTCACCATCTCGCAGTTCTTCTTTGCACCTTCTTTTTCCCTCTGTGAGGGAAATAAAGAACGCTGATAAATAGGCAAGTGGTCCATCTGTTTTTACCGGCAAACAGCTGCCACCGTCCGCCCTGGACTGGAGCTCCCGGGATAAAGGAGTTACCGAGGGCAGGCACGGTGGTCCTAGAGGAGTCCAGCGACGAAACAGCAAAGATACACTCTCTGCCCTCAAGGGAATCAACATCTCCTCCCAATTAGTATCATCAGCAAACTTAGTATTTCTTCAAGGCCTGCATCCAAGTTGTTTATGAAGATTTTGAAGAGCACTGGGCCAAGGATGGAGCCCTGTGGAACCCCAGTAGTGGCAGATCACCAGTCTGATGTTACCCCATTCACTACAACCCTTTGTGCCCGACCTGTGATCCACTCGCTCACACATCTCAGGATGTGATTATCCAGCTGTGTGCTGGACATTTTGTCCAGAGGATCCTGTGAGAGACAGTAACAAAAGCATTACAGAAATCCAAAAAGGGTAGATCAGCTGGCTTCCCTTGATCAGCTAGGTGGGTGACCTTGTCATAAAAAGAAATTAGGGTCAACAAGTGGGACCTTCTCTTCATGAAGCTCTGCTGGCTGAGACCAATGACTGCGTTTGTCCTTCAGGTGTTTTTCAATAACTCCGAGAGTAATCATCTTTTCCATAATTTTACCAGGCACTGAAGTGAGACTGACAAGCCTATGGTTCCTAGGGCTAACATTTTTGCCCTTCTTGAAAATAGGGACAGCATTCACCAGTTTCCAGTCAGCTTGAACCTCTCAGGATTCCCAAGATCATTCAAAAATCCTTGAGAGAGGCTTTGGGATAACATCAGCCTACTCTTTGAGGATACTTGGATGAATCCCATCAGCTCCCATAGATTTGTAGGGATCCAGCTGGAGCAACAGATCCCACACAAGTTCAGGATCAGCTGGGAGTTGCTCAAAATCACAGTCATAGTCCTCAAGTTCAGGACACTTAGACCCCCTTGGCCCATCATCCATGTTGAAGACAGAGGCTAAGAATGTATTAAGCTCCTCTGCCTTGTCCATGTCCCTGTTTGAGAGGTGACCATCCTCATCCTGTAACAGGCCAAGGTTATTTCTGCACTGACTTTTGCCAGTAATGTATTTGAAAAAATTCCCCCACATTTCTGGCATCTTCATCTCCAGCTGAGCTTTGGCCACATGATTTTTCTCCGTCCAGTGGCAAGCAACATCTCTGTGCTCTTCCCAGGTCACCTAACCTTCCTTCCTGGGCATACATCTTCCTTTTTTGCCTGATTCCAAAGGCAAAAGTGAAGCCAGTCTCCCACCTCGCCTGCTTGATTTCTGACATTTGGGAATTGCTGCTCCTGTGCCATTAGTATCTGGTGGTTAAAAACTGACCAGCACTGGATGGACCCTAGCACCTACAAAAACGTTTTCCCAGGGTAATTTATTTACTAGTTTCCTGACCAGCCTGAAGTCTGTTCTCCTCATATCCACAGCTGAGGTTTTGCTGGCACTTTTCCTCCTGTTAACAGAGATTTTAATGTTCCTCCATACCTTGCTCATAGCATTGCTGTGGTACATTAAAACTTGAGTGATTTTGTAACACAATAAACTGTGTCTCTACACTCACCAGTTTTTATATGTGTTTTTGAATATTCAAAATATTTGGGGTTAGGTTTTTGCAAACTTTTTTAGCCTCTATGTAACAGCAGATCAAGCTTGTTACCTGTAACATGCAAAACTATTGGCCAGTTACCATTGTGATTGTAAATTAAAAGTTCAAATTATATACCTGGGCTTTAGAATCAGTGTTGAGAAAAAGGAGACATTCTCACTTACTATTCTTTCAGCATCTCTGTTTGAAGGTTTGCATTTTGGAGACTATCAGGACATCACAAAGGTCATCAGCTTCATTATAATTAAAGCTGAGGTTCTGTAGGATGAACAAGAAATCTTCTCAAACTGTGATTTTTTTAAATCTGTAGAATACAGATTTTAGGCATTTTCTGTCTGAGATATGATCTTCAAAGTTTTTTACAAAAATGTTCTGTATTCATTGTCATACCCTCATTATTACCTGGTTTTGCCTAATCTGCCCATTAAATTATATATCCTGCTCAAGGTCTTTAGGCCTTGTGTTTCCAAAACCACATAATGTTATTTTTGTTTTGTGACTAAGTTTTATTGGAATAATTTTTGTTCTAGGGATTATTACAGTGATATAATATTCTTCAAGCAATTTATGAGCTTGAAACATGGGAAATAAATTCTGTCAGTCTTGTATGTGAGGTATAGGCTAGAATAAGTGATCATCATATTCTGGGGTGTGGAGGTGCTGAATATAGAAGTGTCTTATTTGGTTAACTCAAAGCTGTGGTTGTTGCTACACTCATGGCTTACCTCCAACAGTATCTGCCCATCTTTAGAAAGCGAAAGCCTATTTTGAGCGTGACATTTGAGAAGCCCAAGACAGACAGAATCTTGTCTTCTATGACAATGAAATCCTGGGGTGCTAAAATCACCAGCTGTAGAATGAAATGCAAATGAGTAGATAGACCTGTTCTATTGAAGATACTATGAAGACTTTACGGTCCATTGAGCAAAAAGAATCAACTTGAGGATGTGAAGCTGTTTGCCTAGTTTTTATGGGATATAGAGAGGGAGTAAATTACAAAAGTCAGTGTCACAAGAGCTTTGCTGTCAAACTGAGATTAATATCACCAGAGCTTTTCCTAAAGTGCAACACTTCCCCAGTTCATTGCAAAAATAAGAGTCAAGGAATGAATAAGGTAGGAGTGGAAGCCCTGAGGGGTGCCTGGGTCCATCCCATATTCCGAGAAGGTTTGATTTGAGATGTAGATTGCTCCCTCAGTTTGGCATCACCCATCTCCTTAGCTTGATATCTGTCTGTTCAATCTTCCCCCTGGTTAATGAGGACATTAAACAATCTCAGCCCCAGTACCAAGCCCTGAGTAGAAGCAATGGAGGAGGAAGCAGAAGTTTGTCTTCCCCCACTGGCTTTCTTTAGTAAAGGACTCACCAGGAGACCCCCCCAGGAAAAGCCTTTCTCCAAGTGAGATGTGATAAATCTGTAGTGTGAGATTCCTCTTCTTCAAGCCTCATTAAACTTAGAGGGTTAGAGCATTTATGGTGATTTATCAAACTCCAGCAAAATCTGAAACCTGAAAGCTTTTTCTATACTGTGGCTACAGTACAGAAAAAAGTATAATGAAAGTAATTTTAGGTATACAGAATCTTAAGTGTACAAGAGCCCTTCTATACATTTACAAGATTAATCCTAATGTAAATGGCATAATTTTTTCTCATAAAATCAACTTTGATGGGCAGCTTCATTTTCCTAATACTAATTCTATTAGTACTAATATTTATGTAATACTTTGAGATAGATGGTTAGAACCAAAAATTATTATCCTGGTCTAAAAATCCAATTTTCAGAAAAGCCTGTTCCTCTAAAATCAGAAGTATTAGATCTGTGAAATAAGCAGAAATAATTTTCATCTCGATTTCCTGAGTAGTGTCATTGAAATCAATCTCAGTGACTACGTGCATGCTTAAGAAAAGAAACACCCTAGTGCTCTGCTGAAAAGAAGCCAAATTACCAATAAGCACAGTTCAGATGCTCAGCCTACTAATGCAGCACTAAATCCAGTGGAGTTCACTCCAGGGGAAGAAAGTCTTTTCTAGTTATCACAAAAATTACACATATTCCCTGGGAGATAAGTGCTGGTTCTGACCTGACTTAAAGCAAATAGTCATTATTTTATATTAGGTCTTATAATAAATGAGCCTTCAGTGGAAAAGTATCTTCAGATAATATAACCCATGACTATAGATTTCCTCAGGCATTGTGCTCTAGTTCAGCTGTAGAAGTAGCTATGCTAAAAAACCCTTTTCTTTTCGAATTTGTGTGTCTGTGCACATGTGTTTACCCTCATATTTTATGTCTTTTAAAAACATAATATTAAGGGAACTTTTTAAGTCTAACTCAGGCTTCAAACTTCTTCAACAATTTTTTTGATAATAAGTTTTACAAAAGAAGGTATTAATATCGACTGAAAATTCACAGCTCTAACAGTACTGTATTCAGATGAGGTTTATAACCTACTCCACCTGCCAGGGAGACCTCCACTCTGGCCAGGGAAATGTACTACAACTTCTCTTGGAAACACCACACTGTGATAACTCCTGCTGCAAGACTTTTGTGAAAACCTCCCTGCACTCTGCACCATCAAATGTGAGACGTGAATCTACATCTGGAGCACTGCCAAAGCCAGACAAGGAGAAAAGTCTGTCTTCACTGCAGTGCTGTAAGACTCCTTCAGCAATACCCACTTCTACTTTTAGAGCATATTCCCTTCTAACCTCTTCCTACAGTCAATGGGGAGAAACAGGCATCTGCAAGGTGCAATTAGTCTCTTCTACATATATATCTTGGGATAAGATGGATCATGCACTAGAGGAACCCATTTCTCTGCATTGATTATAAATGCTACCCCGTGATTAGCTCTAACACAAATGCCTACACTTCTCACCCAACATTAATTGAAATGGATTTTACCCTGTCTGTTTCTCTGAGCCTTGCAGAGAAGTAGGCCATAGGAAACTTCCTAAAATATCAGAGCAAGTTCATGAAACCTGGGCCTAACAGAGCTCAGCTCTTTGTGGGAAATCAAAAGAATCAAGATTACAGCCCAAAATCCCTGAAAAGGTATTTCTGTACAAATATCTTAGCTTGGTATTTGCTTGGAGTTTGATTCTCAGCACCTCACAAGATGCAGTAAGTCTACATTGAGTAAAAAGATCCATAACCTCTACAGTCTCCTGTTAAAGCACCATTGTCAAGCCAATATTTAGCTTACTATGGCTCAGCCTCAGAAGAGTCTGGCATCATTGAAAGCAGCTGAGCAATGTTTGGGGAAGTCTGGACTTGGACCCTGTACATTCCAGCTGCCTGTCATGAAAAGGAGCTTGTATTAAAATTGAGTTTGACACTGTCAGACAATCTCCTGGTTGATGTGATCATACTAAATATGAAGAAAGATGCTAACAAATCAGCCAAAAGGGTCACTAAGATCAAATACAGATAAAAAGACAGTGAGAAGTGCATCCCAACTGTGTACCATTTGCATTTTAATCAGAATGGTTTTAGGGGAAACCCCCCAAAATAAAAATCTAGGCAAGAAATATTCAGAAACACATTCATTTGGACAAAAAACACTTTTCCTATGTTTCATGTTTTTTTGTGGGTGCTAATCTCCCCAAACTACTACTCAGATCAAAATTCAAGATAAACTAAACTCCTACTTGTCCCAAAATATTTTTCTTGAGTTTAGTTCAAACATTTGGTTTCACCTTGACTCTCTTCGTTGATGTTGATGTTGCTAATTATTACAGTTAATTTAATTTTTGAAAGAAAGTATTTGCATTCTTCAAATTGAAACATCATGCAGAAAAAGAAATTAAGATTGAAATCATCTGGGACAACTTTTCTAAAATTATTCTGACCTTTCCCAACTAAACAGTTTTGGTTTTAACAGAATGATTAGAAGAACTTCTTTTATCAGAGCATTCCTTCAGTTCTGCCAATTTTGATCCATTTTGAATTAGAAAAGGTAGTTAGATTTCTTCTCAGTTCTACTCTCTTGGTCAGGAATAGCTGCAACATCACAGAGGGGACAGGCCAGTACACCAGAGACCTAGGTGGGGAATATTTCTTTTGATACAGTTTCTACAAGAGGATGCTCGGCAGCTGGTGGTTCCGTGGAGGATATGAAACATTCTGTGCAGATTCCGGTCCCCTGCTCTCAGTTGTGCACACATCCACACCCCCAGACCTTGCCTTGACTCACAAACCTAATGATCTGTTCCCTGTAAAGACAGATGCAGGTTGCACCTTAGCCACCAGCAACAGCTAAAGCATCTCTCTTTTCCGTGGTGCCTTGGGACTGCCCTCTAATGCAGACAGTCTGAAAGAGATAATTTCTCTCATGGTGCTCTTAAAAGAGCTGTGGCTTCTCTATCAGATGAAAAACCACTCAAAGAAATAAAGACTAATTATGATACACCTTTTATGGGAAGTCTAGGAGAATGATTCAGTGAGGACTGTAAATTTAGAAGAATGATTCTTTCAATCAACATAAAATATTTCAGCAGGCCATCATCTGAGATTCTCTTTCTAAAACTTCATAACTGCCTTAAAAATGTGAAAATCCAAAGCAATTGTATTATCTTCCTGATGACATAATGAAATTTAGTCTTTGATATTTAACCTTTGTGCTGTCTTTCCACCTGTTTGTGGGCACGATCCTGTGAGCCATCAGGAGCCTCCCAAGTTTCCTGCAGCACTTAACAGAACTGGGCCAGCTCATCTCTCTCCTTCCTGTAGTCAGAGCATGGGAGTCTTCCTCTTCATCATTTTAGTGCTGCAGCTGCTAGACAGGCATTCCAAAGACCCAAAGTCATGTCCTGTGGATACCTAGGACACCTATGACAATTGTCAGTCTCTGTGTTCCTGATCTTAAACGCTAGAGGCAGGGTTTAATTATTCAGTTATTTAAGATACAAACTCTTCAAGCTACAAACCACACTGCACAGGAACATCTCTGCTGGTCTAAACAAGTCTCCTCTTGCTCTCCCTCTTTCAATAAATGCAATTCTTGCCAATAACCCTTTAACCTTTCCTTTCCATTATGAACATAGAGATTAAAGGCACACAAGTTGCCCTTTCCTTGTGTATGTGTGACTCATGCTACTCCAAAAGAGCACCTAGACACAAAAGAATTCTTCAAGCCCCAACCTAAACACACAGAGCTTCAGAGTGTATATATGCTTTTATGCTTGTATATATAAACTTCCAATAAATACATGCTGAAAAGCAACAGAATTTGATCCCATCTCCTGACTGGCAACACCCTGTCAGACAAGGACATATCTGTGGGGCTGTAATTTCACTTTCCTACATACTTTGACCTGTTAAAAAACCAGACTCTTATAATATATAAGCACATCAAGATGCAGTCAAGTTTTTAATGATCCTACTCTTGCACTCACAGAAAATTACCTTTGGTTGCCATATTGACTTAAGGCAACTTGTAAGAAATTGAGGAGTTTATTCTGAATTACTCTCTTTTCCCAGTGGTATTGCTTTTACCCGTAGAGGACCCAACATTTTTAATGTCTGCCTCAAATTTCCCTATCCCCACTATAGGCAATGATGAAGAAAACAATGCCTAAGACCTTTCACTGTCATAGAAGCAGGATCCTGCTGAAGAAATGGCCAAATCACTCTTATTCATTTGCAACAAATTGGCTTTTTTCTGCAACAAAAGTTTTTATTCCTAATAAAACAAAGTAAATTCATTTTAGCGCTGTGTAATATTAACCAAAGAGTTCAGACAAAAACCCTCAGAAAAAACAGAAAAAATCTGATTCTCAAGGCAATGGGTTTGCTAAGGACTGGTCCCACTAGCCCAACATCACCATAGATGTGGGGTCTTTTTCCACTAGAAAAATCATCATTCCCACAGTGGATTATATTCCTGTGCCATATCCAGGGATAATTAAACTAGTTAGATGGGAAATACTTTTGAGATGAGAGACTGTAAGAGAGCCACCTGAGAATACCTTACCTGGCTGGGCATTCAGCTGAAAGGTTGTCATAGGAGTAACAGAGAAAGACTATGTTTGGAGGCTGCATTTAAGTCAAAGCTTTTAAACACCTTAATGATTGCATGACTACTTAGTGTGCCTCTGCTGTTATCCTGTGTTTAAGACCTAAACCAGAAAACGAGACTATTAGCTCTCTGTTCAGGTCCTATATTCAAGAATCTTAATAGAAAATCATCTAGACTGTAAATCTATGTAGGACTGAGTTAGGAAAAACCAAAAAGCATGATTTCAGCTCTTTCATGCCTAAGGTGTTACACAAGAATTTTGAAGAAGTAGATGTCAGACTGGGATGCAGAATGTGGCCATCCAGTACCAAAAACAATTATAGATGTACTCGCAGCTGGTTTTCATTTTGCTGTATTTTTTATAGCATTACAGAATTTGATTGAATATTTGATTTCACGTGGAGCAAAGCCTGGGCTGCATAAAAAAATCAGTGGAGGTTTTACTTTCGATCTCGTGAGGTTTCAGAAATTGCCAAATTTAATGATCTCCTCATTAAGAACACACTATTTTTGGTACCTTGAGAGTTTTGACTCTCAGGAGCCAGAGGGCCAGGAGAGTCTCTCTCTCTGCAATGCACACAGGTGCAAGTAAAGCTTAGAACTGTGAATATTAGACAGCTCTGAAACCAGACAAATGAACACTAAAGAACACTAACTCTGTGATCTTTCAAACAAAATATCACCATAGTCTTAAGATATGTAAGCCTGCCTCATGACAGCTCAGAGCCTGGAAACAGAGAATGCACCTAATATGTAAAAAATATTCCATTTTATATGACAGAACTTGTAGGTTTGGACAATTTGTTTTCTTCATAAATAACCATGTTTTGATATGCCATTTGCATGAAAGTTTGTAAACAAGACCAGTAGGTGATTAAAAAAACACAGCAAAAGACAATTTGGGGAATTTAGTTTGAAGACTATTTTGCAAGTAATATTCCACACATTTTTTCCAGCTCTGCTCAGCAATCTCTAAGCAGATTACAAAGTTCCCACAAATCTGATGGTAGGCAGTAATTCAAGAAGTGAATTGAACTGATGTTAGTCTTAAACTTGGTGCTTTTACTCAACTTCCAGAAAGAGAATATATATCCTTTGGAGATGTTTTCCTCCACTTCTGTGAAAACAGAACTTCTGGGGCACAAGAGAAGGACCTGTTGGTAGCATGTTTATTCATTTAGGGGAAAGGTCTGCTGTCTGTAGGAACAAAGCCATCATTCTCATACATATTGAGAGAGTGTAGGCACAGCCATGGCCGGAGGTGGCTTTTCTGCTTCCCTTGGTCATGTGCTGTGTATCATTGATCTGGAATATTGCTGAAAATCTTTTTTGTTGTTAAAAAAACCAACAAACCATGAGCAAGTAGGATTTCTGAAATACTTATTTATATGTTAGTGAGACTACGCCAAAAAGAGCAGCTCTTCATGAATATAACAATAACTTCAGTCAATTGGATTCCAAGCCCCCCTCTGTATCGAACCTCAGAAAAAAAGACAGATGAAACAGCCCAAGCAGAATCCAGTATTCTATTTAAGTTACTTTCTCAGTAGATTAATGATTCTATAAGAGAAAAGATCATGTTCAGCAAAGTATTCCTAACCCTATTAGACCAGGAAAGATCCCTGATATCTTACCAGGGAAGAAGAAGAGAACTCTGAACCAGTTATGGCCCTTGCAGCTTTTAGAGTCTTGGAATGTGAAGAAGGGAACTGGTGCACTGAGCCTTTCTTATGTACAGTTTCACAAGTAGATGAGGAAAGTTATAGGATGGCCTAAATAAAATGCATGGGCACTGCTGGTGCCTAATAAAATACCAAACATGCAAATACTATTGATACATGGCAGCATTAAATTGCAAACACATGCCGCAGTAAAGGGCAAGCAGCCACTAATAAATGTAAGCTATTAACCAGCTCTTCAATAAAAAAAAGCCACGAATCATGCCAGGACTCACTGTGAGTGCTGCAGAGCGTATCAGCAACTGCCCTATTTCTGTTCAGGAAAATAATCATCACAATGAACCAAAAAAAACCCCAAATAAACAAAAAAACCCAACCAACCAAACAGAAAAACCCCAGCAAAATGCACTGAGATGAAATAGTAATAATATAAATATTATTTTGCTTCCTTATTAGCAAAAGTCATAAGAACTTTGCTTGAGCTGAGGGAGATATTTTTACAGGCTTCTACCTTAAGCTTGATTTTTATTCTTTTCTTGGTTCTATTGCATTGTCCTGCCTCTGTGTAGGGCCTTGAAGTAGGAATTAGGAGCTTCACTCCTACTCTAATAGTAAACATATTTTCATAAAACTGTTTTAACCATTCAGTCATAAAAGACTTTGAAAAGCTTTGTCTCCTAAATGTGGCAACAAATTGCATGAAAAAAACAGTTCCCCAGTCAGTGCATAGACCCCAAAGAGGATCAGCAGCAGAGCAGTTGCAGAATGCCAGCACACTCCACTCTCCAGAAGATCCCTGCTTGCAATCCTGCCAGCTGTGGAGCTGGTGATGGGAACCTGAAGGTTTGCCACTGCCATGACTGAAGTCAACGGCACCTTTTTCTTGAGAGCAATGGTACAAGATCTTTGGGAACAAGGTCTGTATTAGTCCTTCTGCAGCACAACATCCTGCTGCTCACAACGTCTTGGCATGGGGCAAACCCAGCTGCTCTTTAGACAAGAGACTGAGGCAACTGGGAAGGAAAGCTGAGATGAAAACAAAGAACTGCAGTCAAAGAGTACTTCTGAACAATGGGGCTACATTTTCACACAGAGCTCAGCAGTGAGTTTAATTAAATACTACACATATTTACTTACTGGAAAACCCTGTTTCATTAACATAAACAGATAGGAGATCATCAGTGCATGACAACCCATAGGGCACCGGGGGAAATCTGTTTTGAATTTTGTACATCAATCAAGTGATTCATATACATGGCATTTGCAACTGATGACTGCCTGAATGGAGTCTAGTGATTTTTACACCAGGGTACACCACTAAAGACCTCTCATTAATAGATAATCAGCTTCTACTGATCCACTCCTCGGCTGCATTCCAAAGCATCTGTTTCGCCCGTTTTGTGATTTAGAGATGCTAAATACGATAAAAGCAGTTCTGTGTTATTTCTTTACTCATTAACCTTATTATACTATTTCACCCTCAATAGTGATATTTTTTTAAAGGAAGTTGATAAAAAGCAAGTGAAAAATGCATTAGCCCTCTAAATGGCCCATTATTTCACCGTGTTTGTGCTAACAATGTAAGAGCCATTCTAAGTAAATAGTATATTCTAAAGAAAAAACTTCTGAGAATAATTACTTTTTTAGCTGAAATGTTTATCAATAGACTTTTAGACTTCAAGATTTCTTTTGCTACTAATGTTACACAATGAAATGAAAGTAAAATTAGTATGTGAAAAATGGCTTAGAGGAAAAACATTTTTTATTCAAGATATGTAAAATGTGCATAATTTGCTCTTCAGATTGATATTCCAAAGGCTGCTTTAAGCCTTTTTTCCCCACTGCATGGTAATACAAAATGCAGGAATTTTTCAAACGGTGCTATCTGTGTCTGTGACCGTATGGTGGTTTCCAGCTTTGTTTTACATTACTGCACCCGAAGCTATTTATGGTCAGAACACTCACATAACATCTATATGTTGTTTCTATAATTCAATTTGCAGGTAATGTAGCCAAGGGCTAATCACACATAGATCAGAGTTGCCACCAGTGTTTTCTGATGTCTTATTTTCAGGCCCTATTAAACCTGACAAAATGATAGGTGGAAAGGGAGAGAAGATTAAATAAATAAAACAACAGTAAGGTTTGAGGGAAAACAAGGCTCTCAGACCAGTTTGCTGTAGCTTTAATTCATTTCTTTGAAAATTGTAGCTGCTAAAAACCTAACATACAGCTGGCATCCAAATTAAACCCCTAAAGGTATCTCATGCAGGGCTCAGGAAAGCACTCATTTCTCTCTGCCTACTCTTTTTTTCCAGGTTGCTTTAGCTCTGTAGATTAGGCAACAAGCCCCAAAAGGTTTTTGGCTCCAGAAGATCTGCAGAGCTTAGCAGCCATCCAGGATCTCCAGGGTATACAGATGACATGGTGCTGTCAGTGGTCTGGTTTGCTGGTAACCCACAGCCCTCTTCTCACCAAGCTGTGGTCATTGGCCCATTTCCCAGGATGTTGGCCCAAATGGCAGCTCGCCTCTCTGTGAGCTGCTGTATTCTAAATATGTTTGACCTTGCTCTGAGGGAAGGTATCCAGAGCCAACTCGTGCTGGTAGGAGCTCAGACTGGGCTTCACTCCATCCTCACATAATCCTGCTCACATAGACAAGAAGATATATGAGAACTGGATCCCTCTTCAGTAATACCTTCTGGAGTCATAAACTTGTTCCTCACTATTTCCCAGTGTATCAGACCGTTTCTTATGTCACACCTTATTATCACCATCATCCTGAAATATTTCTATTTCAAGCTTCTGAAACTTCCCTCAGAATCACACAAATTCCACTTAGTGAAATACTGCCCATACTCAATAAAGCCACCTTACCGGCAGAGCAGTTCTATAACTGCAAAAGGTTTAGCACAGGCTGTAAAACAGATAAAAGTGGATAAATGAAAAATTTAAATAAACCCATTTCAGTAACAGACACAGAACAAATTACACAGCAGTATCACTGGCTCAGAAAAACATTCATAACTATGGGACTTTCAGGAGATGTAACTGGCACTTGACCCTCTTACTTTTCTATCACTTGTGCTTTCTGTGAAAGGGGCATGGCTTCAGCAATTCCACTTGGGTTTTCTTGGTCACTAGTGGTTACTGACAAACACATGCAAATTAAAACAGTCCTGGATTTTAATACAGCTTTATTTGCCTGTGGTTGGGTTATGCTGAGTAAAAGTGTGCAGCAGCCTGGGACTGGGGCCACTGTCTTCAGCCTTCCTCAAGGTTCATGAGGAACCCTGAAAGTTTGTGTTTTCCAACTGCTGTGATCTTGGAGATGCTTGTGGACTGCAGCTTCTTAGACGTTTTAGTGGATTTGACCCTTGTTATTTTTAATTCCAAGAGAGAAATCTTCTGAAAATGAAATTATCATTAGTGAGATTTATCAGTACTCGAGCAAAAGACTTTCTGCTTAGTAGTTTAAACAGTAATCTGAAGGTAGAGTTAAAACATCTCTTACTTGTGAGTCAAGTTCAGGTACAAACCTGTCTTCAAAACATCCTCTAGTGGCTCTGTGCATCATTTCACACTATGGGTGTAGTTTTCATAAAAATTCATGAAATATACCCATGTCAGTGAATTAATTTACTGCATTTTGCAACTCAATCTCTTCCCAGGCAGAATATTATACTTTTAAAAATTTATTTACCTTGTTATCAATGAGAAGAAAAATGTTTGTCAGCATAAACGGAGGCTTTGTATGCAAAAAAAAATAAAAAAAATTGCAGCTGATACTCATTTTTTTTTCTCTTCACAGAGGAAGAGTGATATTTGTCCATTTGTAATGTCACAGAATGCTTTTTGGTTCAAGCTGTGATTTATGTTCCAGAGGCTGGGTAGAGAAAACTGCAACATTTTATCACTAAATATAACCCAAGTATCTCAAAGCAAGCTCCATTGCTTTGATCACTGTTCATGAGCTAAACATCATGGACAGTTTTGCTGGCTTAGCTTCATGGGTTTCCATGGAGTTCAGACAGAATGAAAACTAGACATGGCTCACCTACAGGAGTATGGTTTTCAGCAGGTGTGTGTGGTTTTCTGCATCAACAGGATATCAGCAACGTCATTCACCGAGGGATTTCCAATGATAAGCAGTATATGCAAAATACAGGAGTGGAATAAGATATTAAAGAAGACTGAATTTGATCCTGAGAGTTCTTTTTACAGCACCAAAGTTAACCTGGTTTCACACCTACCTATCTTCCTCCAAAGAAAAGCAGACTTTTTCTGCGGACTTTCTGGTAGAATCCATGTCGCCACATAAGGTGTTTGGCCCAGAAAGAGTCATATGATTGATGCCTATTTATTTTCACCTTTTTTCTTTTATATGTATTTTCTGTATTCTTTACACGTATATTTGGAGCTCTGTAGCTTATTATTGCATTTGTAGCTAGTTTTCCCAGTAGTTTTCCATGCCCTTTCCCTAGGCAGAAAGGCAAAACATATTCTGAGGCCCCTCTGCTGTCTTGGTTCTCCCTGGCTACCAAGGTTGAAAACAGCTCTTCGAGACACATTTTCATGAAGTACAGCTAGCACCAAGGGGGGTACTTCAGAAAAGGGTTGAACCAGAAGGGGGAATTACCTCATCACCTGCACTCCTAATTGGTGCTTTTTTGTCAATTTTGCTAATTTACCAAACTTATAAAACTGTATGCACCCCTGTGGGGGGTGGGCTTTTGTGGACATTTTTCCATAACTGCCCCTGGAGGCCTCCAATAAAGATCCACTTTTATATGACCTCCTATACTAATATTATCTTGAAAGCACGTGTTGTTTCGTTTCTAGGTTGAAAAAGGCATCATGATCAGAAGCTGAGAACTTCAGTCCAAATGCATGGAAACCTCACTTCATCAGACTTGCAAGGCACTGAATATATCACAAAGCACTGGAGGCAGGGGAATCTTCAAAATACCCTGTTGGGGCTTTGACGGAAGACTTCAGACTTGCAAAGATGATGAATGTGTTTGTCTAAGACAGTCTCATATGGACCCAAATTTCACTAAAAGTCACTGCCACACTCACTTTAGTATGCCAAAAGCCACTTTTATCAGGCGAGCAAGAGATGGTGCCAGGACCATTGGCAGGAGATTTAAACAGCTCCGTGAGTGAAGGAACAGCAGCAGGCAAACAGAGCCATGACAGGGGCAGTTTGCACACCTGGAAGGGCACAGCCACACCCCTGGCTGCTGGTGGTGTGCTGGGTGTTAGGTGGGTGTGGTGTTTTGATTGGTTTTTTTTGTTGGTTTGGGGTTTTTTTCCCCATAACTTCCCTCATTCAACAATGTTTTACAGGTGGTCAAAAGCCATTGCTGCTGCTACCGGAAAGAGTGTGCTAGCCCAAACAGAACCCCTCAAGAAGGACACAGCTGTACAGTGGCTGCAGGGAGTGTCTGAGGCTGGTGTTAGTACTGGAGGACAGGCCTGTGTATGGTGTGAGCAGGTGAATGATGTGCTCTGTCTAGCGGCAGAGCTTAAGGAAGAAGTGAAAAAGCTAAGGAGTGTTAGGGAGAGTGCAAGAGAAACAGAGTGGTGGAGTTACACAGATGGAAACCAACAAGAGGAGCTGGGAGCCATGATACAGCAGGAAATCTATGGCAGAAACGTGGTGGGATGACTCTCGTGCTGCAGAATGCTGCAGGGGATGGCTCCACGCTCTTCAGAAGAGACAGGCAAGGTAGAAGCGGTGGAGGGGTGGCTCTGTACATTAGGGAGTCTCCTGAGCTGCTGGAGCCTGTCCAGAGAAGGGCAATGAGGCTGGGGAAGGGTCTGCAGCACAAGTCCCATGAGGAGCAGCTGAGGGAGCTGGGGCTGTTTAGTCTGGAGAAAAGGAGGCTCAGGGACCCTGTGAGTCTCCACAACTCCCTGGAAGGAGGCTGTAGCCAGGTGGGGACTGGTCTCATCTCCCAGGCAACCAGTGACAGGCCAAGAGGGACACAGTCTTCAGCTGCACCAGGGGAGGTTTAGGCTGGACATTAGGAAGAAGTTCTTCACTGAAAGAGTAATTGGACATTGGACTGGGCTGCCCAGGGAGGTGGTGAAGTCACTGTCCCTGGAGGTGTTTAAGAAAGGACTGGATGTGGCACACAGAGCCATGGTCTTGTTGACAAGGTTGTGTTAGGCCTTAGGTTGGACTCAATGATCTCAAAGGTCTTTTCCAACCTAGTTGATTCTGTGACTCTGAGATGTCAGTTCTTAAATCATATACAAAATTCCAATTATTTTATTTGTAATGGAATTTAAAAAAAAAAATCACCTGGGAGTAAAGAAAATTGGTTTCTTTTAAAGTCTCATTCTATTAAAGTCTCAGTTCTGCTATGACCAGGAAGACTTATGCTTTGCATCTTTTCCAAAACACTGAAACAAATACAAACCCTCCATGAGACATTCTTTGATTCTACTGATTTTTAGAATGAGAGGAAAAAGCTCCCTTAGCTTCTCTGACATCTGATAGGCTAATTGAAATTAATATGAGCACAATTAAAATTAACTAATTGGTCTACAACCTCATCTTTAAAGTCATGGCACAGTAGGCAGCCAGGCAGAGCAACACAGTCAGTGTTCCAGCAGTGTCAGCCTTAATCAGCATCCAGGCAGCTCAAGTCTCTGGAGGATTTACTAGACACCTAGATACTCATTATCCCTTTCCTAAGGAAAATACCACATTCTCAGATCAATAAGAATATTTGATTGAACTATAAATATGCCAAATGGAAAAATCAGCTTCAAAAAAATCATGTTTCCACATCAGTAATATCTCTACAGAAAGTCATCATCGTTTCAACTAGATTTCTCAGTGTGGTTTGAAATGTCACATTTTCTTCATATTCATGTGTTTCCTGCTCATCAGACTGATGTGATACTAATTGCAATGGTTTCTGTTACGTTCTGTACCCCTATTTTGTCTAGGACCGTGGTTTTTTTGTTTTAAATGGCACACTGATCCTCTATAGTGTTGCTCTTCCAGTACTGCATCCATTATTTACTGCCTTAATTTTTAAAGCATGATTTCTTTCATCAGGCCTGTTTTAAACTAACAATGTAGAAAAAAAATTGCAACACAGTTAAGAGGAAGGCCCATGTGTAGAAGCTCTGCAGTCTTACTGTGCATTTCTCTTCCTTTTCCTATCAGTTTTACCTGACAGTGGGAGCTTACAGCATGGCTGGAGTAAGGATCTAGACCTGGCCTTGGCCTCATATCATTATGCCCCACATTTTCAGCAGTAATGGTCCTTATAGGAGTGAACTATGCCTCAACATATGTCATTTCATCATGATAACACCCTAAACCTACTTAAGCTTTGAAGATTAAAATAATTTTAAAAATAAAAAATAAACAACACATAATGCATTCAAAAGAATATGTTTCCCTGCTTAATTCATGTGCTGGGAGTAAAACCAAATCAGTATTGTTTAAATGCCACCCCAGTAAATCAGAGATCATACCTTTATTTTGGTAGAAGAGATGTACAATAAAATGAGAGCCCATTGTGATGATTAGCTCCCCTCATCTGACACCATTCACTGCTTTGCCTTCTTTCAGGGATGTCACAGGGTACATTGACCTGACCATCTTTTCCTTTACCCCCAGCATCCCTGTGCAAACCCGATGTCAGGAAGGAGGAATTCAATGATAGGCAATTGTCAGTGACGGCACTGGGCATCTCATCTGCCACTGAGTGATCAGGAGCTGAGATATGTGAGATGAGATGCAGATGAAATTAAAATATCAATACTAATGTTCAATTCAACTGTCCAGGCAGAGGTATAATGCCATAGGTTATGCTTAGCATGCCTGAGGTACCTGCATGGGGCTGGTAGAAGTGGCAAGAGACCTAGGGGAGACCTGTCCTCTTTGAGAGTTGTACATGAAAACCAGGCAGAGCAAGACAGGATACCTCAAACTGTAAGACATACTTATTGATGGAGATGGAAATTACAGTCCTCCTCACAAAACAACATGCAGCTCAGCCTGGTTGCCCAACATAGGTGTCCAGAGCTCTTTGACATGTTTTCTGTTATTTGAGAAAGTCCTAAGGGGCTCAAAAACATGTCTCGAGTTGGCCCTTGGACACCTATTTCTATCTCATCAGCTGGACTGAGCTCCTACTGCCTCCTGAAGAGTGTGCTGAATGCTCCATTAACTGTATTGATTAGATTGTCATGAGTTTTTGTCTTTATCACTTGTTTTTCAAGTCCTTTCTGCATACTCAGTAACATTCACAGTCAAGCTGACCTTTTGATCCTCCTCATATTGTTAGAGAAGGTTCATAGTTAGACAAAATAAAAATCTCTGCTTTTCTTTGCCCTGCTTAGTCCATATATTATGCAGTGGGAATAAAACCCAGTCAGTATTGTTTAAGTGCCACTTGTGTAAATCAAATAGCATAGTTTTCTTTTCAGAGAATCACTGCACAATTAAATAAGAGGCATGTGATTACTTAGAAGTGATATCTATGTAAGAAGAAGTGATTTAAGGTAAGCCTTATTGCAAATCCTTTGTGCTCATTGCCAAGTAGTTTAGACATTCCACAAAAGCTTGAAATATGGAAAAGAGTTACCTGCAGGAACTGCTCTTTTAAAACATCCCCACGAGCTCCCAAACCTCATTTATCAAAAGCTGGCAACTGAGCAATTGTAGTGGTAGTGCTCATTGCAGTAAAATTACCAGCACACACACGCAGAAGAAGCTGCTGGGCAGAATCAAAAAAGTCTCCCCCAGGTCACTTTGCACTTTTCCTTAAGAGTTAAATATTGTTAGCACTTTAACCAAAGCAGTCAGTAAATAAATAGGAACTTGTGGGAATATTTCCTTTTAATGGGAAGTCTGGTATGAAACAAGTTACAGTTTTTGATGTAGCCTTGTCTCTTTGCAAGGGACCAACAAAGCTCTGTCTTCGGAATAAGCAGAAACAAACGACAGCACACAACACACTCACAATTTCCAAACCTACTTTTCCAGTGTGTTACATTACCTGAAACCTCTTCCTGCTGTTTTTTCTCAGGGATACACTCACAGTTGTTTCTCTAGTTTTCTGCTGGTTTTCTCCTGTCTTCCTCCCACATATTCCATTTATCAAACAATTTCTTAGCCTCTGAATTCATACCCAGTGTCAGGAACCCGTTTCCCATTCTCACTATTGCTTTATTATCACTGGGTGCCACCATTCCTGCAGCAGTGACTTTTCTTACTTTTTATTACCATTGCAGAGCTCAACCTTTACATGGCTCCCTTCAGTCAGCTTCAGTGAAGGCTGAAGTAGACTTGACAGCTTTAAATATGTTTATATCGGTCTTGTGATGCAGGTGCAAAGTCCTTTCAATACAGCACAATTTAGGAATTGTATCGCTAGGAAAGTATATGGGTGTTGGTTATACTCATCTTCCCACTCAAGCCACAACCTTAATATTCAACGCTGTATTATTTATAATCATGCAATCAATCATAGACACATTCTCACACAAATGATATTGCAGAGTAAGACCAAAAATCAGGTATAGTCACAAAAATATTTTTCACTGATAGATCTCCAAGAAACTAAAACTATTTTTTGAAGACAGAAGGAAAGGTGATGATTCATAGGCCAAAGCCTGAGGTGTTTACTCCATTTTGAGGCAACACTGCTCTAAACTGAAGGAGACAGAAATTTACAGCAGAGTTTGTGAATTACTCTGGGTATACTGTAACCACTACACATATGCACTTCTGGAATAAATCAGATTTACAGTAGTGTTGAAAACGTTCATAATTTGCAAAGATAGGAAGAGGAGTTTGACAAAATGAACTTATTTTAACCCTTGATAGAGTATTAGACCTATCCCAGGATATTGCCATCTAGTGGACTCCAAAACTGGGTAAGGAATGGCCTTTAGGGAGCAGAGCAGGCTGAAGCTAGACAGATCCATGGACTTTAGGCCAATGTAGGATTCTTCTCTCAGGCTTTTCATTTGCACCTAAAATCTTGCATATATCAGCAACAAACCACTTCATAGCACTGTTTCCCAGCCTAGCAACATGGAGATAAGGAAAGCATCTCTGGTTCTTGCATCTGTTTTACACATCTTCTTATCAGGCACTGTCTCAGGCAGTAAAAGCCTCCTGCAGGCAATAGAGCTCAAATCACAGTTTTTGTATATCTAAAGTGAACAAATTCCACAGGACCTTTACAGCCTTAATGACATTCTGGTAACAAATAGTTTGGATACCATAGCCATAATATATGGAGGCTTCGTAGCAAAAAAGAGAAAGCTGTGGTTCAACTTCCAATGGCTGGAGTGCACAGTTTTCATTAGAAAGATGCAGAACTCCACCAACTCCAAATGAAATATGTCATTTCTCAGCCAAATGTCAAAGAAGTGGAACAGAAATTTTCTTTCAGTACAAGTGGTTGTTTAAGAAAGCTTAGAAGCACATAAATGTGAAAATATTACTCATCATAGATCCCATTTTATGAATACAGGCAAGCCGGGGATCCCCAGGGTATCACTAAATTGCCTTCAGGGAAAGAAAAAACTCCACATGCTTTTGAAGGCAAGAAGGAAAGCTGTAGCTGTGGTAGAGCACTGGCCACCTATTCTGGTGCTACATTAATCTTGCCTCATTGAACAACTGGCAAGATAAAAGCAAGGAAAGGTCCTATAGAAAAAATCCCAAAAGGAATCACAGAAAATTCCCCACAGACGTATCAAAGCCATCAGGAAAAGTGATTTCCAGATTCATCCATTAGAGAGAATGTTTATAACACTTTTGGAGAGCTGAATATTAATTTAGAACTCAACTATGTGGAAAAAAATAATTATTGAGAGAGTGGTGAAAGGCTTTTATGAAGCTAATGAATTAGCTCAAATTGGAAAAGAAGGTCAGTAAATTCAAGGCTTTCTGAAAGCTCACTTATCTTCCTCTGTTAAAGTAGTAGAGACACTTTAATACACTTTGGGTTGTCCATTTCCTGCAAGCTTCTGAACTGCTGGGGAATTTGGTGTCTTCTTGTTAATTTTTATTATTGCTTGGGATTTGTACAAGAAGATTTTTGCACTTGACATTTTTCCCAGGACCATTCATTTTCTAAGATCCTCTACAGCATTAAAATATAATAATATATAATTTTTTTAGACATAGCAAGGCACAACTGTGATAAAAGGAGAATTAGTCCTGATTTACATCACAGATAAAAAAAATAAAATTCTTTGTAAGAATACCTTTGCAAGAAATGAATAAAAATCCCACACTGCTTCTTTATTTACAAAGGAAAATTCAGTGGGCTTTTGCTTTTTGGTGATTTGAGAAGCCTCTGCTATTTTATTACATTCCTCATTTTGCAGTACTAATAACAAGAATTTTTAACATATTTCAGGATATTTTACACTAGGGACTGTGACTTAGTTTTGAAAAAAACATGGTGTGACAGAATTCTGTGTTTGCTTTTTCTCAGGATTTCCAGATCAAACAAGCTGAATTTATAAATATTGTACAACTCTCCATGCAAACTCTACTTGGAAACTCAGAGCTCATACTAAGCTCTCCCTTTCTTGTGTATCTTTGTCAGGGGTAATGATTCAAGAGAACACATGGTGTCCTCAACAGTAAGTTTTGCCTGAAAAAGACAAAATGGTCCAGAAATTCTTGAGCCAGTGGATTCTCAAGGGGTAAGTCATTTCACATGGCTCTACACAACAGCCTGGGTGTGGAAATAAATACCTTTCTGCACTAACACAGTGTTAGGCAGGCATAGCACCATGGCAACATGGTTAAGATGCATCCAGACTCAAACTGAGAAAACCTTCTTTGTCCTGTGTCATGTAAAGGTGTCCACAAACTCAAACTTATCCAGTACTCCTGAATTACTATGCTGCTCTATTTCTAGATTCCCTCTGCTTTAGAGAGAGAGATAAAATAAGAGCTTGGAAAAAAATATGGGTAGTTCTGGAGAAATTCCAAGTAAGGGAAAAAAAAAAAGAAAATCTAGCACCAGTGAAAAGGGAAGGAGGAGTTAACACCTTAAAAGCTTCCCGTTACAGTAGGGTTTGTCTTTAAGGAAAGCTTGCTAATGTTTCACCAGTCAGGCATTTGTCATTATTTTTGAACACTGAAATGAATAAATTGCATCCAAAATATAATTATATTTTAAAATCACAGAGACATGACAAGGGGCATAGAAGAGTTCGGGGGTCAAGTATTGTATAGGGTGAGTGCAGCCAGTGTGCTCCTAAATTTGCTCACAGCAATGCAGCCAAAAGCAGTTCACACCACCTGGCCTGGGAGTCAGGTTTTACTCCCATGAGAATATGCACTTAGCAGTGTAGATGTAATTTTCAGGTTACAGGATATTCAGTCAAGTCAAGCAGATGTGATTAGAGAGGGACCAGGCAATTTAAAGGCAGTTGCCTGATCCTGAGCATTACATGCTTTTAAGGAGATAGTTTACTGTCTGAGAGAAAATCTATAGTTTGGATGAAAGAATCATCATCAGATAAGTCTTTACTGCTTTTACTCTTTGTGCTCTGTATGACACCTTTTGACAAACAAAGACTGTTTTGCTTCTAAGAGACTGTTCCTGTGACATGCTATTTCCTGCTCTCAGAGGGAAAGGGACTTTGAATGCTGGTAAACCAAGCTGCAAAGCGTGAAAGTGTCATGTAATGTCATTCAATTTTTGTTTAACAGGTGAAATCTGTCACTGGTAGGTTTAAATTGAAGAGGCACTAAAATGAGGCACTAAAGCACAGCTTCTCTTTAAAATCCATCTTCAACCTACTCTTACTATACATAGATGAATAGGTTAGAGAGACCATTTGCAGCTTCTGGATTATCTTATGCACAGCTCAGACCACATATTTTTACATAGCAGTTCCAGAAAGCAGAGATGAACAGGAGAAATTCTTTACAGACATGAAAATTCAGTTGAAAATTTGAGAATGGAAGAGAATAAAGAACATGAAGAACACAATTTTCTTTTCATCTCTGGCACAGTACTAAAGTAATAAAAGAGTAAAGCAGTCAGCCCACAGACCATGTTTCTTCACTGCAGCTTGTGGAAAGGAAGAGCATGACCTTAATCAATATTAAGGTAAAATCCATTCCTAACCTACCAGCTATTATGAGCAACCTTTTATTTGACAGATAACTCTATACCTTCAAAGGTCATCAGTCAGAAGGAAATAACACTGCTAGTGTTGAGGAATACAAGCTGCAGTGTGAGCTGCAGATGGAGCTCTGCGTGGTGAGAGCCCAAGGCAAGAGGCCATGAATTGCTGACCCTTTGCACAGCAAAGGGCACAGGGACTTGTGGCTCTGGCCAGGTGACTGGACACTCAGAGACACAGCAGGATCCAATGGCTCAGGAGGAAGAGTGAGACTTCCACAAGCTAAGACTCTGAGGGGATAAAAGCCCAGAGATTCCTGTGTTTGGGGTCCCTCCTTGGAGGCACCCGCTGGAGCTGTTTCTGTATTACTGCACCATGAATAAATTGCTCTCTGGAATGGGACGTCTGAGACTCTGCTATGGAAAACCCAGGGTGGAACTGGTGAGGAAACCTGGTCTGACTTTGCATGAGTGGGGTGTGTGGGGAGCCAAGTGGGGACTCATATGAAGGGGCTTTGATCCCAGCAGTGAAAGTCTCCAGTGGTGGGAGTGTGACTCCTGGGTGGTCCCACTTACTGTGGGATGACCTAAAGAGGAATTTGGGGGACAGTATCTGGAGAAACCAGTGATCAACCTCACTAACCTTTGACAGTCCCAGAGCTAATGACATTACCCAGTTTACTTCATTCTTTTGGACAGATCAATTTGTATTTCATAAGAGAAGTCATACCAATACTGGAAAAATTCAACATTAAAAATGAATTACCTAAGAACCCTTTCTCACAGTTTCTTCCTTTCTCAGGGGGTTGCAGATAGCTGCTGATGCAAATATTGCATCAGCACGTACTGAAGTTTGAGAAAGAGAAATGTTCTCCCTTCATATGCAAGTGATGTGATCAGTCCAATAAAGAACACAGTCTTTGTCACACTTGTCATGTTCCCAGGATGTTCTCACAACTTACTGAAACTACCAGAGAAGTAAAATAAAGTCTGAGGTTCCTTTAGCTTTGAGGGGCATTGAAATTCAAGAGGAGTAACAAATACAGAAGAGCTGTTCCTAAAGAAGCTTAGGGATTTATCTACGCAACTTCCATTAATATATATTTGATGGAAGTTGAGCAAGTAAATCCCTCTGCACTCTGGTGAACATTAACAAGAGGGTGCTGAAACAAATATTTATGTTTGAATAAGTTTTACCTCCTCCAGATATTAACTCCTGTGTGTATTTTCCTGTGCCTTTCCAAGTCCAGTAGAGTCCCCAGTGTCTTCACTTCAAAGGGTCCCAACAAAACTGGGAGACTCACTTCACTAGTGCAATGCTACCCACTCTGAAGAGGTGGGCAACAATCTTTCTGTGTCTGACAGAGAAATTTTGATCAAGTTGAGTGGGGCAATTCAGACTTTTAAAAGGTGCTGTGACCCTAGTGGAATTAATGGATAACTACATTAGATAGAGATGAAACTTCAGACAAATAAAAATAACTCAGCTCATTCTTTCATGAAATTTCCTTGAATTCCACCTTAGTAGGGCAAAATGTCCAGGCAGTATAAACCACTCTGACTCTATAGAAGTCGAAGTAATTATGCTGATCTGTACTAGTTTGAACAGAGCAGGAAGCAGGTGTTAGGTAGCATTGCTGCACTTAAACCTCTGGTACCAGTGTATAAAGATTGGAAGAATCAAAAGCCAAAATCAGATATCCACACAGATCTCCCCAAAGCTTGAGAGCACTCTCAGCACAGCTCATATCATCCATCTCTGCTATTACACACAGAACATAAAGTTTGTCTAGTCAGAATGACAGTCTCTATGACTTCAAGGAGATAGGCTTTTGAATTATCTGAGAAAGCCTCTGTACAGCAGCATTAAACTTAAATTTATGAATATGCCACTTAAAATCTGAATGTAGCAAGCTCATTTTTACAAACAGTGAAGGGGAGAAGATAATTCCTTTGCATAATTAAACAGCCAGCAGTGTCATTAAGCAAGCTAACTTCCTTTGCTGCTTTATGATAAGTTGTCCATCTTCAGTCCACTTTAGGGCTTGGGCTCCAAAAGACAAACTTCAAAGGTTCATAAATTAATGAATAAAGTAAATTTTCCAGGACCATCTGCATACATTTTTTCAGACATAAAAATGTCTGCAGTTATTTTTTTCATATCAGTATGGGAAAACAGAAATCCATCCACTCCAGTCCATCAGTTCAATTCCTATTAGGAGATGGTATCCAATGTTTCAGAAGGCAAAAGGCAACCCAGAACTGGCAGATGGTTTTTAATACAACTCCAAACTCTGGTGTCTTCTAATCTTGAATAATATTTGATTGGCTCAAATCCAAGAGGGAAAAATAAAGCTAAATGTGTTCCAAAATGTTAGCTTTTACAATTTTGTATCACTGTATTTTATTATCCCTATATAGTTTCAATCCTTATTGTGACATATCTGTGTATTTCTGGCCTCTATGCCATAGTGAAGCTGTTGAAGCATAAATTAAAAGCTGCATGAAGAAATATGTTCTTTATGCAGTTTTGATTTTGTCGTCTCCTTCTGACATTGAATGTGTCCTTGATCTGGGGTTGGCAGAAAACCAAAAACGAAACTCCCAGTCTTTGTCCTTTGCACTGTAATTGCATAAAGAAGCACAAGACAGATCCAGTATAGAAAAGAACTTCCAAAAATATGTTGTGATTTATGTGAAAATATTAAAATGCAAGGGAGAGAGACGAAGTGAAAATGGAAGTGGACTGGATGTTGTATCACTTCCTCACAACCTTTCCCAAAAAATTACCTTTATTGGTATCAGAACAAACAGAGCAATGCTTTCTTGTCCAAGAAACGCAACAGAGTCTGGAATGCTCAAACCAGGCACAGATGAACAAAATTCCACTTCAAATTCCACTGTGATTCATCCAGAAGTTCTGTAGTGCCAGAGTTTTATTCAAAGGTAAGAGTCATATTTCTATTCATTCTTGTCCATTGATTACTGATTTGCTCATTAATGTCCTGCCAGATCCTTCTGAGCTTATCTATGGAAGAAAAAATAGCTGGACAGGTGTCTCTTTCAAATCAGCCATAGTTATATCTGTGGTATTTGGATATTTGACATTTTGGTCAAGAATTACTCCTTGTTTACTAGAGTCTGGCTTTCATTCTATTTGGCACTGAAAAACTAATTTTCCTTGATAGGACAAACCTCTTGGAAATAGCCTCTGACCTCAGTTTTCATGTACCAGTTCCACTGATGCTAATTAGTAATTATAGTCTGTGTCCCAGAAGACTCTAACTATCCCAGTGAGGACTTGCTTTTGCTGAGTTCACATGAAAGCTTCCAGAACGGAACCCAAAGCCCCAAAACGTCCTATCAAAGACCATATTAGCGCTCACAATCGAGTGGAAAACAGAGTTCAGGTGTTTTACCTCTTCTATTCCTTTTGCTAAGCCTTACACCGCATTGGGACCATCCCCACTGGTATTTCATATGCTGCTCTTGCATTCAGCTCTGTGGGCTTTGGCAGAGTACAGCATTAATGGGCAACTTGAGATCTCTTTCATTTTAGTGATGAGGGACCAAGGGGGAGAGGTTTGGGAAAACAGGTGCTGGGAGAAACAGCCTCCACTTGTAGAACATGATTCACAAAAGCTCTCACCCTTCCTGTAACAAATCCCATTGAGAGCAGTCAGGTCAGTGCCAAAGCACTTACAGGCACTTACCTGTCCTTCAGGTCAGGTGCCCTTGTTTAAGTGTGTCACTTCATTATCCCTGGTTGTTTTCTTGAAAGCCTCTGCAACCCTATTCTGTGTTTGTATTAAGCTGTAGCTTTAAACTGAGTGAAAAAAGTGTTCATTTTTCTTCATAAGAAAGCAGTAATCTCCCCAGCATTAGGAAGTATAAAGGAAGAATTGTATAAATTGCAGTTGGCCAAGGTTGGCATTAACTTAAGCACTGGAGCTGATTGTTGGCATTTGCTCTTATCCACAGAGAGAGGAGCAGTTTTAGGGTCTTTTGGAGTTTCCTGTATAAATCCATCCTTCCACTCTCTAAAAGCAAACAGCCAGGACTGCATTTGTAGTGAGCCTCTAAATACATTTTCTCAGCTTGACAATTCCTCTACTCACATTACCACTGCTGAAATTTGAGGGTAAGGGATGAAGAAAATGGTGACAATTTTTATCTTGCCAACTTTAAAATAAAAATTTGTCTCCATTTTGTGGCCAGCTCCAATTTGACATTCCAGGGAGCTCAATCCAGATTAAAGCCAAGACAAATTTTCCTTTTCTGTCTGTGTGAGTTTGGCTGGAGCCTCTCTGATAACTCTCTCTGCAGACAGGCAGTTCAACCAGTGAACTTGTGAGCCTCACCTTTCTGCTAGCTGAGGCTAATAAAAATATGAAAAATATAACCAGAAGTCACATAAATACAAGGGAATTCTAAAGATTAGATAGGCATTGATTATTTGGTATTTTAGGGTAGGACTCTAAACAACAGATTTGTTTGAAAATTTTTATTTCTACTTTACATATTTTGACAGCATTCTTTTCATTCCAAGATAGCTTGAAAAGTGTAAATTACAAAATAGAAAGCATTTATTTTGTTATAAAGATATCTTGAACAACGGCTCCTGGCCAGATTTTTGACAATAGTTTTCCATCTCCCACCTTCTTTTTTTTTCTGCCAACATCGCATATAGCATTCTCTTATTTATATTTCCAAGCATAAATATGGAGATAGATTGTAACCTTTATACCTGCCTGTGTAGATTTCAGAAATGTTAGCAAAAATTAAAAATCAAATTCTAATACATTAATTGCTCATTCCATCTCTTTTTTTTTTTTCTCTATGCAGTTTAACATATTGGCATGAAAAAGAAAGATTTCAATATTTTTAAAAATTCCTCTAGTATCTTAATTTCCAAGATATTCCGTGAAAGAAATAGAGAAAATTCTCTGAAAATTCTTTTTTGCTATGAGAAAGATAACACAGCTGTCAAAATTATGATACCTCTGCATTTATTCTTGTACTTTTGACCTTAGAATAGATACATTGATATTCTATTTTGTCCTTTCTGAAGAAAGAAACCTCCTTGCCTTCATTTTTGGCAGAAATCTTCCCATGGTTTTGGACTGATAAAGACAAATGTAGGAGAGAAATAGGATTTATTCTAGCTAGATGAACAGATTTGACACCCATGTCAAACATTATTATAACCTATATGCTTCAAACATAAACTGTAAGTTAAATGCTGCACAGACTCAAGCCAAGCATTACAAAAACAAAATGTTTCTCAGCCCACGTACTTGTTGCTATATGTTCTCCATGATTTAGTAATGAACAACATGCTGAGGCAACATTTGAAGCACTGCAATGATGCACAAAGTGCACAAACCAAAAATTAATATATTTATAAGCCAAAATTTGCTGCAGCCATATGAACCCTTCAAAATCAGGTTCTGTGTGAGGGAAGAGGATGCTTGCAGGGCTGAAACAAATTCACAAGCCAGACTACAGATCTGCTTGCTCTCTCACTCTCTCCCTCAGCATGCAGCAAATACATTCCCATATCAGCTTTTTAAAGCCCTGAGATTATTGGATCTTTGCAAATATAAATCCATGGCTTTATGTGCCCTTGCCTTACTCCAGCAAGAAATTTAAGGAGGAAACCCTTCTGCTTGGTGTTCTTGAGGTATTTCAGTGCTGTTTTCCAACCTATTTTCCCCAGGGAGATAATAAAGGGGTACAAAGTTTTGGGTCAGCTCCTTGACACCAGCAAATGTTTTCCCACACTTAGTCTCCAATGAAGATTTCTTGTGGTTTCTGCTCTCTGGAGCAGTCCTTCCCAAAGAGAGATGCTCCAGTGGCCAAAGTATAAAATGAGGCTATTTTGGGGGACCACCAGGATTGCACAGCTGGAACTTCATTGAGCAGGGTTCAGATGTGGCAGTACTCCTCTCCCCAGCAAAGAGCCCTGTCAACACTGAAGAAAAATGACACAACTCTTGTAGAGAATTTCATACAGTGCAAGTTTCTGAGTCCATGTCCACCCTCAGGCAGTGCCTGCTGCTGGGCTCAGCCTGGGAGTCCCAGTAAGAGGAACCACATATTTCGCTGAAGATCAGGGCCTCAAATCAATAACAGCCATATTAAGAATGGAACATTTTGGGCCCAACAGAGCAGAGCAAGAAGGTGAATGTTTAAAATTAATGCAGTTTTCTTTTTCCCCAGTAGATCAGAGTTTGCCATATGTTTCTCCCTCCTTGTGTGTGTATGAAACTCTTTCCCCTGCTCCTAAAGTACATACACACATATTTGCTTCAATAGCCCACCTACACAAGCAAGGCATCAGTACTTCATGGATGTGTTACAGGGATAAACTCAGCAGCACTGGAGGGGTTGTCAGGCCCTGTTAATGCAAGCACTGTGAAGGGGGCTGAATGACATGGCAACACAGAGCTTTTGGAGTCCCATCTCAGCTCTATTCTAGCTTTATCACTAAGTCATACCTCAGTTTTCTCACCTGTAAAAGTGTGTATAATCTCACTGCTCCCCTCTCTGGACTGCTTTGATGCAACTCACTGTATGAGACATTATAAAGAATAGATGCACAGTTTCTGCTCCTTTCCCCCCATATTTACACAGAGGAAAGCAGGAATTCTGTTTAAATTTTTCTAAAGAAGGGATGCTTACAGGTCTGGTGTTGATAAAATATGGCCTGCTAGCTTAGCAAAACCACAGGAACAAAACTAAAAATCTGCTCATTTTGTTTCCTGAGAACAAACACACAAAATGAATGCCATGCATTTCAGTAACAATTGGCATCTATGTAGTTCAGAGAAAAACTTCTTGTCCAAGGAGACAACAGGTTTTATTATACAAATTAGGAATAGCAATTGCCTGCCAAGACAAAGGAGCGTTGATCAGAACATGACACACAAAGAAGGAAGAAAAGAACTCTGATTTAACCTGCAGAATACTAAATTTATTTCTGGTTGACTTGTGTGTTGGGGACTTAAGCTGAAATCTTCGCTGCCTGCCTGGCTGAAGGAGTACATGTGATGAGGTCCCCCATCAGCTCTGCAGTGACCGTGCTGGGGAAGCCGTGCCCACCTGGCCTGGGAAGGAGTGGGCACCACACCTCAGCAGCAGCAGCCCCTTGGCTCCCCACGCTCCCTGGAACTGCCTTGGTCCCGTTTACATGGGATAGCCCTAAACCATCAATAAAAACTATTTACTGTCCAATCTATCATTTTTTTCTATGTGCTATCAGTACTAGAGATAGAAAAAGGTCAGATTATCTTCAGGGAGGAGACTAGCAGTAGGAGAAGCTGCCCTGCATGGGGCCTTGGCTCCAGAGAAAAGAAATCAGTTGGGAATGAGATCAACAGAGGAGAAACTTGCTAAATCTCCTTCCTTGCTAAATCCCTCATCAGCTAAATCTTCTATCAAGCCTGCTTCATCTAACCATCGTCCAGTCCTCTGTGCTTGACTGGGAAGGGCAAGTCCTTAAAGGAATGGAGCAAATGGAAGATAGGAAACACAGGATGTGCTCGTGATGGCATGGGAAGATACTGGGGATGCTGTAAGAGAGGCTGCCCCACTGCAGCATCATGGGCTGTTTTAACCTGTTGAGTGTTCCATCCCTGTTCTGACTTGTACCTGAATCAGCAACACCTGAAAACAAAAAAGGGCTTAATGAGTATCTTTGGCCCAAATATCTCAATTATCTCCTCCCTGCTCCCCAGGTACATGGGCAAAATAATATTCATACTGAGTCTTTGGTGATATATGTTTTTACAGGTCTGAATACTCAGCACTGTCCAGATCCAAAGAGAGGCAAAAGATAGGTATAATTCTACTTTGCCACACTCTACTGCAAATCTAAAGTAGAGCCATTTGTCTAGTTCAGCTTAAATAATGCTCTTTTTTTTTACTTTAAAATATAACCACCTCTGTTTTGAATAACAGGGAGCATTCATTAGGCCAGTTTGGTTTTCAGGTGCTTTCTCTGCTGCCTTGTCCAACCCAGATCCATCAAGACCAGATGCAAATGCTGTTTGGGAACTCAGCTCCCCCAGTGTAAGTGGATCCTTTTCTACACACCAGCCAGCTCCTGTCACAGGGTGCCAGGTCCTGCATGGGTAAGTACAGAGTAACAGAATATAGGTAATAGTGTCACCATAGAACACACAGTTCTGGTTTTAAAGGCAAGAGCACATTTTCCACTTGTTTTTTTGTAGGAAATAGGTGGGGAGCAAGACAGGGTGCTAAAGAGTCAGCATGAAATCCCTTTCTCCCTGGCACATACAGAAAAAAGTTACTTTTAAAATACAGCATGTCTTCACCTTCTTGCAGCCTTTGCCTCCAAATGAAACTCCTCTTCTCTTGTGGTCATACAGGTATGCCATTTTTCCTCCCTTTTCCTAACAGGCTTGATATCTTCAGAAAATTTAGCCCACTGTTTTGGTGAAATACATTTGGAAGCAATTTCTTACCACTAAGAAATAGAGACTCTAAAATGCTGATAGAGATCACAGTTTCCCGAGGCTGCATGGAATGAGTCACGCCAGACAAGCACCAGATCAAATACAGCAAGTGATCAGGGAGCTGGCACTGGCAGGCCTAAGAAAACAGCATTTCCTTTGTCAGTCTCGCTGTACCTACCCACTGCAATAATTTTCAGGATGCTGTTCAGCAAGGGGATAGACTGTCCCACGCTGTCTTCCTACTTCAAAGTCACACAAATGAGCATGAAATAGATAGTTGTAGGTTGGGAGAGGCCATTCTGGGATGGCAGCACTGAGCTCCCTGGCTCAAGGCCATGCTGTGGCTTAAGCACCAAGTGCTCCACTGACCTTGGTGGGGGCCAGTGGGAGTCAGTGCCTCGGAATGTTGGGCCTCAAGGACTCATCTTTTAAATACCATTTTAAAAGGCATTTAGATGCCTAACTGTATTCTGCAGATTTAATTACTGCATAAATCACATCTGTGCAGCAACCTCAGAGAGCTGGGATCAGAAAGAAGGTCCCTCAGGTCCAAAACAGAAAGAAGCCTTTTACTTTTGTGTTTTTCTTGTAGTTGCTGGGAGGGGTGAGAGATGAACTCTCAGAAACAGTGTTCACTTGGTGTCCAGCTCTGCCATCCACACAGAACTGGTCACACTGAGGTTTAGGGAAGCAGCTTAATGACTCTGTCCCTACGTCCCCATCTGCAAAAATTGGTTGTTCCAAGGTTGCACCATCCCTTCTGTTGGAAAAGGTCCATTAAAAGTGTGTGGCTCTGAATGCAGAAAGTGATGATGAAGAACAAAACCACCTAGCTTTTTGGTAGAAGTTTGGGTTTCACTATTTTTTGATTGAAGTTTTGGGGTTTTTCTGTACTTGGAACAGAATTCATTTTTCTATTTTATTTTGTCATTTCTACACATCCCAACCTGCTGGCCACTCTTGGCTAAACACTACTTGGGGAGAAGAGGACAAAGAGGGAAGTTGGGTGTGCTTTGTTCTCAATAACTGAAAGAGCAGTACAACTCAAAAAAGATCTGCATCAGGCAACGAAGTCCTTTTTCCCAAACTTCTCTGTCAGCCATGTTGACTCATGGCAATTTTCCCTTTTCCCTTCTGGTCAACAGTTATGGAACTTTCATGTGTTTTGGTTCACATTTATCATCTGAAATAGGGAAAGAATATAAATATAAAAATAATTCTGGTCTAATAAAAAGATTCCAGAAATAATTATTCTTATCTTTAAATTACCTGCATTAAAGTTACCTCAAGGTCCATTGTAAAGGTATAGTAATTATTAGCTTAATTATTAACATCTCTCAGCAAGCTAATTAGTCGAGCACCAAATTAAAACTATTTTTGCCTGAGGTCTAAAGGGACCAAACCAGCAGATGATTTTAATATTTCAAGTTAAACATTCAAGGTGGCAGAATTTCTGTCTCTGGGAACCGTGAGCCATTTCATGGTTGAAAAAGAAATTAGAAAAGGGAAAAAAAATCAAACAAAAATGATGAAAACTGGCCCACACCCTAACTTTAGGCATTGCTAAAAGATGGATGTATCGCCTTTCCCTCTCAATGATGGTAATGCTTGCTTAGCAGGCTGGAGCCTGATTTTTCCACCTATAAGGCCCCACCAGCACAACCTATTGTGTCACTGTCTGAATGACAGGCCATCACTAGAGGGGACAGATCATCCAGATTTCTTATCATTGCACCTTCACTGGAGTCATCCTGAACCCTGGGACTCCCTCTGCAGCAGAGGCCACAATATCCCACAGGATGAAATTGCTGAGGACTCACCTGTAGTCCTCAGCAGGGATTAGATGAACTGGGCTGTGGTGGAGCAGCCTTTGGAGTTTGTGGGCTGCTTTGCCCTGGGTAGGAAGTTGCTCTTCCAGCAAACAGCCTGTGTCGTGTGAAAGAGACCACGAGTAACTCTCCAGACCAGCCAAGCCCTCTGGACAGAGAGGGGCAGAAGTGTCCCTATTTCCAGGTCCCACCTCACCCTCTCAGCAGTGATGCCTCTCCCAAACCAGGACCCCAAATGTCACACCCTGCCCTACTCGCTCTGTCTGGGCCCTTCAGCCATGTCCTGATCAGGGTTCAGTGCAGCTGAAGTGCAGCAAGATTGTCACCCATCGCCCCTATTGCCGTGGGGCCAGCGAAACAGCCACAACCTACACACATCCAGCAGGACCAGCTCATCCCTGTCTCCTCACTGGGAAATACAGTATGAGAAGATTTGCTCTCTGGTTCTGGAATAAGAACACCACTGTGATTGCAGGAATAGCCTTGGGAAAAGCAAAGAGACAAAGGGTTTTATTAGGCAAAACTGTACATGCTACTACCCCTTTTGTTAAAGGAAATTCATCTGCTTACCCATAGCTCTGGTATTCTCATCTTGTTAAAATGAGGGAAGCTTGTGTTCTTTAATTCTTGTTTTACATACCTGCCTGAGCAGCTCAGAAAGGCTCTGCCTCATCACCACAGCAGCCAGCCTTGAGGGGTGGTGGCAGTCCTGCAATAGCAGGGGATCTCACAATGCAAGCTGGGCCATGTAGCCTCATCCATCACCATCCCAGGCACCAGTCACAGCTGTTTTTGTCAGAAAGGTATCTGGCACCATCCCTCAAACCTGATGTCACAGCCACTGCTCCGTACACGCTCAGTGGGAGGCTGACAGAGAACCCTCTCATGTTTATCCAGCACAAGTCTTTTAAAGGCTGCTGTTTTCCTTGTTGTGCTATGAAAGATAACAGCTTCATACAAAAATAAACAGGTTTGCAAACTCTTCCTGGGTGTTAACATAATGCTGCTGTAATATACCTGGGGTCTGATGCAAAGCAGCTTTTTAGCAAACTGACACTCTGCTCATGCCTTACCCTGATACAAATGCTTTTTCATGGTAAAGCTAAACTGATTTTCTTCTTTTTGACAACTCATAATGCCTAGGTTTAAAAATTAGCCTCTAATCAAAAGCTAAATCACCCAAATATTTTGTTGAACTACAGCAAGAAACCACTTTATTACCAGCTGTTGATGATGGAAATGAATCAAAAACTACAAATGGGTTTAAGGAAAGAACCCGATAATTTCATTAAACAACATATACTAAGGTAATAGGACTTGCAGGAAGTATGAATTGAAGTATAAATTGAAGTAACCAGAGAGTATTCCCCCCATTCTCCTCACCGGTGTCAAATTTGGACAGACATAAACTTTTGGAGCCAAGGAATGAGAGAATGAGGGAATTTGCAGAACAGCCCCACCATCCCCTCTGCCCTCCTGCAGCCCTGAACCCCACATGCATGCTCCCAGCACGGTGCTCAAGCTCCCAGCACAGCTCCTGATGGGTACCAGGTGCCAAAGCTGCACTGGGAGAATGGGAGGCAGGAGTGGTTTAGCTGCAGTTTGTGCTGAGGCTGCTCTCACCCATGTTGGGGCAAGATAATTGGTTTGTTAAGGGGATGTTTCCCCTTCCTTTGAGGCTCTGACCATGTACCAGGGTATCAGTACTTGAGAAGCCGTTAGTTCACTATGGTGAGATACACTGAGGATGATTAATCAGAATGATCAAAGCAAAGTAGTAGAAAAATGCCCAGACTAAAAATTAGGATGCAGAAGAGAGTCAGTGCACAGACCAAATCTCTGGCCCCTTTTAATCCAGAGTTCTTTCTGTTCAAAACAGTCCTGCAATCCATCCCCAGGGTGAGTCTCCCAGCCTGATTATTGCCCATTCAAACTGAAAAGACTGGCTGAGGACTCTGGATATTCAGTTTCACTTGCAGCATGATAATGCTTTATCCACAGAGATCACCTCTCCTGTTTCCAAGTATCTCTTGTAGAATTACAATGGTATTCAAGCAGGTCTATGCAAGACTGCAATTGTTATGAGTTTATTTTTTTTTAAACTGAAGCAGGATTAGTCCTGTAGTTCTCAAAGAGACAAAACATTATGATCAGATATAAAAAATGTCCAGATAAAATTCTGTATAAAACTTGGGCTATCACTTGGTCAATTAATGTTCCTCATAAATAAAGTTCATAAATAAAAAGCAATTAAGCTCACCTTTAACCAAACATGAAAATAACAGGAACAAAATGGAAAAATAACAGAAAGAAAAGTGAAATACTTTTACTGACAACATGTAAGCATTTTCCCCGTATTGCTCTAAAGGAGAAACAAAGTACATCTTAAATTGAAGGAAAGATTATTTTTTAATTGGATTTGTGACATGCAAGGGAGGCTATCATAAGAATAACAAGTTTGGGGAACATAAATGACATCTGAAATGCTTCAGGATCCTTTGTGAAGTAACAGTGGTGACCAAATCAAACCATATGAAGAGAGAAACTGCATGCATCACAAGCATTATGCCCACAAGAGGGTCTTTGGATTCCTTTTGAGCTATGTGTGTTTTAGCAAGACCATCTGGACATTGCCAAATTGGTTCTGAATAGAAATACATACCCATAAAGCAGAGACTTATAAACAGCAATTTGCTTCCTGCCCAAGGCTGCGTGTCAGGGCTCCCTCGTTTGCTGCACACCTGTTTCAGAGCAAACAGGGTTTGAGTTAGCCAGGCTGCATCTGCACACTCAGCAAAATAAGGGTTACTAGGTTAGGTGTGGGAACCAGAGCTGGGAGTGGGGTGGGGTGGAGGAGCAGGGATAGACCCGAGGGTTTTGCTTCAGGAGCAGAGGGAAGGGCTCTGGACAGTCTTTTCTGAGAGCTGGGGGAGGAGGGAGGGCAGAACACCAACATTGCCCAGATTCATCACACATCTGGTGCCTCTCACTCACACATTTTTGTAGGTGACAAGATAAGGCAATAGCACTTGGCCATCCCTAAAACCCCAGAGGATTAGCAGTGTAAGAGGAATTTAATCTCCCGACATGTCTGAGTAACATTCCGGTTTATGCCATTTGAAGGGTTCTTAATGCTGTTGGCAGCCCAGCACCAGTGAGAGGCTCCCAGTGACCTTCCCAGATGGGAAGTGTCTCTGGTATACCAGAGGGATTAACTTTGGCTCCAAAGACATTGCAAGCTAATGGACAGAAAGGTCATGGAGCAGAGCATTGACTGGCACAAAAACAGGTTGTTCAACCCTAGAGCAGTCCCTACTTTACTCCCCATTTCTCTCATAAATAGTCACACCTGTGCTTGAGCAGGACCTCTCTTGAACAATTGAACAGTGTTGGTCTCTGCCATTCACACAGGCTTAGGAACAGAAGAGCATTAAATCTCAATCATCTTCTTTATTCAGAGATAATGGACACTGATAAAGCTTTGCAGATCTTTGATCTGTCTGTGACATCTGCCTTCTATTTCATAAGCCTTAGGTATGCAAGCAGATCAACTAGTAATTGTATGTATTTGTGTATATGTGGACATTCATACAGAGACATCCATTCACACATTAAAGCTCCTTGTTTTTCAGTGTCTAACAGGCAAGAAAAAGCACCTGACTACTGTGTCTGGCACACAGCTTATCTGGTCCAGAGGCCAAAATCAATGAGGAAACACTTTATTGCTGTTACTGGTCAATGAGTTACCAAATCTGAATTCACACAGCCAGTCACTCTTTCTCACCAAGTGCAAAGCGGGAGTGAGTGGATACAAAACAGAATTTGCTTTTCTCAGGGGTCCTGTGGGCCTCTTTCACCCTCTGGTCCAGAGCACTCTTGGATCACTTTGCCTGTTGCTGTGTGACAGTGTACTGAGCAGCCACAGGGCAAAGATTGTAAGACAGCTGTTGAGTGGATCAGAAAACCATCTTAATTTCCAGGTGAATAAGGGGATTTCTGCTCGGGTCATATCACACCCCCATTTTTTTCTGTTGAGTTTAATCTATAGGAGTCAGTAGGAACAGAAAATTTTCAGCAAAGCAATTTGAAGTCTCTCACAAAGTGACAAGGGAAAGAAGAAACATTAAGTTTCTTTCTCCTGACTAAAGCTGTGCCAACTGAAGTTAATAACTATTCTACTTATTTCAGAAGCAGAAACATCCTTGTGTATTTAAATCACTAAAAACCTGAAGTATCAAGTATATTTCCACCATGTAGACCATTCTACAGCATAGCACACTCTGTCAGATGGGTAGAAGTTATTTTATTCTATTCACATGCACAAATGACTCTTCATCATCAGAGATATGTAACACTTAATAGAAATCCAAACCATCCAAAAAAAGTAGTTGTCTCTTTGAATACTTGAAAGTAGAAAGAGAATAAAAATGATGACAAAGCAAACTCCTTAGCCATGATTTTAATAAATATTGCATAATTTAATTAGAAATTCCAAGTACTTGTACAAGAAAAATTTGTTCCCCCATGATTAAACATACATTACTGCTGGATATGTCTGAGGGGTCTTCCTGTCATTGCACTGAAATTCAGTGTTTGACCTTCCTACCTGAGCTTAAATGCATATGCTGGCAATTCCTTGTCTGTTTAGTTTATGTGTGTCTCCTGTTCTCCTTTTTAAAGAAAAGGTCAGTGCTCTTCACTTAAATAATGTCATTAAAAAACCAAACCTCATTTTTTTCAGCTTATGCAACTGTGCAACTGAAAGGCACAACCTCCATTTACCTCACTTCCACATTTTGAATATCAGGAAAAAAATGTGACTGCAGATAATCACAGGCAATGAAGAGTAATTTGTAGCAGTCTGTCTCCAGGATTGTTCCCTACAGCATATTTTCCAACTTTTTTTCCTGATCATATTAAATTGCTCATTTAATAAGCTAACTGTTCCTTCTTATCCTAGGGGAGACTATTTTGCAGTGCAAGATGTTCATGTTATAAGGGTCTCTCTATTGAACTTATGTCATTATTGCTAGTTATATATTCTAATATCAGTCTACCTGACTACCTTTTCACCACCCTGCAGCCTATTTCTTTATGTGTCTGTCAATACAATAAACTGATTTTGCACCAAACAAAGAACTTAAAGTGTTACTAGTTTCTCCACCTCTCTAACTATTCCATCCAGGAAGTGTTATTTAATATCATGTACAGCACCAGCTTATTCTCATGATAAAAACCTGACTGGTTTTTATAACTACATGAAGGCAATACTGTCTGCAAAATCAATGTCAGTTTAATATTTGGTGCTGCTTTCTGGTTAGCAGGTGGCTCCCTCTCTTTAAAAAGCAAGACAGCTTTTTCTCCAGTTATGAAATTAGGAAATTTTGCACAAATATGTAATATTCAAATTGAGCAATGATCCTGAGAGAGGGAGGGTTGCTTCAGTTAAGCTTCATAGCTCTTTATTTAGCTCAGATTTGTAGTCAAAAGCCAAGATTGAACACAAACATTTTTAGTTTTGATGCAACGACTTCTTGGAGCATAGGTCCCATGGAGAGTTTGAAAATGGGATAAGACTTTAGAGTGCAGTTTGGGGTTAATTGTTGTTAGTTACACCTTTAGCCTGTGGTTAATCCAAGGTCCCCAAAATCCGTCCATAATGTTCCCGTTATGATTAAGCTGATGTTCCCTTTCATGAGCAGAGCCAGATTTGGTCCTAGGGTATAAACTACATTGTGCTATGCCATATTCCAGCTGCTTCACACATCCTTAACTCATGTTTTATGTGAGTTTATACGATGCTGAGGGCATTATTTTAGCAATGGCCAGTTGCCTGTTGATAGCATGACCATATCCAAGTGAAAAATTGTCTCCTCCTGGGAAATATCTCAGGATGTTTCTGTTCAGTTCAGCAAATAGCATCAAAATGTACAGGAGCTGAATTTCTGTTCACTTCAGTAATGTGATATTCTACTGCTGTCAGCCTCCCTGGATGGCTTGTAGTCAACTTTCCAATCCAATAAACCCATGATATAGGCATAAAAATGAAGTAGAGTCAGATAACCATAAATGAGAGAGCTCTGCCAAGAAAACTGATTAGGCACTGTGCAGGACCTAACAGTATAGAATAGAGAGGCCAAAGAGAAATTAAATAGTCCTGGGATATAGAAATTTTCCTAATCAATACCTCTACAACATTTCCCCTTCCTGAAAGCACTATTTCCCTCTTTTTGGTTCCTCCAGGCTTAGAAAAATCTGGAATATGAGGGAAAACTTTCCTGTGAAATGTAATGTTTCTAATCCCATCATCTGATTCATCTGAAATTGTACACATTGTTTGAATCATTGAAGGGCAGATTTGGAGGGCAGAACTTTGTCATCGTACAAAAGGTTGAAAATGTTCATGACATCCAGCAAAATATTTCCCCTCTCTTTGTGAGTGCTGGCCCCACCTATGCTTTCTTGTGCTGCCATCTATAATTCCTTTTTTGCTGAAATGCTGGAGGGGTTGACTGGCGCCTGAGACTTACACAAGTCTCTGCCTGAACAGAAAATGTTTGTAGCACAGGTACCTCCACCAAGAACAGCACACAGGCATATGGAGAGAAAGGCTACTACCCTCATCAGAGAACGGAAATAAGATAAAAACTAGGAGTAACTTACAAGAAAAATTAGCTCTCATATTTTCTACTTAGCACAGGTTCTGCATTTGAGGTCCGCTGAGATACCACTGCTGTGCACTGATGATATACATCATGCAGATAAACTATGGCAATAGAATTATTTTTTTCCAATTGAACTGTTTGCCTGGGATGAAAAGAAATATGTCGCTTTCTGACAAATACTGATTAGCACAAATCCATGAAGACTTGATAAACCAGCACTGAAATGGCTATTGTTTGACAAAGTAGCACTCTGAAAGCAGGAAAGTGTGGCACAAACACAAGAAAACCCCCTTACATTTTGAAACCAGAAATGCCATGTTCCTGCGAGATGTGTCACCCAGTCTGAATTCAGCTGGTATAAATCACTGCCATGCTGCCAACAGTGAATGGAAACAATCCCAGCTACTACATTTCTACAGGACTGTGTCCCTACTTCACATCACATTGGATTACATGTAGTGAAAAGCCTAGCACTGATTTACCTTGAATTTTAATATAGCCCGAGAGCTGGCTTTAAAGGTCAGCTAGAACATGATTGCCCTGATGTGACTATAATCTCATACACAAATTCACAAGTATGATGAGACCCAGATCCCTCCCTTACACACACACAGACATTATATTTATTTATTGTGCAAGCTACATTCATACGAGAATTAGAACTGCAGTAAAACTAAACACAGTCACAAGCTGTGCTGTAAAAGTTGTTATGAAGAGCCTCTGTACAAAAAGAAGTTGCTTTAGGATCCAGGTTCCTTCCTGAACTGTAGAGGCAGTCAGGTATCTTTTCATACATGCACAGAGAGTTGAGCATTGAATTTATAATGGCCACATTATACGAATTTAAGTTTCCATTAGGTTTAGAGATTGGCTTTTATCACCCATAGCTCACTCCATCCACTCTAGACTTCCTGTAAAACACCTTCTGAGGAAAGCAGCATGCAACAATCAAAATGTATCTCTTCACAAAGAGAAATGGCAAATTAGAACAGTAAAATCCTTCACTTAATGCTGAGCTTGAACTTTTTCATCTCTCTCAGTAGATCTTTCCAGCTCCACTCCTGCTGATTAGGAGACAACAAAACCAAAAGAAACTTACATTTTTCTATGCAGTCTCTGCTGCAAATCTACCTCATCTCCTACAAAGACATAATAAAGGCAGACTGTTTTGTCTTAACGTTAAACCTGTTCCCTTTAAGTCAAATTCTTCAGAAAGGATCTGAGTGAAAGTATAAATTCATGTCAAGTTTAGGTGTTCTTAGAGTCTTTAAATTTGGAAGGTTCAGAGATAAGCGATAAGGAGCAGCAGGGAAGCAGCGTGTGTTCCCCAGCCAACAGAGCACTTCTGTGCCCCATTCTCACCTTGCGTAGTGCAAACAGGAGCAGCTCCAGGAGACTCAGTGGGAGGACTGTGACAGAGTCAGACAAACTCTGACTCTCATAAAGTTTAATGTGCTGTCATTTTCATAATAATTCACATTATAGATAAGAAACCCCAGTGAAGTGGGGGAGCAGAGGCCTGAAACAAGACATGTGGCCATCAAAATACTCCAGCCTCACAATTCCTCCAGGTACCTCAAGTCTTTGGTGGATCTGAAGACCTTGTACCTTGGTATCCACTGTTAGCAAGTGATGTGGTTAACACATTTCATTCACAGACGTGTTAATTTTGTGGGTTTTTTGTTTTATTTTCTACTCACATTTAGTCAAATAAGAGTCAGATTATGTTAATAATGTTCAGTTCCCCCAGACTTTGATGCATATTTTTCTTTTGCAAATAGTTGATGTCCACAGTGAACTGAGTGCTGTATAAAAGCTGTATAAAGACCAGCCTGCTTTGAAGAACTTGCACTCCAACAACCTGAAAGGTAAAAAGGGGAGAGGGATAACAGTAAGTAAACAACAAAGCACTGTGTCCTAAAACTTGCAACTAACCAGGCACAGATAACACAAACTCTTAGAAACACAAGAGAGTTTCTGAGACTGGAAGGTGACATATTTTGTACTGATACAAGGACAAAGTGCTTCACACCAATTTCAATTCACCTGTCTTTGGCACAGTATATCATCAAGGCCAAGAGTTTCACAGCAATCAAGAGATCCAAGATTTTATACAAGTATCAAGAATGGGCAGAATTATAGTAGCAAACCCTAAAGAAAAAGGAAAAAAAAAGAGGAAAAAGAAGAAAAGAAATAGCTGCAAACCTTCTTGCCTGCAGGCGTAAATGAATTTCCCAACCATGGAAGCTGGGAGAAAATTTCTCAAAGGTTAATTTTCAAATTGCCACTAGCTGTGGAACTGCTTGTCTGCTCTTTTGAAGCAGCTGGTGCTGTCTGCTGCCAGCTGCAGAAGACTGGCCTTCATCAACCTTGGGTCGGACCTGCTCTGGCAATTCTCCTTGTCCTATATGTATCAAAGTGGAAAAAAGAGTCTGCTGTCACACAAGAAACCACAGCCAAATATGTTTTAAAAGACAAGGTTATCATTTTCTTCTTCCTTGGTGAAGGCTTGGAAATAGAGCTGCTGATATCTGGGATTTTCAAACATCCCAAATGTTTAGAAAGTAATGTATGACACTGAGAAGTCTTGTAAAAAAAAGTTCTATTCATCTTGTACATAACAGCACAACAAGGGGATATTTAATAAAAAAATGTGAGTGCAATGAACAGAATTTGAAATTGCCTTAAAATCTCATCTCCCCTTCAACGATTAATCAATTTCAACAGCCGCTTATTGCTTAATACACAGCACATCAACAGAGATTATTGCTGAAACAACAATTCCTCTTAGTCAATCCAGCAGGGGCTGAAATTTTCCAGAGCAAAACAAATTATTCACACTGACGGGCCAATGATTGTCTGCAGAGCAGGACAGGTAATAGAATATTTTCCAAAGACAAACACAACACACATTTTGGACCACTAAATATGTCAAATGTGTTATCCTTTTTCAACTTTACAAAACACCAATGCAGCAGTTTCTAAATGCACTGTGACTTGCTAATTCTTCTGAAACAGAGAATAATTTTATTAAACAAGTAACAGAACAGATATTATTTCCCTAGTTATGAGAAGTGTGGCTCTAAGGCTCATAAATACACTTCTGAAATCTCTAGCTGAAATCCTCGCCTCATTACCCACAGCTACTTTCTTTACAGGAGTCTTTCATTCTGCATATGTATTTTAAACCGCAGACCTGCATTGTTTGGTGGAAATTGGGATAGTTCCTCTGATTTCAATAGAGCTATATTGCCTATAAATCCAGCCAGAAAAGGAAAAAAAAAAAAA